>JAITYX010000025.1:4252500-4755000 GCA_021018815.1 Talinum fruticosum | reverse complement strand
TTATAATTAGTATTTCTTTTTTAAAAATAAATTTTTTAACAAATAAATTTTAATTCCCTCTAAGGTAAAATTTTAAGTTTGGAAAATCAAAATTAGCCCTCCTAATTCTCGTTCGGTTGTCTTCCATCTCTCGCCTCCGGCCTTCGTTCGATCTCCGCTGCTCACGCCGAGTCTCAACCGCCGGCTATCGCCGGTCGTCGCCCTCCGCCCTCAATCGTAGTCGTCGCTCGCTCTCTCTTTCCTACACTCAATTGCCGGCGGAGTTCGTTCCTAGTGGAAAACCCACTCCTCGCTCGCTCTTACCTACCCCTCTCTCTCTCTTACCCTGTCGCCCTCCGCCCTTCTCATTCACACCGGCCATCGATGCTCAATCGGCTGCCGAGGAAGCGCCGCCCTTGCCCGATCCGAAGTTTAAACAGGTCCTTTTAATGCATTTTTTCTTGTTTATGTTGAATTTTGTTATGGTTTTTGTTTGTGTTGAGGATGGAATCAAATTCTAGGTTTTCTTGATTGAATTTTGATAGAATTTTGATAGAATTTTAATTTTGGGTTCAACCTTCTACTACTAACACCTCGCCGGACTATACTCCTTGGCACTCCCTCCGACCAACTGCTGCAGCCCCTGAATTGCTGGCCTCTTATTTCTCTTTGCACATGTAAGTTTCTGCTTTGATTTGTTCCGATACTCCTTGGCATTGCATCCTTGTACGAGGGTTTATGTTCTGAAAATTATTCCCTAATTTTGTAGTTGATGTCCGCTTTGATTTGTAATCTTTAATACTTTTATATTTTGTGCGATTGTGTGTCCACGATTTTGATTATTGTTGGGTGAAATTGGAGGTTTGAAATAGCTTATCACTTTTGTTTCTTAGTATTATGAATTTTGGTAGCTTATGTCGAATTGTGTCATTTGGTGAGCTTGGCATAATTGAGAGAGGCGAGAGAAAGAGTTTTTTAACCATAGTCATCTTGATTCACACCACAACTCAAAGAGGATTGTATCAAAAATACAAACTCTTGAGCATAGGCTTCAAACTCATCGAACCACTGAAAGCATAGTGAACAGTCAATTTCCATCAATTTCACAATTAATATGTTAATCACTTTCATTTGAAAATAAAACACTAAAAGAACAATTCAACGAACAAGGACACATCGAGTCGATACTTCCAGCTGTGATAGCAGAAAAAGGTTATGTTACAGTGGGAGCAAAGACTACAAAGAGCTGCAGAAGAATTTCATAATCAAGAGGTTAAGATATTATTCTTTTTTTCCCATAATGTGTCCGAGGGTTAACATAAAATACGATACAAGTACTTCGTAATCACACGAGTGCTCAATGTGCATTTTAGACCCAATGGTTACAATCCTTGACCAGTTGACCTCCCTCTTTCCCTTTTTGAGTAGCTATGATGCATCCCAAAGATTACATTGGGCAAAGCTTTGATTAGTTGACCTCTTATACAGTTCAACTATCAAAAAGATCAAATTCTCATGAAGCTTAAAACCGGGTAACATTGAACCACTATGATTCATATAACCAAATCAAACCAAACCAAACCATTCCCTAGTACTCCCACCAAATCTTGGTGGTGGAGGTAGGGGTAAGAATGTAAGATATATGCAGGCTTACACCTAGAACAATATGGCAAAGAGGTTACTTCCAAGTTCAAATAGATGCCGATTCAAAAGGTGTTGGCTACAGAGAAATTCGAAACAAGAGAAAAGGACATCTTGGTGAGACATTTACTTTAGTTTGCCAAGCCACTTAACCCTCAAAATACTCAAACTTAATACACAAGTTCACACATTTCTCAAGAGTCGAGTCACTAAAAAGTTACGCAGTCCCTATGTTTGACCACCCTAGTCGACCAAAACCAAAACATATGCTCGAATATAATAAGATAGAAAAAAGTCGGAAAATGCTAATCCTCCAAAATCCAAAGGTCTCTTCCCACTTATATTTTAATTCAGGCATCTTAAGCCTTTCCAGAACACCCTTTCTCCAGACTTAACTAAAAGACAACCCTCAATTTGTAATAAAATAATGATATACAATCGGAGAAAAGAAAGGAACTAAAGATCACAGGAAACCAAGATTAATCATAATCACAATTCTATAGGTCAAACTAAGAAGAATGTATGTCGGATATAGAAGTTGAAGAGAAGTGAAAACAGAAAGAGATAGACTGCAATGATCAAAGGAAGAGAAAAAAGAATGCCTCGGATAAAGAAGCACATAAAACATTTCTGTTTCACATTTGTTGTACATTTTCATGGCTGAATTTTACAAATTTCAATTATGAGTAGTTGTTCCTTTGCTTTCCTAAAGAAATTCATCTTGGTCATACCCGTTTAAAATGAAGCAAATCCGGAGGATGAACAAAGATCTAGAAAGAGACGAAGATGAAATATAGTTGCACTTTATTTCATAGTTAATTATTGATATTGATGTATTCACATTTATCGAATATATGTTTCCTTTATTGCACCGGATAAGCTTAGTGTATCCTACCATATGGGTTTCGTTGTTGATCATAATTTACTAGTTACTAGTGTTCGCTTTGTTGATGTTGCTTATTGTTATGAGGCCCACAGGACATTTGTAGTAGACGTAACAGGCCTACAGGACATCTGCAGTAGCTAACATCCGCTACTGCTGGCTGTTGCTCATCATCTGTAGTTGCTCTCGCTGGTTGCTGCAGCCAGCAGCGCAGATGGTGCTTGCAGCCAGGAGCGGATAGCTGCTCTATCGGCTGCTGCAGCCAGGAGCGGATAAGCTGCTCTGCCGGCTGCTGCAGCCAGCATCAAATTGTGCTCTGCTGGCTCGCTGCAGCCAGCAGCAGATAGTCTGCTCTGGCTGGTTGCTGCAGCCAGCAGCAAATGGTGCTCGCAGTAGCGAAGCGAGATAGTGCTCTGCTGGCTGCAGCCAGCAGCTGCTACTATCTGCAGCAAAAAGGGTGCAAAGGACGGGAATGAGCCATCTTTTCTTCAAATGTTCCGTGAAACTCATAAAAGGGTGATGAGCTTGCAGCTCTAGAGATAACTCAAAAAATATGTACGTATAATATTATAAGCCTACGGTTTTTAACTTTAGTTGGCAAGTGCGATGTCTTAATGTCATTGTTGTACTTTATAGGATGAAATCCGAGATGTTATAGAAACAGACCCTTCTCTTTCCCATCCGGAGGTAGATATTGTTTTTGTAAAATAATTTTTATAACATGTTACACGATATTTATGTTTTGTATATGCATTTTTCCTATTTAATGTGCAGAGTTGCTAATAGGGTTTTCAAATCAAAATCGAAAGATCGAGTAGTTGGCTTTGGAGGAGTAAAGGCAAAAGATTTAAGGAGACCTTGTCCTACTAGAGCTAAACTTGAAACATGCTGCCGTGAAAGAAATTGAGGTTCTTCATGAACGTGTGGAAATAGTTGAAATAGAAAACGAAAAGCTTCAAAATCGTTTAGAGTCGGTTAAGTCGAAATAGCAAATTTCAAGGATGCCATTTTCCAACAGTTCAACATCCATAATCCATCGACTTAAAATGAACCTTGTTTTCACCGGATGAGTAGCTTGATTTAGTTTAATAGAATGCGATGAAATATCAAACATTGTTTGAGGTTAGACATGAAGGTCAATTGTGATTGAAACTTAGTGTAATCGGTTAATAGTTGACAATTGGGATATACTTCGGCTACCTAAGATTTGTTGTCACATTTAGAGGGAAAGAATTGAAACATTTGCTTTTGAGACTTCCTTTTGGATTTGTGATTATAATTGCGATTCTGGAGTAGGAAGGTTATAAAGATAATTGAGACAAATTCATAGTATGATTTTGACATATAGGTTTCAATCAAGTGTAAGAGCACTATTAAACACTTGATTTTGCTCGAATATGCTTTATCGAAGAACTACTCTAAGTTTGGCACTAAGATCCGTTAGCTTTGCTTTGTGGTTCCTTGATTGAGCAATATACTTTTTGATTGTAGGGAACAATATATCTTTTGAGATTGGAAAGAAAGAATGTTGATGTGTAGGAATCATGGATATATTTCCATTACACTTGCTCTTAACTTGATTGACTTAAGAGATTTATCCCTTTTTAGAAAGTCTAACCTATTATGCTTCCCCAAGCTCTTCCTATCTCTTTGTGATGCCCTTGGTATAACCCTTCCATCCATGAACAAAATTTGTTGGACGATTTTCAAACATTCATGCATCTTTGATATCGATACAAGACAACTTACGCATGTATTGTAATGCAATGCACCGATGATGCAATTGTAGCTCCGAACATCAAATGGTGGTTGTTTGTTTGAGTTACATATGTTTGTTTGATAAGAAGTTGAATACTTTTGCAATTTTGTAAAAGTTCTAATAATTCTCTATTTTTTGCAGATGTGGACTTGTTTGGAGATGTGGACTGCGCATTCAAGTTCCAACACTTCCTTACCTTTTATGAGTAGTTGATGAAGATTTATATTTTCTAAATCATTTGGAGGACTTCATTTGTTTTTTAGTTTTTTGGTTAATATTGCTTGTACTCGAGTATCAATTACTATGAGGACTTCTAGTTTCCTCGATTGTTTTTTAGATTATGTGTTTTAGGATGCTTTTGATATTAGGTTATGTTTTATATTGTGTATTCGCAAACCAGTGGTATTCAAAGGAATTAATACATATCAATTCGAGTTTGTTGTTACTATATATTTATGATCAATAGTTTATTACATTATTTTAAATATAATTGACAAAATTATATATTTAGGTTATCCATAATATTATTAACGATGAAAATATTAATCGTTAAAGAAATAACGATGAACCAAATTGGTTGTTAATGATCTTGATTTTAATATTTGTATTTATGGTTCTTCTAAATCTATGACGAAAAATTTTTTCGCTAATGATATGTAGTTCATCGTTATTCAATCAACTAATTACGATGACATCTTGTTTCATCGTTATTTGAAGTAACGACTGAAAATTTTAAAGTCATCGTTAAAAATATTAACGAGGGAAGCACTAACGACGATCGACGACCATAATTTTTTGGTCGTTAATCACTTTTAACGACGATAAAATGTACTTTTAACGACCAATTTATTCGTCGTTAGAACCCTTTTTCTAGTAGTGTAAATTGTTACTAATAAATTGTTTTATTAGGTATGTTACTAATAAATTGTTACTAATAAATTTATTACTAATAAACTTTTATATAAATTGTTACTCACGGGCCGCCATCGCATTTTACGCTGACTAATCCGTCGTGGGAATTCTCTAATTTGCAGATTTTGAGCTTTCTTCATTTCAGTTGTCATGCTTGTATATTTGACGTCGATAGAAGTTTAGAAATTATCCACTGGAGCTGGAAAATTTGATGGTGGGCCGGCCGGAAAACAAAGAGCGGGAGCTGGGAAATTGAGGGCGATGGCCGAAAAAGATGGCGGCATGAGCCGAAAAAATGGAGGCCTGGCTAGAAATAATAGACGGTATGGTGGCCTGAAAACTGGATATAACTAGAGGTGGGAAATAGGTCAGATCGGGTCGGGTTCGTTTCGTGTCGGAATTAAACGAGTTGAAATTCCCCGATCCGAACCTGACTCGTTATAAATGGGTTGAGAATTCCCAACCTGAACCCGACTCGTTTAATAAACGAATTGACTCGATTTAACCTGGTTATCCATTTAACATGCTTTTTAATTTAACTAATTAAACATACAAAACTTATAATAACATAAAACATTGCATGTACTAAAGCTAAGTTTTCAACAATTATAAACCAAAATACGAAACCACAAATTAAAGTCTAAGTTCTTAAACATCCATGTCCACGCACACAAAATATCCACACACCAAATATGTTATTTTTCGTGTTGAAAATCTCAACCTTAACCTAACACATATAATTAAACGGTTTAATCGTGTCAACCCAATTAATTAAGCGGGTTGAAAATTTATACCCAAACCCGCTTATTTTTGTGTCGGGTTCGGTCGGTAATCATGTTGGGTCAACTTTTTCCACCTCTAAATATAACTGGATAAAATGGAGGAGGGGTTAGGTCTGGGCGGTTTTTTAATCTTGCCTTCGTTTGTTTTTATTTTTCTTTTTGTTGGGTGTCCTTGCTAGTTTCTATTGAATTGAATAGAATTATTCATTGAGATGCAAACATCACTAAAGAAAAATAGGTTTTTAAGTATTTATTAATATCTTATGAATTTTAAAAATATAATTTAAATTCTAATTAAATTTAAATAAACTAATGAATGAAATTAGATCATGTTACATATACAATCTATATTGTGGGGGTTTTATAATTGCTATTTTGTGGCAATCATTTGTTGGGAATTTTAAAATAGTCTTTACTTCGCATGAATTTAAAATCTGGTGAAAAAGTAAAATTAGTGTGAGGAATCATAGATTAACTACCATTAATAATAGCATTAATAATGAATAATATTAAAACAAGTTTAACGTTCATAATAATGACTAAAGTTAGTAATATTTATGAGCTTTTATAATCTGTTGTTTTAAGTGGAATAATTAGGGCCAATACATAGTAAAGCTGTCAATTCAATTCTTTTTAATACCACTACTACATGAATCATTTTTAATTACGGTTAAAAACGACCTTTAACTACGATTATCAGGCGTCGTACGTGTGGTCATCGTTGTAGGTGGGCATCTTTTACCACAGTTCAAAGCTGTAGTAAAAGGAGGCTTACGAAGTTGGTTCTATAGAAAAGCTGTGGTCATAGGTCAATCTAAGATGATGGTTCTTCAAAATAACCATGGTCATAGGTATACCTATGACTACGATTCTTCACATGAACCGTAGTTATAGGTACCATCATTTAAAAAAATCTACAATTATGGGGGGGAGAGAGACGTCCATCAACAACTTAAAAATTATTCAAATTAAACAACTTTAGAGTCCAATCACACAACACAATCAACAAGCAAACAAACATATATCAAACAATTCTAGTGAATAACACACAATCAATTCGCTACCACTAATCAATTTTAGCTCAGATTTCCTAGATAACCCAAATATTAAAATAATCAATTCGCTACTACTCTCTCCAATGCCATTTCCTTATCAGCTTCTCCGCCGCCGGTGTTCTCCTATCTGCTTGGTGCTGCTGGTTTTTATGCGAGAGGGGAGAGAATGAGAGAGATGGAGCAAGAGGCATTCAGAACAAAATTTAAGCCTAAAATCAAGGGACATCCGTCACCACTGAAAGTAGATTGAAGGTTTGCTCTTGGAATGTTTAAGTCACCCTAGAAGGGGGTGAATAGGGTGATGAGGAAATTTAAAAGAACTTAAACACTTTTTTCTTGAAAAGTAATAAACAGTGATTCCGAGTCTAGATTGGACTCGAAATGCAAACACTTAGAAATACGTGGAAACCCTTCAGGGCGAGAAAACCACGGTCGGTGTTAATCCAAGCACCAAGTCAAATTCACTATTTTGAGTCCTCAAAATATAAAGGACTAACTCTACTAGAATTTACGCCTTAAACAATTTCTTACAAAGTTTTCCTAGACTCGTAAATTCCCTTATTTGATCTAGTACTTCCTAACCGAGGTAACCTTTACAATAAGGGACAAGCGAGCTGAGTTAACCCTTACAGCTCGGTCAAGGGACCTTACTCGAAAGTAAGAGAGCAATGTGAATGATTACAAGACTTTACAACTCAGAAAATATTAAATATAGAATGAGAGTTATAAATAGAAGATTGAATACGAAAACAATAACTTTTGCTCAAGTAATGTGTTTTAAAATGATGTTTAGCAATCTTGTAGTCGTGTGACATGACTTCTATTTATATCCAACCAAGTAGAGTGACCGTTGAGCCTTAGTTCCGAACAAAAGTCTTCATCGGCCATTGTAACGGCTCTTCTAAGTCACTTATAAAAGATCCGTTAGGATGTGAACGTTGTGCAACGACTTTTGGCTCCAAAAGGTGTTTCGACTCAACTCGAAGTTGTTTGAAATGCAAGGTGGAAACCACTATTGAGGCTAGCGTTGGAGTTTTCCAGTTTTGGAAATAGACAACTTTAACACAATGTCCGAGCCCTGTTCGAAGTAGATAAAGCTTGTTTGCTTGGTAATTGACAGCTAGAAGCCGGCTACTTTTGTATTTCAAAAATGAGTTGGTCTCGTTTGGATAACCTACAAAAGTTCTTTGGTTCTCAAAGTATAAAATACTTTGGTCCAAGATTAGGCACATATAATAATTTAATTAGGATAATTAAGAGCTTAATTATCTTAGGCCTAAAGAAGTGGAATTTTACGAGTCTAATATTTAATATACTCAAATTCCATCGTAGTCGATCTTAAGGATGATCAAGTTAAAGGAATAGAACAACTTGATCTAGATTAATAATCCTCAAGGAGATAAACCGACTTAGAATAAGAAATTAACACTCGTAATTCACTTTATGTTAAAATATGCGATCAGTACTCGGAATAAAAATGTTAGAGGAATTATTTTAGCATGCGATAGTTTTGAGTGATGTCCGAGTGAGTTAGAAACATCGAGTGTAGAAGATATACAATAATGTGCTTTCGAGTTAGTCGAAACGAATGAAAACTTATACAGGAGTTTCTATATCACTCAAAATGACTTTACATAAAAACTTAGGAGAGATGAGATTTATACCTAAATCTTCATGTAGTGCTCGGAATGACTTAGAGATAGAATCCGAGTCTTCATAGATGGCATTTTGAACCAAGATTAAGCACAAAAATTAGAAAAATTTATGATAAAATCAAAGCTTAAAGTACCTCACAAGGCCAATTTTCGCGATAGAAATGGAAAACAAGGGCGTTCACTAGCCTTAGCAATAGAGAAGAAGTCTTTCTCGGAGGAGATATCGGAGTACTCCCGCCATGGCCGAGAGAGATCCAATGGCAGCGCTCTTCCACCATTTTCTTCATTTGTCAAAGCCTCCTCTCTCTCGAGCCTCCGGATCGTGTTAATCCAGACCGATCTAGGGCGGTGATTTCATCGTCTAGCAATTGCGGAGATCATCGACAGTGGAGCTCGAAGCAAGCCTCACGGATATGGCCTCCCTTGAAGAGCATAGTGCTGAGCCCACCGTGGCCTTGCCATAGCCGACCTTCTTGAGATCGTCGTAGCCACGAGGCACCACCAACGACGTCCTTGGGGTCCATGGCCCTCGTCGGCTCCCACCCCGATGGGAAGGAGGAGGGCGGTGGAGGGTCGTAATGGGCGGCAGAGAGAGAGAGGAGGGGGACGAGATCCGATGGAGGAGGAGGAGGGGGAGAGAGAGAGAGAGAGAGAGAGAGGAAAAGGACGAGAGAAAGGAGGAGGAGGAGGAGAGAGAGAGAGAGAGAGAGAGAGAGAGAGCATAATAGATTGAGGTTAGGAGACAAAGCAATTTAAAAGACAAAGCAATCGATTACGTTGGTAGTTTTGTTTTTGTTCTTGCTAGTTTTCTCTCCTTGAATGCAAAAAGCTCAATTGCTCGAGTTACACTACAAAAACTCGTTGAAATATCGACCGGTTTTCGACGAGATTTGCCAAATTCCGATGGGAATTCGACAAAAATTCCCGCTTGAATTCCGTTCGTCGGAGTGGAATTCCAACCTGAATTCGAAAAAAACCCCGTTAGAATCTCGTCGGAATTGTCGGACGGGAAATTCCCGTTGGAAAATGTCCGTTGCTATTTCCGTGTTATTTTATAGTGTTTGATTCGAAATCAAGCGAACCTTCCACTCTAGACGGAAGAAGCAAAGGCTAGGAAGAAACAAGACGTAGACTCCAAACAAAAGCCCAAAATGGCCGGTGAAGAAAGAAGAACTTTTGGGCAATATGTGACACCCAATGTCACTAATCCGCCGAGCGACCATCAATATTCCAAATGTGGCGGCAAATGACTTTGAGCTGAAGAACTCTCTCATTAAGTTGGTGAGAGCTACTCTTTTCCATGGCCTTTCTAGTGAGGACCCTAACCGATATCTTTGGATTTTTGCAAGCTTGTGATACTTTCAAGGCAAATGGGGCTTCTCCGTATGCAATCGGTTATGATTGTTTCCATTCCGACTTGAAGGGAAGGCATGGGATTGGCTAGACTCCCTTGCGGCGAATTCCATAAGCACTTTTGATTAACTTGTGAGTGCATTCTTGGCGAAGTACTTACCACCAAGCATGTTGACAAGTTTGAGGAATCACATTTCCACTTTTTCCTAAGAGCTGGATGAGACACTATATGATGCATGGTAAAGGTTCAAGGATCTCCTTCACCAATGCCCCCAACATGGATCCGACCCACGGGCCCCTATTCAAGCTTTCTACAACGGGGTCGATGATTAATTGAGAGCCATCATTCTTGTGGTGGCCGAAGGGAACATGATGAGCAAGTTCGTTGATAAGCTCCACACCTTGATCGAGAAAATAATTCCGAACAGTTTTCAATGGTCCAAGCCCTCTTCCAAGAGAACGGGAGGTAAGCTCGATATTGTCTGCAGTTTCTGTCCTTTCTGCTAAAATTGATGCTATTACTAAAAAAATAGATCGTTTGAATGTGAATGTTGCCCCTTCCTTCCATGTACTCTATGTAATTCTTATGAGCATGAGACTTTGTTTTGTCTTATGGGTATGGCTAGTAATGAACCAATGGACCAAGCCAATTTTATTAGCAAACCAAACCCGAGGCTAAACTTTTGACACCTTCTCTAATTTTTATAACCCGGGATTAAGGTATCACCCTAACTTTTCCTACCGGAATAACAATCCCGTGAGTCAACAATAAGTGCAAAGACCACCTGCCCTGGATTTCAAAGACCTACCCAACCACAAATGCCCCAAAAGTCAAACTTGGAGGTCATGATCGAAGGCATGCTTTGGCTCAACAAAAGCAAGATGAGATTATCAAGCAATTGGCTGCAAAAGTTGAAATCTTAGCCACCCATAATAAAATTCTTGAAACTAAGCTTCCACGCCAACCGGTGCCTAACCCTAAGGACCAATGTAATGTCATAACTTTATAGATTGGGGCACAATTGGTGGGCCCTAAGGCTGATGGTAGTGAGCATGTGGTCATTGATGTGGAAAATGAGAATGATGAGAACAATGTGAATGATGTTGTGAATGAAGAGGTGTCTACACCTCTAAAGAGCCCTTGGTTGATGTTGTTGTGCAAAATGAGAAGGAGACTCCTAATGACCAAACAAAAATTCCCCAAGAATCTATACTCCGCCTTTACCTTTCCCACAAAGATTGGCTAAGATTAAAAATGATAAACAATTTGGGAAATTTTTAGAGGTCCTTATGAAGCTCCACATTAATATTCCTTTCACTGATGCCTTGTCTCAAATGCCTTCTTATGCTAAATTTGTCTAACAAAAGAAAGCTAGAAGAGCATGAGGACCAGTTACTTTGACTGAATATTGTAGTGCCGTACTCTAAAATAAGCTTCCCGCTAGGCTTAAGGACCCTGGTAGTTTCACTATCCCTTGTGAGGTAGGAAAGATTTCGTTGATTGTGCTTTGTGTGATTTGGGCTCAAGTGTGAGCCTAATGCCTCTCTCTCTGTCCCAAAAGCTTGGTATGGGTGATATGAAACCCACTACCATTTCCCCCAATTAGTCGATCATTCAGTTAAGTTTCCCATTGGAATATTTGTGGATGTCCCCATTAAGATACGAGGTTTTTTTTGTAACCGTTGACTTTGTGATTCTTGAGATGGAGGAAGACACCCGTACTCTCATTATTCTTAGGAGGCCTTTCATGGCTATTGCTGGGTGTTGTATTGATGTGAAAAATGGGAGAATGACCTTTTGCATAGGTGATGAAATTTCTGAATTTAATTTGTTTGAAGCTACTAAATTCCCTTCATTTACTCGATGATTATTTTAGAGTGGATATCATTGATTCGATTTTAAGGGAAGATAGTACTAACTTGAGCTCTAATGACTCTCTTGAGTTTTGTTTGTGGAATAATAGCACAACTAGGGATCTTGATCCCAAAGTTGCCATTTGTGCTCAACTCTTGGAGGTGTCTCCAAAAATCCCACCAAAGCTTGAAAAGGTAGAGAAATTGTTCAATGGAAGCAAATGTGAGCCTGACATTGATGAAAATGAAGCTTCAAAGGTAGAATTGAAACCTCTCCCTTCCTCTCTAAGGTGCGTATTTCTCAGCCCAAATTCCTCTTATCTCATGATTGTGAATGCAAACTTGAGTGCTTCGAAATTGATTCCTTGTTGAGAGTCATTAGATTGCATCGTAAGGGTATTGGTTATACCATAGATGACCTTAAAGGCATTCATCCTTCAGTTCATATGCATTGGATTTTGATGGAAGATAATTATAAACCCACTATTGAACATGAAAGAAGGTTAGATCCTTATATGAAAGAGGTGGTAAAGAAAGAGGTCTTGAAATTGCTTGAGGCGGGTATTATCTATCATATTTCTAATACTTGAATAAGTGAGTCCGTTCATGTTGTGGCTTAGAAAGGGGGATGATTGTTGTAAAGAATAAGAATAATGAATTGATTCCCACTAGGACCATTATGGGTTGGAGAATGTGCCTTGATTATCGCGAGTTGAATAATGCAAACCATAAAGACCACTTCCCTCTTCCCTTCATTGACCAAAGGCTTGAAAGGCTTGTAAAGAATTCATACTTTTTTTTTTTTTTTATCTAGATGGGTATTCTGGGTTTTCCAAATCCCTATCCACTCGAGTGACCAAGAGAAGACTACCTTTATTTGTCCTCATGGAACATTTTCATATAGGAGAATGCCCTTCGAGTTGTATAATGCACCTGCTACATTCCTACGTTGTATGATGGCTATTTTCTCCGATTTTATTGAGGATATTAAGGAGGTCTTTATGGATGATTTTTCAGTCTATGGTACCACCTTCAATCACTATTTGAAAAATCATTCTAAGGTGTTGCCTAGATGTGAGGAAGTGAATTCGGTCTTAAATTAAGAAAAGTGCCATTTTATGGTACAAGAAGGTGTTGTCCTAGGTCACGTGGTTTCAAATAAAGGCACTAAAGTTGACAAAGCAAAGGTAGAGGTCATTGAGAAATTACCTCCAATAACATATGTTAAGGTTGTGAGAAGTTTTCTTGGACATGTCGGTTTCTACTGACAGGTCATTAAAGATTTTTCAAAAATTGCTAGGCATCTCACCGAATTGCTTGTCAAAGACGTGCCTTTTATGTTTGATGAGGTGTGCTCAAGTGCTTTCAATAGGTTAAAAGAGGCTTTGATTACGGCTCCCATTATGCAAGCCTCGGATTGGAGTCTTCCATTTGAAATGATGTGTGATGCAAGTGATTTTGCATTAGGGGCTATTTTGGGGAAAAGGAAAGAAGGCAAGCCCTATCCTATACACTATGTAAGCCGAACTCTGGATGAGGCTCAAGTAAACTATGCCACCATAGAGGAGTTCTTGGCGGTTGTGTTTGGCTTGGAAAAGTTCTGTTTTTATTTTTGATTAACTCCAACGTCATAGTTTTCATTGATTATGCCGCCATCAAGCATCTCATGAAGAAATCGATTTAACCCTCGCCTTAACCGATGGTTGCTATTGCTCCAAGAAATCGAGACAAGCCTGCATTGCAAAATGTGCTGGCCGACCATCTTTCCCGGTTGAAGGATTTGCCAAAGGAGATTGTCCCCATATTCATTTCGAATGAACAACTCATGGCTATTTCTACCACTTTTACTCAATGGTATGCCGATTATGTAAACTACCTTATTTGTGGAGTAATGCCACCGGACTTATCTTTCCAAAAAGGAAGTGGTTCTTATTTGACGTGAAAAGTTATGTGTGGGAAGAGCCTCTCCTTTAGAAGTTATGTGCTGATGGAGTATATCGAAGATGCATTCCAAAATATGAAATTTAAAGTGTGCTCAACCACTGTCATTCCACTACTTATGGTGTACATTTTGGTCTCGACAAAACCGCCTCCAAAGTCTTACTAGTTGGCTTCTATTGGCCGACTTTCACCAAAGATGTAAGGAACTTTGTGATTGCTTGTGACCGATGCCAAAGGATGGGAACTATTTTAAAGAGGCATGAGATCCCCAAAAGTGGAATTTTAGAGGTTGAGCTTTTCGATGTGTGGGGATGGATCCTTCTCTTCCCTCTCACAAGAACCTCCATATCCTGGTGGATATGGATCATGTGTCAAAATGGGTAGAAGCCATTGCCTCTCTTACCAACGATTCCAAGGTAGTCATGAAGTTTTTAAAGAAGAACATTTTTGCTCGGTTTATCACTTTAAGAGTCTTCTTGAGTGAAAATGGGAGTCATTTTTGCAGCCGTCCACTTGAAGTCCTTTTGAAGAAGTATGGAGTATTCCATAAGGTCGCCACGCGTTATCATCCTTAAACATGTGGTCAAGTTAAGTTGTGCAACCGGGAGCTGAAGAATATTCTTGAGAAGACGGTGGATAGATCCCGAAAAAATTGTCTTTGATGCTCGATAATGCACTATGGGCATACCGCATTGCTTACAAGACTCCCTTGGCACTACTCCTTTTGATTAGTGTATGAGAAGCCTTGTCATTTACCCGTAGAGATAGAACACAAGGCTTTTGGGCAATCCGAATGCTCAATTTTGACACGAAGGCAGCCGACGAGAGGCGAGTTCTCCAAATTGCAAGAGCTTGAAGAGTTGAGATTACAAGCTTATGAAAGTTCCAGAATTTATAAGGAAAGGACTAAGAGGTGGCATGACAAGCATATTTTTCATAAGAGGTTTGGAAAAGGTCACATAGTCCTTTTGTTCAACTCAAGATCGAAATTATTTTCGGGAAAGTTGAGATCCCGATAGTCCGAGGCCATTTCAAGTCACTAAGATATATCCTCAAGGAGCGGTTGAGGTGCGGAGTGAGTCCACCGGTTTATTCAAGGTTAACGGTCAGCGACTTAAGCCTTCCATTATGGGGCAACCTGTCGAGAAGACCACATATCATGCCCTTACCGATCTACGTAAGTCATGAAGACGAGTTGCATATGGTCAAGACTAATGACCTTAAATAAGCGGTTCTTGGGAGGTAACCCAAGTCACTTTGTATTTTGTTCAGGAAAAAAGATATGAAAAAATCAAAAAAATAAAAAACACAAAAAATGAGAAAGGCGAGCACTCAAAACGGGCCGCTCGTGTCGGTGGACACGACCCTTTCTAGATGTTACTTCCAAGCGGGGTATAGGGCACCTGTTTCAGCAAAACCGGCTGAGTTGGCCACGAGAAAATTGATCCAACAGCCAACTCGGGCTGCCCGTGTTGGTGGACACGACCCGTGTCATCTGTAAATTCTGCGAGGATATTTTTGTGCCCAATATTGTCCCTTTCCCTCACAAATACATGCCCTACCCCTCCTTCTTCCTCTCATTCGTGCTCTCACCCCTCCATAGCTAATCTCCACTTCTACTCCATTCTACCTTTTTCTCTCTCTCAAATGAAGGTGTGTCGGTTTATAATGCATACCCTTAAGAGTAATTTACATTGTGAGCTATGATCGTGACCACAATCAATGACTTCCCTGCCTAAGTAAACTTGTTCGAAACACCATCAAAGGCCACAAGGCAAGCCCCATTTGTGTAGAGCATACTTGCTCCTATCAACTTAAGCACGAAAAAGAAGGCCTATCTTGGACACCAACAATTTCTTACCTTTTTCCATCAATATTGTAAGAAAAATAATGCTTTCAATGGTAAAACCAAGATGGATTATGCTCCAAATTCATTAACAAGACATCAAATATATGACCAAGTGAAGGATCTTGATATGAAGTTAGGCAAGTCATACTAATGTCAATCCGAAAATGGTGTGTGGAAAAAGAGGTCAATATTTTTTGATCTTCCATATTTGAAAAAGTTGTGTGTGAGACATAGTCTTGATGTAATGCATATAGAGAAAACATCTATGAAAGTCTCATTGGCACTCTTCCGAACATATCGGCGAAGACCAAGGATGGAGAGAAAGCACGACTCGATATGTGTGAAATGGGAATACGGGAGGAATTAGCACCACAACCAAAGGCGAAGAAAACTTATTTGCCTCCGGCGTCTCACACATTAAGTAGAAGGGAAAAACAACATTTGTGTGAGACCTTGAAGACACTCAAAGTGCCACCACGATATTCTTCAAACATCGGTAGACTCGTTTCTATGTCTCGAGTATAGACTAATTGGTCTTAAATCTCACGATTGTCATGCTTTAATGCAACAAATACTGTCGATTTTTATCCGAGCCATGATGTCAAAACATGTCCGAAAGTCGATCACAAAACTTTGCTTCTTCTTTAATGCACATATGCAGCAAAGTCGTTGATTTGCACAAATTAGATGATCTTCGAGTGTAGTGTGATCATTACATTGTGCAAACATGAGATGTACTTCCCACCTTCTTTTTTGATATCATAGTGCACCTAATTGTCTATTTGGTGAGAGAAGTGCGATTCTGTGGCCTTATTTTTTACTGATGGATGTACTCTTTTGAATGTTTTATGAAAATTCTCAAAGGGTATGTTAGAAATCGGTGCACGACCGGAAGCATGCATTGTTGAGGCATACACAGCTCGAGAGTGTTTCGAGTTATGTTATGAATAATACCTGCAAATGGAATTTGTTGGTATTCCAAAGCATCGATTTATGGGGAAGATCGGTGGGCGGGAAACTAAGGCCGACGGTTCTAACAATTAGTTGGGATATGAGGGATTAAGCACATCTTTATATTCTACAAAACAACGATGAAGTGCCGCCGTTGATTGATGAGCACAAATCCCTCCTAAGGAGATAGTACCGAGGAAAAATAAGACGTGGGTGCTGACCACTACTACAGGAACCACTTTTAATGATGGGTCTTTAAGGACGGTTAAAAGGACAAATAGTTGTAAAAATAGACCAGTGGCATTTTTGTAAATAACGGCCATTGTGTAACACATATGACGACGGCTCTTTTAGAGAACCATCGTCATATGTATTGTTGAAGACATTTAACGATGGTTTTCTTAAAGAATCGTTCTCATATGTGACATATGACGACGGTTCTATGCAAGAACCCTCATCATATGTCTTTAAGATACAATAAAAAAACCCGAGAACATACGTGCTTGTTTCCACACCCACTTACATCTGCTCTCTACTCTCGGTCTTATCGCTTACTACGGTTTCTTTCCTCCACTACTACATCAGATCCGGAATTCGTAGCTTCCTCACCAATCGAATTGAATTGGTAAGCCCACTTAGATCCTTGCCGTTGTAGTTTCCTCTCTCTTAATCTTTCATCTCTTCATATTTTCCTCTCATCTCTTTTAAGTGTAGATCTTCTCAAACTAATTCTCGCTGTCAAACCACTCCTCACCCTCATCGTTGTCGGTTCTTAGGTATGAATCTCTATCCTCTCTTATTTTTCACTTTAAGTTATTTACAAAATATATTATAGTAAAATGTTGAATGTATTTACGATAATTATATGAATATTGAGAATGTGGGTAATGTTTGAGATTGTTGAAATGTTGAATATTGAGAATGTGGGTAACATTTATTTAGTTTATTAAGTTGAAAATTCATGAAATATTTGAGATTTATTAGCATGGGTTTAGGAGTTTAGAATTTAATTATAGTGAAATAGAATGATAGTTAAGGATGGTAGATCGAAAGAGTGCATGCAAATTTGTTTAGGGTTTTAGAGAAATAAAAATATAATTTGGATATAGGGTCATCCCCCAAAACCTTCTCATAAAGATAAATTTGTATCCAAATTCGTTTATTTTGATGAGGTAATGTTGGGGTGGACTCATTTATATATTCAATTATCGAAATTGGCATCTAAATATGTTTAAAGTTTAGAGAAATAGAAATATTTTATGGTTTAGGGTTTGGAAAAATAGAAAAATTTGTGGATTTAGGGTTTAAGAATCAAAAGGGAGAAAATATAAATGTGAAAATGTCAAAAATTGGAAAGGTATTTGGATAGTAGGATCTCCCGAAATACTTGTCATAAAGATAAATTTGTTATCAAATTTACTTATTATTTTGATGAGTTGATGTTGGGGTGAACTAATTTATCCAATGATCTAAATTTTCGGTTTCTATTTTGGTTGCAAGTTTATTGTATTATACATGATCGTAAACTAGAGTAAATGATTTTTTGAATTTTACATAATGCATAAGATAATAATGAATATCAATGAAATATTGAGGCCATCCATTTAGTTTGCTTTAACAACCCAAGACATAACTTGAAAACCTTATTGACTTTAACAATGAGGTTGGATTCACTAGGCAAGACATAAAGTCTATGTACAGCATGGGTTGGTCCACGAAGATAGTGAAAAGGGATGAAGGAATTATTGTAGAAAAAGGTGATATATAATAAGGAATTATTACTAGTCTTGTGATTATTTACCACCTTTTTCTCCTATAAATCCTTCATCTCTTTCCCTTTCTTGACCTTGTGAACCCGACTTCATTGTTAAAGACAACAAGGGGTATGAGAATTCCAGTTGTGGTTATGTCATGGGTTGTTAAAGCAAATTAAAGAAATGACCTCAACATTTTATTCATATTTAATTGTCTTATGCATTATGTAAAACTTAAAAAAAAAATGATGTCTAGTTTATGATAAATGTATAATACATCAAAATTGGAAGCACAAATGAAGGAACAAGCTAAGTGAAACAGGCGAAGATAAGTCGAGTATCTTCGAAATATGAGCTGTTGAAGATGGAGCTAAAAGAAAATATCACTCGGATGTTTATTCGCTTCACTGAGATTACAAACAATCTCAAATCTCTAGGTAGAAAGATTTCTCACGAAGAAATGTGCACAAAACTTCTAAGAAGTCTACCAAAGAGAAGATGGGATCTCAAGGTGACAACCATTGAGGAAGCTCGGAACCTTTCTCAACTAAAGCCGGATGAACCGATTGGGAAGGCTGCTTCCCATGAAATTCACCTGGAAGAAGAGGATGCTGAGCACAAAAAGAACATTACGCTAAAGGCCTCGGAAAGTAGAGGGGAATGTTTGAGCTCATCGGACTTAGAAGAGGATCCAATGGCACTCTATGTCCGAGGCTTCAAAAGAATGATGAAGTGCTAGAAGTGGGAAAAGAGGCCAAAGCAAGAGTTCTACAAGATAGAGAAGAAGGACGAGAAAAGGTAAATACTCTTCCCTTCAAAGTTATCTTTAACTAAGAACTTTGGCTATTTCGAATGTGGTAGCAAAGATCACATAGTCAAAGACTGTCCGAAGAGAAAGAAGGATAGAAAGAAGAAGAAGGCTATGATGGCCACATTGAGCAATGACGACTCATCGAAGAAGAAGATGATTCGATGACTCAAAGTGTCCGATGCCACTAACAAACCCGAAGCTGAATCCGAGTCGAGATGCCGACAACTCAACACCGAGGAGGCAAGTCCTTAGGAGGTAATAGAATACTTTCTCAAGTTCTCCAAAGTTGATTTTGCTAAATACATTTACACTTAAGAAAGGTCTAATTCTGACTCTTGTAAGTTCAAAGAACAACTTGAGTCTTTTACTTGTGAGAGTAATTGCTTGAAAGATGAATTGGAAAACCGAGACTAACTCGAAAGAACTAAAGATTAGTACTCAAGCTAATGAGACTATGTCCGAGTCACTCGGAAGAGAAAATAAGCATTTGAAAAGAAAGCTCAATGAGTCCGAAGAGCTTGTTTTGAAATTTACTCAAGGTTAGAAAAACCTTGACATGCTTTTAGGCTCTCGGTGTGTGTCCTTCAGGAAAGAAGGACTAGGTTTTAACGAAGAGGAGGAATCTAATTCCTACTCCAATATTTTCAAAAAGGATTCCTAAACTGTGAAGTTTAAGAAAGCTGAGCATGGTCCTATTTATAAGAATGAAAGGAGGACTGAGCCTGGACCAGTTTACAGGAGAAAACCTTCTCCACCTGTTTACAAAAGAAAAGATTTTTAAAATAAAAAGACACAGACTCGGTTCGTAGAAAGAAGACTCAGAATTAGACCAAACCCAAAGTCATTCAAATCTGGGTTCCCAAGAGTCTTCTTCCTCAGAAAAGGACTACAGGAAAGGGAGTTATTGGGTCCGTTAGAGGAAGTGAGAAGGGTTAGTGTGTTTCGACTTGCGGGTAACCCAGAAAAGGACGAAAGGTCATTGGTACTTAGATAGTGGATGCTCACACCACATATCTAGAGATTCAATACTCTTTTATGAGTTAGAAGATTTTAAAGGAGACAAAGTCACTATTAGAGATGACAGTAAAGGCAAGATAGTTGGAATTGACAAGATTGGTAAAGGAGACAACCTAGTCAATGCACTCTACCTTGTCAAGGGATTAAAGTACAATCTGCTCAAGCATCTCTCAATTGTGTGACAAAGGTCAAGAGGTAAGGTTCACATAGACCAATTGCTATATTTCTGATGCAGCTACCAAAGAGACTAGGCTCTCGGGTAAGAGGTCGAGTAACACCTATACTATTCCTTTCTCTAATCCAAGTGAGAATTTATCTTGTTTAAAAGCATCATTGCATGATGATTCTTGGACATGGCATCATAGACTAGGTCATATTAGCATGCACACTATCAAAAAGCTTGCATCTCATGGTTTGGTTTGGGTTTTACCTAATTGTGCATTTAAGAAAGATAAAATCTGTGAAGCTTGCACAAAAGGGAAACAAGTCAGATCATCTTTCAAACCTCTCAAAACTATTTCCACATCCAAAATGCTTGAATTCCTTCATATGGATTTATTTGGTGAAATCTCTATGGAAAGCCTCGGAGGTAAATCATATGTACTTGTGATTGTTGATGATTTTTCATGATTTACCTGGGTCTGTTTTCTTAAGAACAAGAATGAAGCTTTCAAAGAGTTCAGGAAGCTTTATAGGAAAATTCAAGTGGAGTCTCGGACTTAGATTAGAAGAATTCAAACCGAGCATGGAAGGGAGTTTGACTACTCGGAATTTGTAGCATTCCGTGATAAGAACGGTATCTCTCACAACTTCTCAGCACCCGAACTCCTCAACGAGAATCGAGTAGTGGAGAGAAAGAATCAAACTCTTGAAGAAATAGGAAGGACAATGATGATTGAAAATTATCTACCTTACTATTTCCGGGCTAATGTAGTCAATACAGACAAACTACACACTGAATAGATGACTCATCGGACCCATGTTGAAGAAAACTCCCTACGAGCTTTACAAGGGAAAGAAGCCCAACATCTCATATTTCAGACCCTTTGGATGTAATGCTTTGTTCACAATAACGGTAAGGATCACCTGACCAAGTTTGATGCTAGGTCGGATAAAGGTATCTTTCTAGGTTACTCATCTCACAAGTAAAGCTTATCGTGTCTCTAACAAAAGAACTAACAAAGTGGAAGAAAGTATCCACATTGTGTTTGATGAGATAGATCGGGGAAAGACAAGTGAGTCAACCTTCTCGGATCTTAAACTCGGTCGAGATGAAGATGATCTTACTGAAGCTAAGCTCAGGAAGAGTCCGAAGAAAGCAACTCAGAATGAGGCAGCTCGAACATCGTAACTCACACCGAACTAGCTCGGAGACGACTTAGAACGTTGAAGGACAAGCAAATGAGCAAACTCAGCAAGCTCGGACTATCGAAGATCAGCCAGTTCAACCAACGAATTTGGTGAACCGAGAGAACAGGTAGAGTATTCAAATATGCTTCGAGCCATCCACTCAAGAACATCTTATCCGACATTAACAGTAGGGTAAGAACTCGTTCTTCTTTGCAAAATCTATGTGAATTCACTACATTCATATCATTAACAGAACTAAGAAATGTATTAGAGGCCCTAAATGAACCTGAATGGGTAAAGGCCATGCAAGAAGAGCTTAATCAATTTCGGAGAAATCAAGTCTAGACTTTAACCAAACGACCGTCCGACCACCCGAGTTATAGGAACTAAATAGGTTTTTAAAAACAAACTGGATGAGGATGGGTTGGTAGTCAGAAATAAGGCTACACTTGTGGCTCAAGGATACAATCAAGAAGAAGGGATTGATTATGGGGAAACCTTTGCACCGGTTACTAGGATCGAAACAATTATAATCTTGTTAGCGTTTGCATCTAACATGAATATTAAGTTGTATCAAATGGATGTTAAATGTGCTTTTCTGAATGGTTTCATTCAAGAGGAAGTCTATGTTAAGTAACCCCTAGATTTGAAAACTCAGAATTTCCAAATCATGTTTTCGAATTACAAAAGGCTCTATATGGTCTTAAACAAGCTCCTAGAGCTTGGTATGAAAGATTGAGCAACTTTTTGGTTGAAAATGATTTCAAAAGAGGTCAGATTGACAAAACTCTCTTTATAAAAACTAAGGGGAAAGATTTCATTATTGCTCAGATTTATGTTGATGATATTATTTTTGGAGCCACTAATGAAAATCTCTGTCGAGAGTTTCGAGTTGATAAGACAGGAGTTCCAAATAAGCATGATGGAAGAGCTCAATTTCTTTCTTGGTCAATAAATCAGTCAAGATAAAGATGGAATCTATGTCCATCAATCTAAGTATACCAAGGAAAAATTTTTCGACTCAAATGAAAAGTGAAGTCAAATTGCTCTACTACATTCCGATGAGAACTTTCTTTGCTCACTACTTCAACAAGGAGAACCCAAACTCCGGGGGTCTCAAAGTTTTGTTTGACATCATGGAGGGATACGACGTAAACCTCTTTCCTTTTATTATTGAGCAAATGGCTCAAGTGCTTGCTCAATCAAAGAAATCCGCTCCTTTCCCTTTTGGAGCTTTTCTTTCTCTTATCTTTAAAAAATTCAAGATCATCCCTCCCTTAGATCCCTCTCGCTGTTTCTGAGTCGGCCATAGTTCTAGGCCAAAAAGAACTTATGGGGTATGCATACCCGGAGGTTAAACCTCGTGAACTGGTTCACTCTTCCGAGTTGGAACCTGCCTCTCCTCCTTCCCGGACTCATATTTAACCAGCACATCCATCCACTTCGGATGGTCGCTCTTCTTCTCAACCTCCTCTCTCGGCTAGCGCATTTGCTCGCCCCGGTCGTAAGACTCGTTTTAGCAGCTGACCAACTTCGATCGGTTGTTCGCTCTCTTAAGCCTACTTTCCATGGCATGGTCATTAATAAAAAGACCGGCCAATCTTAGATTTAGGAGTGTCAATCCCTAATGCTTAAGTTCAAGGGGATTCTTAGCGAGCAACGTGAACAACTTCAACTCTTTTAGGAGCGTAGAACAAAGGCTACGCAATACTCGGAATCCTCCGACACATTTGAGGAGTCCACCAACCTGGCCAACTCTACCTCGATGAGGTAGAAGAAGAAGAAGAAGCTGAGGTTGTAGTTGAGGCGAGCGATACTCGGCTGAAGAAGAGAATAAGGAGGAAGAAGGAGGAAAGGAAGAGGATGCTCCACCAAAAGACAAGGGGGCTATGGAGCCCGAACTTGAGCTGATCTCCTAAGATCCGAGTGGGTCGAGAGTTGCTTGGGGACGTTGGATAGTCCAAACTAGCTAACTCATAAGCCCCGGTAGTCTTCTAGGAAGACGAACTCGAGGATGATATGGTCCCGACTCGACCACCCAGGTCCGAGCCCCTTCGCAACATCCCAGTGCTACCACCTGTAGTGCTCTACCACCTCCTCTTAGACTTACCGGCGCAAGCACACTGCTCGTCTGTCCTTTTCCGACCAACCAACTCCACCATCCTTACCTATTTCTTTTCTTGTATTTATTTATTTTTGTTTTGTCCAACATTAAGTGTATTCACTTCCAACTTTTCTTCCCTCTTTTTACTAAAATGCTAGGGGAGAAAAATAGAAACCTTAATGTTATGCTTGGAGGGAGTTTCTCTCCTCTTTTTGTTGTAAATTATTTTTAATGAATGAACGTTAGTGTTGATCTTTTCTACGCTCTAATCATTTCGAGTTTCTTTATATTTGCTTAGAAGTCGTGCTTTGATATGGAATTTCTTTATATTCGACATGCTTTGATACGTAAGAAAACACAGATCATTGGCACTGAAAACTTATTTTGTACTAACAAGTTTCTATCTTAAGAATGCAATGCCTTCCATCAAAAAAGGGGAGATTCAAGACTCAGGTCTTAATTTTAAATATTTTATGAAAGACTTAGGTATAAACGTCTATCTCTCTTAAGTTTTGATTGCTAGTCATTCCGAGCTACATAGAAACTCATATGTAAGTTTTCATCTTTGTTCCGAGTGACTCGGATATCACTTTGTTTTATATCTTCTCTATTGAGGTCTTCGACCTACTCAGAATCTACTTGAACCATCGCATGTTCAAATAAATCTTTTAACGCATCTTTTCGAGTACTGATTGTGTTTGCTAACATAAACCGAATTACAATGTTAATTCAGTCTTCTAAGTAAGTTTATCTCTTAGATGATTATTTGAGAGATCAAGTTCACTTTCTCCGATTGATAATTCTTCAACTTGATCTTTCTAGGCGTTATTTTGAGCTGAGTTTGAACCTATTTGATATTAGACTCGGAATATTCCGATTCTCTAGGCCCAAGATAATTACGCTCTTATTTACTCATATTTAATTAATATCTTTGCCTAACCTTGGACCAAAGTATTTTATACTTTGAGAACTTTTGTAGGTTATTCAAACAAACCTAATCTATCTTTTTAATTTCAAAAGCAACTGACTTCTAGGTTTTAAACACCAGCGAGACAGTTTTAACCAGTTCTGGACGGGACTCGGACACCATGTTATGGTCTGTCTGTTTCCAAAACCGAAAAACTCCAAAGCTAGGCTCAACGATGGTTTCGCCTTGTTTTTCGGACAACACCAGTTGATTGGAACACCTTTTGGAGCAAATAGCTATTGCCCAACGTTTACAGCCCAACGGATCTTTTCGAGTGACTTAGAAAAGCCCTTCCAACGGTTGAGCTGTAAGGGTTAACTCTGTCTTATTACTGCATAATTCTCTTAGTGCATTACTCAATCTTGTACTTACAACTCCAAGTCTGTACTTAATATTTTCCGAGTTGTAAAGTCTTGTAATCAATTACATACTTCTCTTACTTTCTTAGTAAGGTCCCTTGACTCGAGCTATAAGGGTCAACTCGCTCAATTGTCCCTAACTATAAAGGTTATCTCGGTTAGGAAGTACTAGATTAGATAAGGAAACTTCGAGTTTAGGAAAACATTTGTAAGGAATTGTCCATGGGAGCAATTCTAGTAGAGTCGATCCTTTGTATTTTGAGGATTCAAAATAATGGATTTGATTTGGTGCTTGGATTAGCACTATCCATGGTTTTCTGCATAGGAGGGTTTCCATGTATCTCCGAGTGTTTGCATTGCTTGAGTCTAATTTAGACTCATACTTAGTAGTTTATATCTTTCTTAGCTAACATTATCTAACTTTGCTTTAATTTCCTCATCACCCTATTCAGCCCCCTCTAGAGTAACTTAGACTCTCCAAGAGCAAACCTTCAAAGTGAACAAAAGAGAATGAAGTGGTGCTATTTATAGAACAAGAGCTTTCATTAAACAAAAGCCTTTCTTACTCAACCCTCAAAGTAGCGAGTTAGCGAACCATTGAGTATCATTGTTTGTAACGGCTCTCTCGAAACTCGCTTCTCTCTAATGGTTAGTTCTCAGACTGTTCGCGTGCCAAAGAGAGAAAAAGAAATTTTTGAAAACATTTCCAAGATTTTCCATTGATCTAGAGATAATCTCAAAATTTTGTTGTCAATTTTCTTATAAATTGAGTCCGACTCAATGATGTGTTTGCGTGACTCGGAACAAACTCGGAAAAATAATAACTCATAACTCATAGCTCAGTCTCATCTTGTTTGAACTAATCCATTTATTATTCACTCGAATACAGTAACCAATTGAGTTCATGCACTAATTCAAATAATCATGCAATTAACATGACAAGTTCATTCCTAATAAAGCAAAATTGATCTTCACTCGGAGATTTTTTGAAAATATCAGCTTATTAAAATTCGGTATGAATAAACTCAAGTTCAATATCACCTTTCATATAATGATCTCTTAGAAAATGATACCCGACCTCAATGTGTTTCGTTTTTAGTTCTGAACGGGATACTTGGTGATGCTAATGACACTTTGATTATCATAACCGATTGGGATAGATGTGAATAATAGTCCTAGATACTTCAAGTGTTGCTTGATCAAGAGAATGAGCACAGCAAGCTCCAGCTGCTATGTACTCAGCCTTAGCAGTTGATAGAGCAATCGAGTTTTGCTTCTATGAATGCAAGGAGATGAGTGATTGGCCCGAAATTGGCATGCTTTTGATGTGCTCATTCTATCAACTTTGTATCCAACATAGTCGATATCCGAGTATCCAGGTGAGGGGATCCGAGTCGTTTGAATACTAGAGATCAAATGTCCGAGTCCCTGCAAGATATCTAAAAATTCTATTCAACATAGTGAGATGTAATTCCTTAGGGTTAGCTTGAAATCTTACACAAAGGCAGACACTAAGCATGATTTATGGCCTATTAAATATAAGATAAAGTAGAGATCCAATCATACCTCTATAAAGTTTCTAATCTATTGTTTTACCTTTCTCATCCGAGTCCAGTTTAGTACTCCTACTCATTGGTGTTATTGCATGCTTCACATCTTATAGCTTATACTTATTCAAGTAATTCCTTGGTGTATTTTGATTGATGAACATAGATGCCATCCTTCTCTTACTTGATTTACAGCCCAAGGAAGAAATTGAGTTCTCCCATCATGTTCATTTGGAACTCCTGTCTCATTAACTTAGAAAACTCTCGGCATAGAATTTCATTGGTAGCTCCAAATTTAATGTCATCAAAAGAGATCTGAATGAAAAGAAAATTATTCCCCTTGTTTTTTGTAAAAAGATTTTTGTTAATGAGACCTCTCTTGAAGTCATTTTCAACCAAGAAACCGCTTAGCTTCCATACCAAGCTCTAGGAGCTTGTTTTAGACCATAGAAGGCTTTTTGCAGTTTGGAAAACATGATTTAGAAATTGAGAGTTTTCATATCCAGGGGTTAATCAACATAAACTTCTTGAATATAACCATTGAGAAATGCACATTTAACATCCATTTGATAAAGCTTAATGTTCATGCTAGATGCAAATACTAAGAGAATTCCGATCGCCTCAATCCTAGCAACGTGTGAAAAGGTTTCCCCAAAATCGATTCCCTCTTCTTGGTTATATCCCCGAGCAACTAATCTAGCATTATTTCGACTAGCAGCCCTCCCTCTTCCAGTTCGTTCTTGAAAAGCCATTTGGTTCTCATAACTTGGTGGTTAGAAGGTCGTTTGGTTAGAGTCCAGACTTGGTTTCTTTCAAATTGAGTTAATTCTTCTTGCATGGCCTCTACCCATTCAGGTTCAAGTAGGACTTCAAGTACATTTTTAGGTTCAATTAATGAATTGAATTTTGAAAATGAACATAGATTTTAGAAAGAAGAATGAGTTCTACCCCACCGTTCATATCGGAAAGAATATTCTCGGGTGGGTGACTTGGATGAATATTTGAAAGCTTTACTCGTCCTCCGATTTACCAAGTTTGTTAGTTGAATGATCTGCTCTTCAACTATTTCAGCTTGTTAGACATCTTCAACTTGATCTTTAATACCCTGAGCTGGCTCTTCAACTTGATCATTCCGAGTTGGTTCATTATGAGTTGGTTCATTATGAGTTGGCTCATTATGAGTTGCCTCAATTGATTTGGAAATTGAGAGTTTTCATATCCAGGGGTTGCTCAACATAAACTTCTTGAATATAACCATTGAGAAATGCACATTTGACATCCATTTGATAAAGCTTAATGTTCATGCTAGATGCAAATGCTAAGAGAATTCCGATCGCCTCAATCCTAGCAACATGTGAAAAGGTTTCCCCAAAATCAATTCCCTCTTCTTGGTTATATCCCCGAGCAACTAATCCGGCGTTATTTCGATTAGCGAGTCCTCCCTCTTCCAGTTCGTTCTTGAAAACCCATTTGGTTCTTATAACTTGGTGGTTAGAAGGTCGTTTGGTTAGAGTCCGGACTTGGTTTCTTTCAAATTGAGTTAATTCTTCTTGCATGGCCTCTACCCATTCAGGTTCAAGTAGGACTTCAAGTACATTTTTAGGTTCAATTAATGAATTGAATTTTGAAAATGAACATAGATTTTAGAAAGAAGAATGAGTTCTACCCCACTTGTTCATATCGGAAAGAATATTCTCGGGTGGGTGACTTGGATGAATATTTGAAAGCTTTACTGTCCTCCGATTTACCAAGTTTGTTAGTTGAATGATCTCGTTCTTCAACTATTTCAGCTTGTTAGACATCTTCAACTTGATCTTCAATACCCCGAGCTGGCTCTTCAACTGGATCATTCCGAGTTGGTTCATTATGAGTTGGCTCATTCCGAGTTGCCTCAATTCCTTTATTTTGATTCATTTTGAGCTGAGCTTTAGCTATATCATCTTCATCTCTATTGAGCTTGAGATCCGAGAAAGTGGATTCATTTGTTCTGCCATGATCAATCTCATCAAAGACAACGTGGATACTTTCTTTCAATTTGTGAGCTCTTTTGTTAAAAATTCTATAAGCTTTACTATGAGATGAATAACCCAAAAATATACCTTCATCTAATCGTGCATCAAACTTAGTCAGATGTTCCTTACCATTATTATGCACATAACATTTACATTCAAATGGTTTGAAGTAGGAAAATGTTGGGCTTCTTTCCCTTGTATAGTTGTGTTGACTCGCCTTAGCATTGTCTTCTTAAAAATGAGTCGATAATGCATCTATTCAGTTTCTAATTTGGTGTGTTGACTACCTCAGCCAAGAAATAGTAAGGTAGATCATTTTCAATCATCATTGTCCTTCCTATTTCTTCAACTGTTCTACTCTTTATCTCCACTACTCCAATATGTTGAGGAGTTCTTCGTGCTGAGAAGTTGTGGGAGATGTCATTCTTGTCATAGAAGTTTGCAAATTCTAAATAATCGAACTCCCTATAAGCTTTACTATGAGATGAATTTTCCTACAAATCTTAGTGAATTCTTTGAATGCTTTATTTTTTGTTCTTCGAAAAACACACCCAACTAAATCGTGCGTAATCATCAATAATAAATATCACATATGATTTACCTCTAAGCTTTTGACAGGAATTTCACCACACAAATTCATATGAATCAATTCAAGTACTTTGGATGTGGATACTTGTCTTGAGTGGCTTAAATGATGATCTTACTTTCTTTCATTTTGTTCATGCCTTACGGATTTTATCTTTCTTAAATGCGTAGTTATGTAAACCCCTAACTAATCCGTGGGATGAAAGCTTCTTAATGGTATGCATACTGGTATGACCTAGTCTACGATGCCATGTCCATGAATCATCATTTAAAGACGCTTTTAAACATGATAAATCATGACTACAATCGAAGGTAGATTGGACTGTTTGAATTATCTCTTTGTCCAATTCTAGCAATCCCAACTATCTTGCCTTTGCTGTTGTCTCTAAATGTGACTTTTCCTCCTTTTATTTCTTCTAACTCGAGAACAGTCTTGAGTCTCCAAACATATGGAGTGAGTAACCACTGTGTAAGTATCAATGACCCTTTTATTTCTAAGTGACCTGAACAACATAAACAAATTAACCTTCTTACTTCCTTTTATAAACCCAAGTAATAGTTTTTACTATGGTCCTTTTCTTATGAAGAGCACTTTTGGGAACCCAGATTTGAATAATTTTGGGTTTGGTCTGATTTCGAGTCTTCTTTCTAAAGAACCGACTCCGAGTCTCTTTTCTTGAAAACCTTTCTTTTTGTAAACACGTTGAGAAGGCTTTTTGATAAAAGCTGGTCTTGACTCGGTTCCTTTTCTCTCGTGAATAAATGGGACCATGCTCAGCCTTCTTGAACTTAATAGTTCTGGAGTCGGTTTTGAAAAGATTGTTGTAAGAGCTATCTTGCTCTTCAACATTGTAACCAAGACCTTTTTTCGAAATGAGACACACTGAGAGCCAAGTAATAAATCAAGGTTTTTCGGACCTTGAGTAAGTTTTAAAACCAACTCTTGAGACTCATTGGGCTTCGTTTCAATTGCTCATTCTTTATTCCGATGCAGTCAAACTCGGTCTCATTATCTTGAGTACTGGTCTCAAGTACTTTTCGATTTTGTCCGAAGTTTTCTAATTCCTTTTTCAAAGTGATGCTCTCAGCATTAAGAGACTCTAGTTGCTCTTTAAATTCGAGAGGACTCAAAATTAGACTTTTCTTCCAATACAAAAATATATCTAGCAAGATCAAGTTTTGAAAATTTGAGGAAGTAGTTGATTACCTCTTAAGGATTTGTCTCCGATCATCTAACTCATCACTATTTGACTATAATCCAGCTTCTAAGTCTAATAGTGCCATTAGACACTTTGAGTCATCATAACCATGATCTTCTTCCGAATCATCATCCCTCCAGGTAGCCACCGTAACCTTTTTCTTCTTTCTATCCCTTTTTCTCTTAGGACAGTCCTTGACTATGTGCTCCTTGCTGCCACACTCAAAACAGACCAAAGTTCTTAGTTAAAGACAAATTGGAAGAGGATGAATATTTACCTTTCTTGTCTTTATTATAGAACTCTTGTTTTAGCCTCTTTTACCAATTTTTGTATTTCATTATCTTCTTAAAACCTTGGGCAATGAGTGCCAAGGGAACTTCTTCAAAACCCGAGGAGCTTAAACTTTGTCGTATGTCTTTTGAGGCCTTGAGTGTAATGTTTCTTTTGGTACTAACATCAACTTCCTCTTCTTCTAGGTGAAGCTCATGAGTGAGTAACTTCCTAATGAGCTCATCCGGCTTTAACTTGGAAAGATCTTGAGCTTCGTTTATTGTTGTCACATTGGGACCCCATCTTCTCTTCAATAAACTTCTCAAAATTTTTTTGACATCTTCTCCATGAGAGATCTTTCTTCCAATAGACTTGAGATTATTGACAATCTCAGTAAAGCGGATGTACATTTGAGTCATGTTCTCATCGAGTTCCATTTTGAACATCTCATATTTGAGGAGAAACCGACTTATCTTTGCTTGCATAACTTCGCTGGTTCCTTCATAAGTGTTGAACAACATATCCCATACTTATTTGGCGACGTCACGAGCGGACACTCTGTTGTATTCTTCTCGAGTTGATTGCGCACATCGAATGTTCATGGCCTTGAAGTTCTTCCTGTACTTCTCATTTTCTTTTAATGGTGAACTCAGACTTCACCTTAGGTACAAGTGTTGTTCCTTCCATCTTTATGGGAGTGTAGTTCCCATTTTGGATAATGTTCCGGACATCGTTATCACAGATCCTGGATAAAGCACTCCATCATCTTCTTGTAGTGTGCGAAGTTTGAACCTTTGAACTTGGGTGGTCTGGTGAATGATCTTCCTTCATCGAACTCTCCATTGTTCCGAGCCATCCGATCTTTAAACCTTTGGATTGTGAGATCCTTTTGAAAGGCTAGGCTTTGATACCAATTGAAGGCTTGCTCTTTGGAGAGGATGAGCCACCCTAGGGGGTGAATAGGGTGATGGAAGATTTTTGAGAATTACTAAAGTATTCTGCATAGTTAAGACTTAGAAAGACAATCTTAGTCAAGATTAAACTCAAAAATAGATAAAACACAAAATGTTATGTGGAAACCCTTCCGGGGAAGAAAACCACGGATAGTGCTAATTCAAGCACCAAGTCAAATCCACTATTTTGAATCCACAAAATATAAGGACGGACTCTTTACGTAAATGCTCCCTTAGACAATTTAATTATAAGTTTTTCCTAAACTCAGAAATTCCCTTATTTGTTCTAGTACTTCCTCCCTGAGGTAACCTCTACAGACTAGCCGACAATTGAGCCAAGTTAACCCTTATAGCTCGGTCAAGGGACTTTACAGAGAATTGAAAGTGTACAAGTGATTATAAGATTTTCTCTTTAGCTCGGAAAGTAAGAATTTAAGAACAAGAGTTGTAAGCTAAAGATTAAGAGAGTATGAACTGGGTAAGTGTTCAACAATATGTTCGTCAATGTTCAAGTCTTGTGAGAAGACTTCTATTTATACTAAGCAAGTGTAGAGTAGCCGTTGAGACCGGTTCTAGATTTGTGAGCTTCATTGGCCATTGGAACGGCTAGTCTAAGTAACTCAGAAAATGAGTTGTTTCAATGTGAATGTTGTGCTTAGGTCCTTGGGTCGAAAAATATTCTATCCCATCAGTATTGACTGAAATCTAGGGTGGAAACAACCATTAGACCCGAAGTTGTTGTTTAAAATATTTGGAATCAAACAACCCCGACAATCGTTTCGAGCCGTGTTTAGAAAAGTTATTTTTGTCTATGCTGGTGTTTAATGGTTAGAAGTTGGTTACATTTGCTTTTCAAAATAAGATTAAAATAATTTAATCATCCTGCAAAAGCAAATCAAAGTAGTACTCAAAGTATAAATGTACTCTGGTCCAAGATTAGGCAAAGATAATAATTAATTCAGTATAATTAAGTGCTTGATTATCTTTATAGCCTAAAAGAATTGAATTTTCTGAGTTTAATATAAAATAGATTCAAATTTCATCTTAAGTCAATTCTTTAAATGATCAAGTTAATAAAATTGGATAGTCGGAATGTGTAAACTTGAACAAGTAAATAATTTCATCTTTCCGAGTTATGTTTGAGTGGGTTAGAAACCTAATTAAATGAGTTCTACTCAAGATATGGTTTTTGAGGGGTCACACAATATTGAAAACTTAAAGATGACCATCTTAAAGGCTTAGAATGACTTGAAATCAAAACCATAGAGTGATAGAGAGTTATACCCGAGTCTTCAAACCGTTGTCATATGTCCCGACCTAAACAATTCTCTCATTTTTCCCTCCAAGGAGAACCCTAACATTAGAGTTCTTGAAGTCTTGTATAATATTCTAGAAAAGGTATGAGGTTGACCTCTTCCCTTTCATCATAGAGCAGATTGGTTACGTTCATCTAGATTAGAAGAAACCCCTCTTCCATTTGGAACTCTGCTCTCCTTAATCTTTGCTCATTTTGAGGTGCCTGTCCCCGAGCATTGAATAAGATTTTTAGAGCCAGCCATTTTTGTAGGCATAAATGAGCTTCGAACCTTAGATATCGGGAGACCGAACTTGGTTTCTGAATTCACTCATTCGGGATTCCTCTACTAGTTCAATAAAAGGAATAGGATTACTTGTGCCACGAGAAAATGCCACCAGTGGCAATAATATGCCATGAGTATAAATTATCATGGCAAAACAATACCTGTGCCATGAGTAGATACTATCGTGGCAATAATATGCCACGAGCATATACTACTATGGCAAAAACATTACTTATGCCATAAGCGTATACTACTTGTGGCAATAATATTTCATGATTAGAAATTCTAGTGGCAAAGGATTATATGCATATCGAACATAAAAAAGGATGAAAATATTACATGACGTTTGATTCAAAAATAAATTGTGTTGTATACCCTTTATGACCTACGTTTAGATAAAAATAATATACTTTCTTACAATTTTTACTTGTTTTCCGAAGACTCGGACGTTACTCCGTACATTTATGAGTTCTATCACGGGAATCGGGTATAAGATTTTCTCACCTATAGAATTTTGATTCCAAGTCATTCTCTCGTACCTTAGAAACTTTTCCGAGTGATATAGTATTTGCTCTAAGTGATATAGCATTTATTTCATGTATTCTTGCTTGTCTCGTGAGACTCGGAAAGCATATCTCGTACTTACTATTGTACACCCAGGTTCCGAGTCTCTCATCACTTAGAATTATCGCATGTTCGGATGACTAGCATTCGCATAATTACACTCAGGTCCGATTTCATGTTAGAGATTTTATTCTGTTATAGTCAGTGCTTCTAGTCCGAACCATGCTTAGTCTAGATCAAGTTTATTTCACTCGATGTTCTTTATGTAACTTGATTCTCGCTTAGACTAACTCATATGGAATTTCGAGTTTTATGGATATTAGACTCGTAAAATTCCATTCCTTTTCTAACTTAGATAATTAGTCACTTAATTATCTTAATTATATTATTATCTCGTGTCTAATCTTGGATCAAAGTATTTTATACTTTGAGAACCAATTTGACTTACTTTTGTAGGTTATTCAAACGAGGATACAAGTTTTGAAATACAAAAGTAACCGGCTTCAAAACGTCAAATCACCAGCAGACCATGCTTTTTCCACCTCCGACCTATCCTCGGAAGACCGTGTCGAGGCTATCTGTTTCCAAAACTGGAAATCTACGACACCAAGCTAAATGGTGGTTTGCACCTTATCTTTCAAGACACCGCCGAGTGGTTTTGGGACTTCCAAAAGAGTCAAGAACCGTTGTCCAACGTTCATATCTCAACGAATAGTTTCGAGTGACTTAGAAGATCCTTAACAACGGTCACAAAGGACTTCGAGTCGAAGATGGAGATAACGGCTATGCTGCCTGGTCATCTATATATAGAAGCCAACTCTTAAGACTTGAAGATTGCCGAACCTATTGTTAATACACATACTTGAGCAAAACTCATTGTATTCATTCTCAATCTTCTACTTACAACTTCTACTCTATAATTCATTATATTCCGAGTTGTAAGGTCTTGTACTTAGTTACAAACACTCTCTTTCTTACTCTCTTAGTAAGGTCCCTTGATCGATCTCTAAGGGTTAACTCAGCTCAGCTTGTCCCTAGCTGTAAGGGTTATCTCAGCTAGGAAGTACTAGATCGGATAAGGGAATTTCGAGTCTCGGAAAAACTTGTAAAGAGTTGTCTAAGGGAGCAACTCGGGTTCGGTCGATCTCATCGGATTTTGTGGACTCAAAATAGTGGATTTGACTTCATGCTTGGATTAGCACGGTCCGTGGTTTTCCGCCCCAGGAGGGTTTCCACGTAATTAGTGTGTCTTCACTTTCCGAGTTCATTCTAGACTCGGACCTCCTTAAAGCTTTAGTTCTATCTACATCTTCATTCCGAGTTCATACTTTCTAACCCTATTGTAGACTCGTAATCCGCTTCTGTCTGTCCCTTAATCAAAAGAGTTTGATTTTTCGGAAAAATCTTTCATCACCCTATTCACCCCCTTTAGGGTGACTTAGCCTCTCCTTGAGCAAACCTTCATTTGGTATTAGAGCCTAGCCTTTTAGAAAGGATCTAACCATCCAAAGGTATAAAGATCAAATGGCTCGGAACAATGGAGAGTTCGATGAAGGAAGATCTTCTAGTAGACTACCAAAATTCAAAGTATCCAACTTCATGCACTGGAAGAAACTCATGGAATGTTTCCTCCTGGATCATGATGAAGATGCTTGGGACATCATACAAAAAGGAAACTAGATTCCCATGAAGACAGAAGAATTTAGACTCGTTCCCAAGACAAAGGCCGAGTTTACTCCGAGCGAAGCGAAAAGTTCGAAAGAACTTCAAGGCAATGAACATTCTTATGTGTGCCATCAGCTCGGAAGAGTACAACCGAGTGTCGACTCGTGACACAGCCAAAGAAGTGTGGGACACACCGGTCAACACTTGTGAAGGTACAAGCCAGGTCGGATAAGAGAAGATCAGCCAATATCTTCACAAATATGAGCTATTTAAGATGGAGCAGAAGAAAACATCACTCGGATGTTCATTCGATTTACTCGAGATTACCAACAATCTCAAATCTCTGGGTAAGAAGATTTCCCACGAGGAAATGTGCAGAAAGATACTCGAAGCCTACCCAAGAAAAGATGGGGTCCCAAGGTGACTACCATAGAGGAGGCTCAGAACCTATCACTTCTTAAGCCGGACGAGTTCATTGGGAAGCTTCTCACTCATGAAATCCATCTAGAAGAGGAGGATGCTGAGGGCAGCACTAAAAAGAACATAGCGTTGAAAGCCTCGTAAACCGGAGAAGCGGATCCGAGTTCCTCCGACTCGTAAGGGGATCCCATGGCACTTATTGCAAGAGGCTTCAACAGAATGATGAAGCACAAAACATGGGATAAAAGGCCAAGAAAAGAGTTCTACAAGAAAGACTAGAAGGACAGGAAAGGTAAATATTCATCTCCTTCAAAGTTATCTTTGACTAAGAACTCTGGCTGTTTTGAATGTGGCAGCAAGGATCACATAGTCAAAGACTCGTCCAAAGAGAAAAAGGGACAAGAAGAAGAAAAAGGCTTTGATGGCCACATGGAGTGATGAGGACTCATCGGAAGATGACGAGGACTCGGATGACTCAAAGTGTCCGATGGCAATCACGGACTCGGAAGCTGAAACGAGTCGGACTCGGAATCGGACAATGAGGAATCTAATCCTCAAGAGGTAATTGAGTACTTTCTCAAATTCTCTAAAGTTGATTTGGCTAAGTATATTTTTACTTTGGAAGAAAAGTCCAATTCCGATTCTTTTCGTGCCATGGGATCCCAATGTGACTTACACTTAGAGAACTCAAGACTAGTGCTCAATCCAATGAGACCGAGTCCGAGTTACTCGAAGAGAAAATGAGCAGACTAAAGCAAAAGCTCAATGAGTCTCAAGATCTTGTTTTAAAGTTCCCTCAAGGTCGAAAAACCTTGACATGCTTTTAGGATCCCAATGTGTCTCCTTCAGTAAAGGAAGATCTTGGTTTCAACAAAGAGGAGGAATCCAATTCCTACTCGGAGCTTTTCAAAAATGATTCCGTAACCGTAAAGTTCAGGAAAGCTGAGCATGGTCCCATTCATAAAAATGAAAGGAGGACTAAGCCCGAACAGTTTACAAGAAGAAACCATCTCCTCCGGCTTTCAAAAGAAAAGTTTTTCAAAAGAAAGAGATACAGACTCGGTTCTCTACACGGAAGACTCAAAATCGGACTAAGCCTAAAGTCATTCAAATCTGGGTTCCGAAAAACCTTCTTCCTCGAGAAAAGACCACATTAAAGAGTGTTACTGGGTTCGTTAGAGGAAGTGAGAAGGGTTAGATTGTCTCTGTTTTGCAGGTTACTCGGAAGAGATCAAAAGGACACTCGTATCTTGACGGTGGATGCTCACGCCACATGTCGGAGACTCGAGACTCTTTTCCGAGTTAGAAGAGCATAAAGGAGGAAAAGTCACTTTTGGAGATGACAGCAAAGGCAAGATAATTGGGATAGCCAAGATTGGAAAGGGAAGCAATCTGGTCAGCCCAGCTTACCTTGTCAAAGGACTGAAGTACAATCCGCTTAGCATCTCTCAACTGTTCGATAAAGGTCAAGAGGTAAGATTCACTCGCGACCAACTGTTACATTTCGATGATACCACCAAGGAGATCAAACTCTCGGGTAAGAGATTAGGTAACACTTACATTATTCCTCTTTCGACCCAAAGCGGAATTTATCTTGTTTGAAAGCATCCCTTCATGATGACTCATGGACATGGCATCATAGATTAGGCCATGTTAGTATGCATACTATTGAGAAACTAGCATCTCATTGTTTAGTTAGAGGCTTGCCTAACTGTGCTTTCAAGAAAGACAAGGTTTGTGAGGCTTGCACAAGAGGGAAACAAGTCAAATCTTCATTCAAATCTCTGAAGACAGTTTCCACATCCAAAGTGCTTGAGCTGCTGCATATGGATTTATTTGGTGAAATCCCTGTTAAGAGCCTTGGAGGTAAATCATATATACTTGTTATTATTGATGATTACTCACGATTTACCTGGGTGTGTTTTCTTAAGCACAAAAATGAAGCATTCAAAGAGTTCAAGCAAGCTTTGCAGAAAAATCCAAGTTGAGTCTCGGACTCGAGATCCAAAGAATTCGAACCGACCATGGAAGGGAGTTCGACTACTCGGAATTCTCGAGTTTTGTGACAAAAATGGTATCTCTCACAACTTCTCAGCACCAAGAACTCCTCAACAAAATGGAGTAGTGGAGAGAAAGAACAGAATTCTTGAAGAAATAGCAAGGACAATGATGATTGAGCACAATCTACCTTACTATTTACAGGCCGAGGCGATCAACACAGACCAACTACACTTTGAACAGATGTGTCATCGGACCCATACTCGAAGAAAACACCTTATGAGCTCTACAAAGGGAAGAAACCCAATATTTCCTATTTCAAGCCGTTTGGATGCAAATGTTTTGTTCATAACAATGGTAAGGATCATCCGACCAAGTTTGATGCTCGGTCGGATGAAGGTATTTTTCCGGGTTATTCATCACATAGTAAAGCTTATCGCATTTTTAATAAGAGAACTAACAAAATGGAAGAAAGCATCCACGTTCTATTTGATGAGCTTGAACAGGAAAAGCCAAGTGAGTCTTCATACTCGGATCCGAAGCTCAGCGAGAGACGATGATAGTGATGAACATGAATATGTCAAGATTCAAACTCAAACAGCTCATAATGAAGTCACCGAGAATGAAGTGACTCGAACGAGACAACTCAAGAATCCACTCGGAATGCTCGAAGAGCAAACCGATCACTCGGACCAAGCCTCCGAAGATCAAGTAGTTTAGCCTACAAATCTGGTGAATTAGAGAACAGGTAGAGCTTTCAAGTACGCTTCTAGTCACCCACTAGAAAACATATTATCCGATATCATTAGTGGGGTAAGAACTCGTTCCTCTCTTTAGAATTTATGTGCATTCACTACATTCATTTCATTAACTCGAACCCAAAAATGCACTAGAGGCCCTAAATGAACCTGAATGGGTAGAGGCCATGCAAGAGGAACTCAATCAATTCGAAAGAAACCAAGTGTGGACTCTAACCAAACGACCTTCCGACCACCCAGTCATAGGAACCAAATGGGTTTTCAAGAACAAACTAGATGAGGGTGGGTTGGTAGTCGAAATAAGGCTAGACTTGTGGCTCAAGGTTACAATTAAGAAGAAGGGATTGATTGTGGGGAAACCTTTGCACCTGTTGCCGAATTGAAGCCATTAGAATCCTGTTGGCATTTACATCTAGCATGAATATGAAATTATATCAAATGGATGTTAAGTGTGCTTTTCTCAATGGTTTTATTGAAGAGGAAGTCTATGTCGAGCAACCTCCTGGATTTGAAAACTCAGATTTTCCAAACCATGTTTTCAAACTTCAAAAAGCTCTTTATGGTCTTAAACAAGCTCCCGGAGCTTGGTATAAAAGACTCGAGCAATTTCTTGATTCAAAATGATTTTAGAAGGGGTCAGATCGACAAGACTCTCTTTATAAAAACCAGAGGGAAAGATTTCCTTATTGCTCAAATATATGTCGATGATATAATTTTTGGAGCTACTAATGAAAATCATGTGCCGAGACTTTTTGAGTTAATGAGACAGGAGTTTCAAATGAGTATGATGGGAGAACTCAATTTCTTCCTTGGTCTACAAATCAAACAAGACTAAGATGGAATCTATGTCCATCAATTAAAGTATACCAAGGAGCTGCTAAAGAAATACAAACTCCAAGATGCAAAGCACGCAGCTACACCCATGAGCGAGCAGTATAAAACTTGACTCGAGACGAGAAAGGTCAAGCAATAGATCGAAACTCTATCGAGGTATGATTGGATCTTTGCTATATCTTACTTCTAGCAGGCTAGATATAATGTTCAGTGTATGCTTATGCGCAAGATTCCAAGCTAATCCAAAAGAATCACATCTCACTACGGTGAAGAGAATTTTCAGATATCTTGCAGGGACTCGTAACTTAGGTCTATGGTACTCAAGAGACTCGGAACTCGACCCTCACCTGGATACTCGGATGCTGATTATGCTGGATACAAAGTTGATAGAAAAGCACTTCAGGAGCGTGCCAATTTCTGGGTCAATCCTTAATATCCTGGCACTCAAAGAAGCAAAACTCAGTAGCTCTATCAACTACCGAAGCCGAGTATATTGCAGCTGGAGCATGCTGTGCACAGATTTTATGGATAAAGCAACACTTGAGAGATCTTGGACTTTCTTTCAAATCGGTTCCAATCAAGTGTGATAATCAAAGTGCAATCAGCATCACCAAAAATCCGGTTCAGCACTCAAAAACAAAACACATTGAGGTCAGGTATCATTTCTTAAGAGACCATTCCGAGAAAGGTGATATGGAACTTGAATTCATTCCTACTAATCTTCAATTAGCTGATATTTTTACTAAGCCTCTTAGTGAAGATCGGTTTTGTTTTATTAGGAATGAGCTTGGAAAGTTAAATGCATAATTATGTGCTTTCTTATGTGAAAATCTCATCTGCATGATTATATGTTATATGTTAATTACCATTAGTTCAGTTGACTTAGTGATATTGAGCCGATAGTTATTATTTGTGTGTAGTTTCCGAGTCACTCGAAACTAAGCTGAGTCAAACTCAGATTGATGAGCAAAGTGGACATCAAATCTCTAAAATCATCTCTGGATAAGTGGAGAATTTCAGAATTAATTTTCAAAATCTTTTCTCTCTCTCGCTCGTCGTGATCGGACTTCTAGCCATTGGAAGTCAAACCGCTAGAATTTTAATCGTTGAGAAGAGAACCGTCACACCGATCTGAGGTTTAGAATTTTAATCATTGAGAAGAGAACCGTCACACCGGTCTCGAGGTGACTGATGAAAGAGCTGAGTCGAACGGATATATAAATAGCGTTGTGTCGAAGGACGATTATTTTTCCTATAAATACCGCCTATTCTCCTTTGTCTCGCTACTTCACATTTCATTTACTCTCTCTCTCTTGAGATCAAAACTTAACGCACAAGCTCTCTACAGGTGACTTCGGACATTTTCAAGCTTCGTTAAGCTCATCTCAAGTAAGCTCGATCGCTCTCATCTCTTTCTTCTACTCATTTTCTTTCATTCTCGTTGATCTATTCTCTTCTTCACTCTCTCAAAGTTCCACTTCTCTCTCTTCTCTCATCCAAAATGCCTATGAGAGGTTCTCACCTCGACTTTCTTGGCTCTTCTTCAAAGAAGCCACGTACAAAAGCCGAGAAGGCTCGTCCACCTCTAAACTCGTTATCACCCGAAGCATCTTGTGCTTGGACGACAAGTTCTTCCCAACCACCAAATTCTCGTGGTTGCCCCACATCCAAGCAACCGGGGTTTATAACTTTCTTTGTTTCAGCGAGTTCATCTACCCCGAACTCGTATCCGAGTTTTACACTCACCTCACCAACTACGAAGGTGTTCTAACCTCCGGGGTTCCGAACGTAACTCGTTCGTATAAACACTTCCCTTCTCCATCGCTTGTTCATGCAAAGAGTTCCCCGAGTCACGTAAAAACTTTTCCGTGACTCAGCTGAGGTCGAAGCACATCTTCCGTGCTTTCTACTTATGAGAATTTTCTTCTCTCAAGCATTCTAGCAAGGAGAACCCCAACTCCAAGCATTTAAAAGCTCTTTTTGACATTCTTGAGGGCTACGAAGTAGACCTCTTTCCTTCAATAATCGAGCAAATGGCAGCTTTGCCAGCTCAACTCCAATCCAAGAAGAACACCCCTCTCCCTTTCGGTGCTCTTCTCCCCCTTGTCTTCAAACAATTCAAAGTTCCTCTCCCCTCGGACCCAAACGCTCGTTTCGAGGCTGCCGTTGTTGTCGGCAAAAAGGAACTTCGAGGGCACGGATACCAGGATACTCAACCTAGTATCCGGGTACACGGCTCGGAGCTGAGGCCACCTTCTTCGCCTCAAACTCAAAAAGAAGCCCCCTTTCTCTTCCTGCCCCACCTGGTGGTGCTTCCACCTCGAGTACCTCTAAGTCTCTCTCCTCCATTTTGTCCTCCGCTTTCATGGACAAAATCAACTCTGTGTCCTTGGAATTTAAGGACATGCTCCGGTCATTCAAGACTGTCTATCGGTCTATAACCATCAACCAAAAAGCCGCCTAGTCTCAAATCTGCGAGCAGCGAGGACCTACTTATAGAGATGAAGGGCCTGGTGAAGGATCGAAGGAGCCGATCGAGCTCCTCCAGGAGAGAAGGTCCAAGGCAGCTCAGGACCATGGCGACTCGGACACATCCGACGCGTCCTCGAGCCCGGCCAAGACCTCCTCCTCGGATAGTGGGGAGGACGGAGAAGAACACTAGGAAGAAGCGGACGCCGAGGAGCCTGCGGCTAAGGCAGCTCGTTCCGGGCAAGGGGAGCAACAAAAGAAGAAGAAGGAGGGACAGCGGAGGGTCAAAAAGCTCCTCAAGCTCGACTGGAAGTACTCAGCTCGGACAGCGAGCCTGAGTGGGTCGAAGACCTAGCTGGACAAGGACAAACTGCAGCGGGTCGGACCGAGCGGACCCCTCCAGCCTACCGAGCCCCAAAAGGAGGAACCTCTAAATCCTCTTATTTTGGGTCAGCCACTCGGAGCCGAGCCCTTGACAGCGATCCTCGTCCTCCCTCCGCCGCGCTCAAGCACATCGTGAAGATCATATCGGCGCCGGCGGACCACTCGTCCTTCCTCTTCTACTCGGACAACCCCTCTCCCTCTTAGGCAAACACCATGCACCGTGTCACAATTCCAAAGTCTCGCGATTCTTCTTCTTCCTGGAATTCTATTTTCTTTTACTTATCTTTTTGTCCATACATCAAATATGTACTACTTGTTGTATTCTTCCTATTTTTTTGTTTTTGCTTGAAAGGCAAGGGGAGAATATAGATAGAAAAATTTGTTGTCTTCTTTTGGGGAGTTTCTCACTCCCTTTATCTATATGTACTTTTTTAACTTCAATGAATTAATGCATTTCTTTCAATTCTCTCGAGCTTATTGATTAATGCAAACATTTCGAGTTAACATCATCTTTAAAGCATTTCATTGATATTTGAAGAGTATCTATTCTTCATGATCCGATACTTTAAGTATGCTTTACTTGTGTTATTTTTTACGCAAGTATACAAAAACAGATCTATATCACTAACAAAGTTTCGTCTAAGTATGGAATGCCTTTCATCAAAGAGGGGAGATTGAAGACTCGGACTTTACTCCGCACATTTCGAGTTCTATCACGGGAATCGGGTATAAGATTTTCTCACGTATAGAGTTTTGATTCCAAGTCATACTCGTACCTTAGAAACTTTTCGAGTAATATAGTATTTCCTCTAAGTGATATAGCAATTATTTCATGTATTCTTGCTTTTCTCCGTGAGACTCGGAAAGCATATCTCGTACTTACTATTGTACACCCAGCTTCCGAGTCTCTCATCACTTAGAATTATCGCATGTTCGGATGACTAGCATTCACATAATTGCACTCGGATCCGATTTCATGTTACGGATTTTATTCTGTTATTGTCAACGCTTCTAGTTTGAACCATGCTTAGTCTAGATCAAGTTTATTTCACTCGATGTTCTTTATGTAACTTGATTCTCGCTTAGACTAACTCGGATGGAATTTCGAGTTTTAAGGATATTAGACTCGGAAAATTCCATTCCTTTTTTGACTCGGATAATTAGCTAGTTAATTATCTTAATTATATTATTATCTCGTGTCTAATCTTGGACCAAAGTATTTTATACTTTGAGAACCAATTTGACTTACTTTTGTAGGTTATTCAAACGAGGATACACTTTTTGAAATACAAAAGTAACCGAGCTTCAAAACGTCAAATCACCAGCAGACCAGGCTTTTTCCACCTCCGACCTAGCCTCGGAAGACCGTGTCGAGGCTCTCTGTTTCCAAAACTGGAAATCTGCGACACCAAGCTAAACGGTGGTTTCCACCTTATCTTTCAAGACACCGCCAGTGGTTTTGGGACTTCCAAAAGAGTCAAGAACTGTTGTCCAACGTTCATATCTCAACGGATAGTTTCGAGTGACTTAGAAGATCCTTAACAACGGTCACAAAGGACTTCGAGTCGGAAGATGGAGATAACGGCTATGTCTGCCTGGTCATCTATATATAGAAGCCAACTCTTAAGACTTGAAGATTGCCGAACCTATTGTTAATACACATACTTGATCAAAACTCATTGTATTCATTCTCAATCTTCTACTTACAACTTCTACTCTGTAATTCATTATATTCCGAGTTGTAAGGTCTTGTACTTAGTTACAAACACTCTCTTTCTTACTCTCTTAGTAAGGTCCCTTGACTGATCTCAAAGGGTTAACTCAGCTCGGTTGTCCCTAGGCTGTAAGGGTTATCTCAGCTAGGAAGTACTAGATCGGATAAGGGAATTTCGAGTCTCGGAAAAACTTATAAAGAGTTGTCTAAGGGAGCAACTCGGGTTCGATCGATCTACTGGATTTTGTGGACTCAAAATAGTGGATTTGACTTCGTGCTTGGATTAGCACGGTCCGTGATTTTCTGCCCCGGGAGGGTTTCCACGTAATTACTATGTCTTCACTTTCCGAGTTCATTCTAGACTCGGACCTCCTTAAAGCTTTAGTTCAATCTGCATCTTCATTCCGAGTTCATACTTTCCGACCCTATTGTAGACTCGGAATCGCTCTGTCTGTCCCTTAATCAAAAGAGTTTGATTTTTCGGAAAAATCTTTCATCACCCTATTCACCCCCTCTAGGGTGACTTAGCCTCTCCTTGAGCAAACCTTCATTTTCTCTACTCTAAATAAGTAATAAGTTTAATAAAATAAATAGGTCACTAAAACAAATATGAGAATAGGCAACATATAAAATTACAACATTATTAGAGCTATTGCCATTGATAATCTAAGACAACAATTTTAATGAGTTGTCTTGGAACTTACTCTAATTATACAAAGTTTCATTGTAATACTAAGAAAAGTATAGGTTTTAATGACGTTTGACAACAATCAAATAAACTATTGTCTGTTGTGCCCGGCTTGCGTGGTACAAGAAAGAGGGGAGGATTTGGCACTAAACCGTAGAAAACGCCACCATCATCGGTCATTGCTGCTGCGTTTAAGAGGCGGTTTACCTTGAACTAACAAGATTTGTGTTTATCGCTGGGTTGGTATCTATTGTGTGTTTAAGTATAGGCGAACCCCTCAAAGAGGGAGAGATTTTCACATGAATTTGATTAATAGTTATTGTGATTTCAGGTTGTAATTTTGCTGCAAAAGATTGCTTGAACCCACCGAACCTAAATTGAAAAAGTAATTAAAAGCTAAACCTAAGTCTGAATTGATAGCTGGATTTGAACTGAATTGAACTTGAGTCGAATGAACCTAAATTTGAAACGAGAAGATAAGGCTGAATTAAATAAGCCTCTGTAGAATGAAATCTTAATAATTAATGTATTGAACGCAACAAGGTCTATGCTTGCTCGTTTCCCCTCCTCCCTTTTGCCTCTTCTTCCATATGTATTTTTTTAGGATGATTTACTAATCTATAGATTACACATGGTTTCCGTTATTTGAATTGACATTGAACATGAATTTCATAGTATGTCCATATTTGAGCATTTTTTTGAATATTTGAACATATTAATAGATATCTTTTGTTGTTATATAATGCATATATTTAATTTTACTAAGACGTCAATTTCGAGGACTTGCGGCGCTTAGTTTCATGCTTGTAGCAGTTTTGCTACTAGTATCTATATTTATGAATTACGAGGCATTTCACATGTGTTCTCATGGCTATAAATAAACTTGCTAAGATTGTTCTTGTGGGTATAAAATATAGTATGTCACAGGTCGTATGTCATAGGTTGATATCGTGCCTAGAAGCACGATTGCCACGGGTTGCTATAGTGCTTAGAAGTATACTTGCCACGGGATTATGTATAGCATGCCATGAGTCGCTACCGTGCCTAAAATTAGACTTGCCATGGGTATTCCGTGGCTAAAGTAAACACCTTGCCACGTGTATTTCGTGGTCACCATTTGTCCTGTTTTTCCGTGGCAACAACTTTGCCACAACCACTTGAGCCACGAGACTCATTTCAAAAATTCCATGGCAAGATGGCATAGCCATGGGAATTTGAAACTTGTGCAATGAAATCTTCGTGGCACAAGAAGTGATTTGTTGTAGTGTATGTAAGGTGGTTGCACGAGATTCGAAAGGACTCTGTTAAGTTTTTTAACCCTAATTCCATTATTCAAGGAGTTGGGCATACTCGTGAAGAACGAGTCACCTATATCTTCGACATTTTTAAAACATAATGAGTATAAAACATTGTACTTGGCGGCGTTCAATGAGAGGTAAGTGTAGAAATAATGAAATAATTAACTATCGAAGTTTTTATATAGTGTTCTACATACTTATATAAAAATGTGTTATTTGTAGTTGTGTAGCCACCATTGGATGCTTGCTGCCTTATATCCAAGGTCTAATATCGCCTTTTTGATTGATCCTCCGGGTCGTGACGTGAGAGAAGATATCAAGCACGTCGTGAGTTCATACTTTTAATCATTTTATGCTGTTTGGTTAATTAGTAATTGTTCAATGGTATGTCTAACTTGAATTTTATTTTTGGATTGAAAAATAGTGCTCTACTCCATAATTATTATGGTGGAGGCATCAAAGACAAACGAGTGAAGAAATCACAACCACTAATTGTCCCCGTCGAGGTGAAGTTCTCTTGATTATTAAAATCTACTTTAATTGTTTTTCATTTCATATTACTTGCTATCTACATAAAGTACTAATTAATTCTCTATGTGTCTAGGAATGTATTTTATTATTGTAGTGTCATATACAACCGGGCAATGTGGAGTGCAACTTCTACATTCTCCGAGTACATGAAAGAAATTGTGACCAAATTCGATTTAAATTCTAGTCCCAAAGAGGTATACATGCACTTGTAATTGATAATATTCGTTTTACAGACTTGATTAACACTGTCACTTGGACCTAATTAATATGTCTTTTACAACATTGGTTACAATATTTCCCGAGTAAGAAGCCACCACACTCCCTATACAAATGAAGTGCTCAACAAGTTAAAACAAGGTTGGGCACAATTTGTATATAACCGTATAAAGAAATAGGTATATATTTACGGTTATTCTTCATTAATTTTTAGGTAAAGTTTGTGATTTTAGTATTCATACAATTATAGGTATATTTATTTTTACATTGTCTTGTACCATACAAAATGTGATGAGTATGTTGTTTTGTATATATTTTGTGAAGAGTATATTGGATTGTGGTTTGTATATGTGTAAGTTAGTATATGAGTTTTGTATAGAGGGCAAGCAAACACGAGAAAAATTATTTTAAAAAAGATCAAACTTATTAGTATGGTTCTTAAGGTAGAACCGTAGTAAAAAGGTCCGATTGGAGCCTTTGACTATGGTTCTTCTCCTGAACCCTACTTATAGGCTTATCTATGACGACGGTTCCTTTATCCGAACCATCGTCATAGGTGCTCTTTCATTTTTTTTTCAACCATAGAGGAAGGCCTATGACGACGGTTCGGATGAAGAAACCATCGTCATAGATAAGCCTATGACGATGGTTTTTCTATCTAAACCGTTGTCATATAGTGACCTATGACTACGCCTCGAACCGGAGTCAAAGTTGGTACATACATGGACGCCCATATACACGACACCGGTTAATAGTAGTTAAATGTCATTTTTAAGCGTAGTTAAAAGTGGTTCTTGTAGTAGTGAAGGGTACTTTCCTTGCCTACCTATAGGTCATAGGGTATACAACCCAATTTGTCCAAGCTAAGGGGAAACACATGCTAAGTGGACTGCACCATTAATAATACGTTCTATTAAGCCCTATCCTCGCACCCTAAATAGGAAAATTTTGAAAGAAAGGGATGACTTTTCCTACTATGGTTTTCTTGAGCCCTATTATCTAAAGGAAAAGGATATCATAGTCCCGAGATTAGTAATTTTCAGCGGTTGCCGGATGTTAGAGAAGGAGGCACCCTACCTCTTTAAGAAAGAACAATCCACTTCGGACTAGATCAATCAAGTAGAAAACAACATCTTTGGTCTACTACTCGGACAAAAGAAGCGCCCGGAGGGGAATTCAATGTTGCTACTATCCCAAGCCATGTCGCACTCGAAGTTTGACCCATCAATGTTCATCACCAACGTAGATGACAAAGGTTCCAAGAATATCACTTGGATAGACACTCGAAGAAGGGCAAGAGTTCATTTTCATTCTAGGAGAGCAATCCGCTTGTGAGTATAAGGCTATGGCTAAATTTTCTATTTTCAATTCTATATGTTCATCATCCAATTCCGCAATTACTATTTCGAGTCCGATGTACTCCTTTCCTCATTTAATACGATGAATATTTCTATTTACTCCTTGCCTTTTTCTATTTTTAATTATTTTATCTTAAATGATGAACGAAAAATCCTTAAAGAACTAATAAAAGTTGTTGGAAAAAAAACTTTCTACTCACCAATTATACAAGAGATGATGTAACCATCATCACTTTGCTCAACGAATACTTACCTAAAACGGAAGCCTGGATTGAGACTTAAGATCAAAATATAGAATCCATGTCCGAAACTCTTCCTCTTATCCTAGAATCTTTAGGAAAATAAGAAAACAAAGAGGAAGGAGAGGAAGAAGAAACATAACCACCGTGTTAGGGTCCACTCGAAGGTCCACCTCAACCACCACCTTAGTGTCCACTCGAGGGTCCACCTTAACCTCCTCTAAAACCGGTCCCGAGCTTAAGCCCGATCCATGTATAGATTAGATAGAGAAGATGTTAAGAGAGTCATCCATTTTTAAAAGTCATTATTTTGACCTCACGGGATTCACTTCAATCCTAAAAGGAAAGCTACCTTTTAAATTTACCATGTGAGACATCAAATTTAACTATTTCGAAAATCCCCATCACCATGGTCGCAACTTCATAGGAGCAATGACTCTTAAGAATGTGCTCGAAGATACTTACCACATCATTTTCCCCTGGACGTTCGATAAAGATGTTATTAAGTGGATAATGTAATTGACCCACTCAAGGTCACTAACAGGACTAATCTCCGCAAGGAATTCCTACACTAATACTCCTACGACACCAATCTGCCTAGCACCCTTCATGATTTAGAATTGATCAAACAAGGGGAGAAAGAAAGCTTCACACTAGATGGAGGGCAAAGGCTACCCACATGGTAGACTCGACCTTCCGAAAAGATCAAGTTAGGATCATTGTGAAGAACCTTCAGCCCTTATACAATAAACATTCGAAGTTCCTACCTTTCATAAGCTTCAGTGCCCTTAGAGACGCGGGTATGCTGATTGTAGAAGAGTTATCCGCCGTGGTAACAAAAGTCATGGCTAGGTATAAAGGTCATTACCAAAAGAAGGATAAGAAAACCTCCAATACGGGCACTACTAGTAGGCGAGTAGATGTCAATGCCCTTAATAGGTATACTAACTACATTGTAATAGATACTACCTACACTCAAGCTCTCGATCGTTTACTATCCAAGGGAAAAATTGAGTTCACGCCCATAAGAGAAGAATTAGAAACCACGAAATAGTCGAAAAGCTGGGACGTTGGAAAATTCTGCAAATACCATCTCGCACGAGGACATGATATTCAATAGTATTGGACCTTCAAGAACAAGTTAGAGAGCATGTTCCGCAATGGTCAACTTTCTCTTCCTAAGGCCGCTAAAAACCCAATAACGGTGAAAAGCCATTTAGGGGAACCTTAACCATCTTTTCTAAACCTATTCCACGTCGGTGAGATCCTTTTGTCATCATTGAAGACATCAATGAGCCCAAGTGACAGATAATCGTACCTTCCCTAGACCCAACAAGTACACGGACTATGGGTAACCGACGAAGAGGATGTTTGTGAGACTAAAGATGACAGCTTACGGGGCACACAACCCTTAGAAAATGATGATTTTTAGGGTGAACCAAACCTAAAATCTAGTTCCTAGCAAGATTTGGATGACATAATGTACCAATGGGTCCACAACAAACTCAAGAAGCCCTAAAAGAGAACGAAGTTACCAAAAAGGAAGAGCCAATCCTTAAATAGCTTCAAAAACATAAAGTCGACATTTCTATCTATAAACTAATATCTACCTCACGAAGCATAGACAAGCCTTGATCAACGCACTTAGTAAGATTGATGTCTCTTATGAAGTCACACCTGACGAGGTAGTAGGATTGGTCAATGCTTGGGGATGGAACCATTACTTTGAATAAGAAGGACTTACATGAAGAAGACATTGCACAAAACAATTCCCTTTATCTAACATTAACTTGCATCAACAAATTCATACGTCCGACCCTAATAGACAACGGGTCAACTGTAAATGTCCGCCACTGGAGGATTGCCACGAGGTTAGGCATGAAAGAGTAACTACTCTTAAAACAAACTGTTCATCTACGAGCTTAGGACGATTTGAAGAGAACAGCTTTAGGAACAGCGACTCGCAAATCAATGTCGAGCCACTCGGTAAAGAATATTGATTTCCGGATCCAAGACATCCCTACCACTTTCAACCTCCTTCTAGGATGCCCTTGGTTAGATGACCACCAACCAAGTGCTCTCTACACTGCACCAAAAGGTTAAAATGATCAACAACGAACAAGTGGTAACTGTTAAGGGTGATAATTTCTTTGCTACAATTACTTTGAAAGAATTTATTGTTGAAATCGAGCAAAATGTCGATGATGTACAACTATATGGATTTGAGACTCGTAGCGGTCGTGGAAAAACATGAAGGACCTTTTAACATCAATCCTTATACTAACCCTAATGTCAATTCAATGCTAAGGAAGAAGCACTATTACGAAACCACTTTTAACAATGGGTCTTTTACGATGGTTAAAAGGACAAACCGTCAGGAAAAAATGGACCGAGTGGTATTTTCGTAAAACAAAATGCGCTTTTAGTGTATATATGACAACGGTTCAACATAAATACCGTCGTCTAAAGTTTCTACTGTACCTTAGACCACCGCTTTTTACTGAACTGTCATCATAGATGTATCTATGACGACGGTTCATTAAAAGAACCATAGTCTAAGAACTTTAGACGATGGTTCTTGATAGTGAATCGTAGTCTAAAGTTTTGCATTAAAAACCCTCGGCCAACGTCGAGTCTCACGTTTTTCACTCTCGGTCCCACACTCTCTCTATTTGATTGCTCCTCTCTCAACGGTTGCTGGTGGTTTCTAGTGGTATCCGTTCGCTTCCTACTCATTCTGTTTGTGGTTTCTCTTCGTGGTTGCACTCCCCTACTCACTATCCCGAGCGTTTCCGGTTGTGGCTGCACCACTCTATCGACTTCTCTTTCTACCCTTATTCTCTCCCCGTGGCTGCACCTCCGTCGCCGACTCACTCTTGTTGACCTCACCCTCTCTGCGTCTCGCCGACTTCTTTTCCAAGCACCACCAGGTTAGTCTTTTTCGCTTCATCTTTAGCATTTTGCCCCGACTTCCATTGCGGATTTTTAATTCTCTTATTATTTGCCTTGTCATTTTTGGCATTTTCATGAAACTCGAAAGTGTAGATAGTAATTTCCAATTTCGAGATCTAAACTCAAAATTTAGGCGTCTTATATTTCGTGGTGTTTTAGAGAAAATTTTGTACATGAATTTTATAATTGTGAAGGATAGAATATAAAAATAATAGAAGAGTTGTACATATTTATTTATCAAGAGTTGTATAATTGCTTGCGAGTATAAAATTGGTTCGTCGAAAAGTACAAAAAATTGAGGGGCGAACTACGATGAACAATGAGAAGTTGGTCCGGAGTAGAGATGATCCAACTCTCCTTACACGGGTCGATTTTGATAGCAACATAAACGTTGTAGGTGAGCATAAAGTTACCTTTATCGGCTTCGTTGATGCGGCAACCTCGCTCCCACGTGAACATCAACTACAGAAAATGGGCTGACGTCCCTAATTCCATTAAGGACAACCTTTGGAATGATATTCGAGTAAATGAACTACATCTCAACTTAGTATTGCAACTTATGTTGTAAATGGTTAATATATATCTACTAATGCATATCGTTCTTGTGTTTCAAAGAACGTTCAACTTGAACGTTAATGAATCTAAGATCCCTCCGTGAAACACAAGACCCTTATGTCGACGGTAGAAAAGTTTAGAGACTTCAAATATCACATTGCCGCTATATGGGTCTACAAACAAGGTAGATAAAACAAGAAGGTAGACATTTGGAGGTCTACAATTGTATCACCGAGGAGTACGGGAGATCGTTTTGAATCACATGTCACCTCTTCGAATACATGGTAATTTCATTACTTTGATACCTTTTTTGATACTACATTATCATTAATGATTGTATAAAAAGTTAATGGGTAGCTCTAAGGAAATAGAGGGTTTGAATAGTATGCAACTTCATTCAATATTCAATCTCATATAAAAATAGTGTGATGTTGGTTTTCTATAAATGTAAGTGGTGAGATATACTGGAGAAGGTAAAATCTAAAGGACAATGAGAAGGGAGTTGTCTTATGCACTCGATACTTTCATTGTCAAATTGATATAAAAAGTAAGAATTGTCAGTGATATATATAACTATTTTCTATTTAAGTGTTATGCACTCGATATTTTCGTTGTCTTAATTACTTACGCAGGCGATAGGTGAAGCCAACTAGGAGAGGATAAAGAGCAATTTGTACCCTCATGTGATGTCTCGTGAGGGATACACGAAGTTGGAGGAGAGGTTGTACAAGCAAAAGCTCGAACAACTTCAAACCACATCCGATGATGGTTCCACCATAGATACTTCGAGCTCTTTGTCAATAGGCATGAAATGTGAGTCGAACAAAGAAAGCGGAAAGATGGAACCTTCACTACGGCCGATGTAGAAGCTATTTCTCATGGACTCATGAGTTTTTTTTACTATTTCCTCTATTTATTTTGAGAACTTATCTCTTTTAATATTTATGAATTGTAAAATGATAATATTTTTTTCTTCTTATTGGAGTCTTTGTCATAGACATCGACTTTAGAAGTCGCTAACACCACCGGGAGGAGGGACAAGCTAGCCTTGGCCCTACAAAGAGATGAGTATACCGGTCTTGCTCGAGCCGTCGTTGGGAGGGTAGTGATAGTTGAGAACTTTGGGACTAGGAAGAAGCACCTCATCTTTTCCAGCCAAGCACATATTGAGGTCTAAATGGCCCAAATGCAATCCTAACTGTCTCAAATGTCCTAAATGGCTGCATAGATGACTGCACATATGGAAGAGATGAGGGCGCAGATGTGGGCAGAGATGCTGTCCAAGATAAGGTTGTACTTCACCAACATAGGTATTCCGTTACCTAGCAACTTTGATGATATATGTCCATTGTCACCCCACACATTGGCCAATGCAAACGCGAGCTCACCTGTCGACCAATTCAAAATTGTGGCGGAGGTAATTCAGATTTTGTAACCTAATTTTATTTACACGCATGTTTATATTTTGACTAATTAATGTATAATCTTGTATAATAATTACTTATAGTGGATGTTTTTGTTGTTTCGGATGAGTGTCATTATTTACATGCATGTTTATAGTTTTGACTAATTGGTGTATAATCTTATTGAATTAATGGTGTATATTGTGTGGTTGTTATGTAACTCCGACATGTGGCCGTTAAGTAATTACTTATTTAGTATGTTTTTGTTTTTTGGGATGAGGGTCGTTATGTCGGGAAAATGTTTACTTTTAAGGGAAAACTCTGTCCGTTTATTTTTAGGGTTTTTATGTTTTTTAACTTATATGTAAAAGGTTATCCCTTGATTGTAATTGTTGTACTTATTCTTATGGAGTCGGTGAATTACAAGATAGCTTCTCATCACCCTCCCCTGGAGCATGTTGTGGCATTGGGTGTTGTTTTCCATGGAGGGCGAGATATTGTCGTTCACAGGACACCCCTTGCAGCTAATGAGGTGAGGGTGATTATGAAAGAGGTCATGCAAGGGAAAGGCGAGTGTGAGTTGTCGATCCAAGGACCGGACCTCCACACTGTTGACAACACAATCAACACTTTTCTTTGTTGGCCTAAGAGTTTGGTCATCCTCACTGCGGCAATTCATTTTTATTAAAAATATTACATTTAGCTATTGTTAATATCACATATATATATCCCATTTTTGTATTGATTATTTACTAGGATATCGGGGACAGATCCGAGAGTCGGATAATGGGGGCCAGTGGCACAAGCAAACGTTCAATGACACCCGTTCGTCGTTTCACGAAGTCTCCTCTCAAATCCATTGAGGAGTCCCACACAGATTGGTGTGCTAGTCCGGAAAGTCATGTGAACACTCGCTAACGGAGGAACCGATTATCCGTAGTGCGCCAGGTCATGTGTTTGGGCAACGTGAAGGGGATATGCTCATCTATGTCTTCTCGGATGACATTCTGCAATTTTTCTCATGTAGGATATCGGCATATCCACTATTATTCTTGGCATGATGTGAGTTAATATATTCATAATCAGTTCTTTTTTTTTTACTATTAATTTCAATTTCTAACTACATACAATTAATATTTAAGGTGGCTACACGAGATTAGGAAGGACTTCGTTCGGTTTCGAACCCTAATTTCATAATTCAAGGAATTGGGCATACTCGTGAAGAACGAGTCACTTATATCTTCGACATCATGAAACATACTGCGCAGGATAAAACATGGTACTTGGCGGTGTTCAATGAGAGGTAAGTGTACAAATAATGAACTAATTAACCGATGAAGTTTTTATATGGTGTTATACATACTTATAAATAAATGTGTTAATTGTAGTTATGTAGCCACCATTGGATGCTTGCTGCCTTATATTCAAGGCCTAATATCACCTACGGCTTGATCTTCCGGGTTAGACGTGAGGAATGATATCAAGGACGTCGTCGAGTCGTGAGTTCATACTTTTAATCATTTTATGCTGTTTTTATTAATTAGGAATCGCTCAATGGTATGTCTAACTTGAATTTTATATTTCCGATTGAAAAATAGTGCTTTACTCTGTTATAATTATCGTGGAGGCATCAAAGACAAATGAGTGAAGAAATCACAGCCACTAATTGTCCCTATGAAGGTGATGTTCTCTTGGTTATTAGAATCTAGTTTTATTGTTTTTCATTTTATATTACTTACAAGCTACAAAAAGTACTAATTAATTCTATATGTGTTGGGAATGTATTTTATTATTGTAGTGCCATATATAAGCTGGGGAACGTGGAGTGCGACTTGTACATTCTCTAGTACATGAAAGAGATTGTGACCGAACTCAATTTAAATTCTAGTCCCAAAGAGGTACACTTGCACTTTTTTAGCTTGATTAACACTTGCACTTGACCTAATAATATGTCTTTTATATCATTGGTTACAATATTTCTCGGAAATAAGCCACTCACTCCATATACGGTTAAAGTGCTCAACAAGTTAAAAGAAGGTTGGGCGAGTTTGTATATAACAATATAAAGAAATAGGTATATATTTACAATTATTCTTCATTAATTTTTAGGTCAAGTTTGTGATTTTATTAGTCATACAGATTATAGGTATATATATTTTTACATCTGTCTTGTACCATATACAAAATGTGATAAGTATGTTCTTTTGTATATATTCTGGTGAAAAGTGTATTGGATTGTGGTTTGTATATGTGTAAGTTTGTATATGATTTTTGTACGGAAGGCAAGCAAACACGAGAAAAATTATTAAAAAAACAGGACTTATTACTACGACTCTTAAGGCAAAACCGTAGTAGAAAGTCCGATTGGAGCCTATGTCTACGGTTCTTAGGCTTATCTATGACGATAGTTCCTTCATTTGAACCGTTGTCATAGGTGCTCTGTAATAATTTTTTCAACTACGAGAGGAAGGCCTACGACGATCGTTCATATGAAGAAACCTTCGTCATAGATAAGCTCGTGACGATGGTTTTTTCCATCTCGAACCGTCGTGATATAGTGACCTATGACTACGGTTCTGAACCGTAGTCAAAGATGGTAATACAACGACGTCCAAATACATAACACGGTTAACCATAGTTAAAAGTGGTTCCTGTAATGATGAAGTAGTATTTTCGTGGCCTAGCTATAAGTCGGAGGGTATACCACCTAATTTCTCCACCGCTTAAACCCACTAATAACTAAAAATTTAGTCTAGGCTACCATCTAACTGCTAAGTAAGTTGCCCAAACTAAAGGGGAAACACAAGCTAAATGGACTGCACTTAACAATCTGTTCTATTAAGTCCTATCCTTGCAGCTTAAATGGGCAATTTTTCAAAGAAAGGGATGACTTCCCCTACAATGGTTTTCCTGTGCCCTATTATCTAAAGGAAAAGGGCATCTTAGTCCCAGTATTCGTAATTTTTAGTGGTTGCTAGATGTTAGAGAAGGAGGCACCATACAAAAGAAGCTCCTAGAGGGGAATTTAGTCTCAGTACTATCCCAAGCCATGTCGCACTCGAAGTTTGACCCATCAACGTTCATCACCAACGTAAATGAAAAAGGTTCCAAGCAAATCACTTGGATCGACATCGAAGAAAGCCAAGAGTTCACTGTCATGCTAGGAAAGCAGATCCGCTTGTGACTCTAAGGCTATGGCTAAATTTTCTGTTTCCAATTCTATTTGTTCATCTTCCAATTCCGCAATTGTATTTCGAGTCCGATATAGTCCTTTCCTCATTCAATAAGATGAATCTTACTTACTCCTTGCCTCTTTGTATATCTAATTATTGTGCCTCTAATGATGAACAAAAAATCCCTAAAGAACTAAAAAAACTAGGGAAGATTATAAAATTCACTCACTAATTATAGAAGAGACGATAACCATTAACTTAGGATCGCCAAATCAACCCCAAGAGGTTAAGATTTGGAAAAATCTACGTCTAGAAGAGTAGAAGCATCTTACTTCACCCATTACAAAATATATACATGTCTTTGCTTTGTCTTACAAAGACACGCCAGGGATAGATCCTAGCATACTACAACATAAAATTCCACTCTATGAAGATGCCGGGACGGTTAACGAGAAGCTTAAACAAATAAAACCTGAGTAGGCTCTAAAGATAAAAAAATAGGTTTAAAAGTAGTTAGATGTCGGGTTCATTAGAGTACTCCACTACCCTCAATGGGCGAGTAAATGTGGTGCTAGTCACAAAGAAAGCCGGAAAGGGTCAAAATGTATGTTGTCTGTAGGGACTCGAATAAGGAAAGCCCTAAAGATGAATTTCCTTTACCCTACATAGATATTCTAGTTGACAACATAGTTGGCCACATTTTCCTCTCTTTTATGGATGGCTACACCAGGTACAACCAAGTGAAGATGGTCAAGGAAGACATGGAAAAAGTGACCGTCATCACTCAATGGGGACATATCGCTATGTGGTAATGCATTTTTGATCGAAGAATGCTGGAGCCACATATCAAAGGATGACCACTACCTTACTACACAACATGATACACAAAGTGGCTGAAGTCTACGTTGATGACATGAACATAAAGTCAAAGGATAGAGCAGGGCACCTACCTAGCCTTACAAAATTCTTCGATAGACTATGAAAGTACAACATGTGCCTTAAGCCTCAAAAGTGTGGCTTTGGGGTAACCTCCGGCAAGCTATTGGGCTACGTAGTCATTCCTAGAGGAATCAAAGTTGATCCATCCAAGATCAAAGAATTCCAAGAGATACCACCACTGAATACAAAGAAGGAAATACGAGGATTTCTAGGGCTTCTACAGTACATTAGTCATTTCATATCAAAGCCGACTATGGTTTGCGAACCGATCTTCCGGAACGGAGCTAAGCCTATCTTGCACCGATTGTGCCAAGCACCATTTGAAAAGGTTAAGATGTACTTGGCCAATCCAACAATTTTAATTATGCCAAAACTAGGAAAACCATTACTTCTATATCTCGCCACCACAAAGATCGTAATGGGAGCCATGCTAGCTTAAGAGGATGGAAAAGAAAAGCATGCAATGTACTATCTAAGTAAGAAATTCTTAAAATACAAGACCCGATACAACCTGGAGAAAACACCCTTGACTTTAGTGTGGGCGATAAAGAAACTTAAACTTTACATGCTCGCCCACTCGGTACAAATAGTAGAGCTAATGGACCGTATTAAATACATTATGAAACAACCAACTATAAGTTGTAACATAGCTAGATGGATGGTGAAGGTTTGCTCGGGGAGAGTCCGAGTCACCCTAGAGGGGGTGAATAGGGTGATAGAAAATTCTTTGTGAAAATACACAATTTTACACGGAATAGAGGCAAAGACGGATTCTCGAGTCTAACAACGAGTCGAAAAGATTGGACTCGTAAAGCAATGAATCGAAGAAGCAAGAGCGAGTAAGGCTGCTCGAGTCTAGAATGAACTCGGAAAGAGAACACAGAGATTTTACGTGGCAACCCTCCTAGGGCAGAAAACCACGGCCCGTGTCAATCCAGACACGAAGTCAAATCCACTATTTTGAGTCCACAAAATACCGTGAACTTGACAGAACCCGAGTTGCTCCCTTAGACAACTCTATACAAATTTTCCTAGACTAAGAAGTTCCCTTATCCGATCTAGTACTTCCTAGCTGAGATAACCCTTACACCTAGGGACAACTAAGCTGAGTTAACCTTTACAGACTTGGTCAAGGGACCTTACAAAGAATGTAAGAAGAGTTTGTAACTAAGTACAAGACCTTACAACTCGTAAAGTAATGAATTACAGAGTGGGAGTTGTAAGTTGAAGATTGAGAGTAAATACAATAACTTTGATCAAGTATGTGTATAAACAATATGTTCGGCAACCTTCAAGTCTTGTCAAGTGGCTTCTATTTATAGATAACCAAGCGAGTAGCCGTTATCTTCATCTCGCCGACCGAAAGTCTTCCGTGACCATTAGGAGAGGCTTTCGAGTCACTCGGAAAGTGTCCGTTGAAATATGAACGTTGGACAACGGTTTGACTCTCTTGGAAGTCCCAAAACCATCGGTAGTGTCTTGATAAATGTGGTGGAAACCACCGTTAAGCTTAGCGTTCCAGTTTTCCGGATATGGAAACAGACGGCTTCCGACACAATCTTCCGGGACTGGAGCGAGAGAAGGTGAAGAGCCATGTCTCGTTGGTGATTTGACGTTACGAAGCCAGCTACTTTTGTAGTTTGAAAAATGTATCCTCGATTGAATAACCTACAAAAGTAAAACACCTTCGGCTCTCAAAGTATAAAATACTTTGGTCCAAGGTTAGACACGAGATAATAAAATAATTATGATAATTAACCAACAGATTATCCGAGTCGAAAAGAAATGGAATTTTCGAGTCTAATATCCATGGTACTCGGAATTCCATTTGACTTAGTCTAAGCGAAGAATCAAGTTCGATAACGAATAGCGAGAGGAGATTAACTTGATATAGACTAAGCATGAAATGAACTATGAGTACCGACTATGCAAACAATAGAACAAATATCCACAAGTCAGATTCGAGTGAGAAACAACGGAATACTGGTATATTCAAAAGCGATTAATCTGAGTGAGGATGGACTCGGAATAAAGAACCGAGTTTTACGAGTCGCTAACCGAAAGCGACAAATGAGATAAGTGAAAGCCGAATAACTTAGAGAAAATACTATTTTACTCAAGTAGGTTTCTAAGACACGAGAGAATGCCTTGGAATCAAAACTCTATATGTATAAAATGGTTATACCGATTCCTTTTGCATGACTCGGAAAGATATTGAGCGAGTGTCCGAGTCTTCAATCTCCCCTTTTTGATGAAAGGCATTCCATACTTAAACGAAACTTTGTTAGAGGAAAATAGATTGATTCCGAGTAGTTTGCTCATGAGTAAGGCATATTGAATAGATCGGAGCAATATATAATATATCGAGCAAAATAAAATAAAGTATGCTTTAACAATAACTTAGAAAATAAAGAACTCGAAATTAATAATGAAATGCATCAATCCATTACAAATTAAAAAAATTACAAGTGCGCAAAAACTCCCTTAAACAAGACAACCAGTTTCGACTACATTTCTCCCCTTGCCTTTCAGCAAAAAAAAACAACAAAAAACAAAAAAAAGAAAAGAGGGAGAAAAGAACAAGTAATACACATAGGTTGTCCGGACAAAAAAAAAAAAAAATTTTGAAAGAAGAAAATCCGGGGACACCGAGGAAGTGTGACTTAGTGCATGGCTCCTACGAGGGAGGAGGGATTTTGAGTGGAGGCGGAGGTGCGCCGACGCCGATACGATCTTGACGATGTGCTTGAGCGCGGCGAAGGGAGAACCGGGATTGTCCTCGGGGGCTCCGCTCCGAGTGGCCGACCCGGAGAGAATGGATCGAGGGTTCTTCCCTTGGGACCTCGGTGGGCTGGAGGGGCTGCTCTGGCTGACTCGCCTGGAGGAGCGAGGTCTTCGACCCACTCGAGCGCTGTCTCGAGCCGAGTACGACGATTTGAGCTTGGGGAGCAGGCTGACCCTCAGCGGTTGCCACGGCCTCTTCTTCCCTTTGCCCGGAAGGGCTCGCCTCGACCGTAGGTTCCTCAGGCATCTTCTGCTGCATCTGCAGCTTCTTCTTCTTCTTCCTTATTCCCGCTGTTCGAGGAGGTCGACACTGGGCTCGAAGACGCTTCGCACGCGTCCGAGTCATCCCGGTCCTGAGCCGCCTTGGACCGTCTCTCTCGAGGAGCTCAGCCGGCTTCTTACGCTCCTTAACCAGCTCTCTCATCTCAAGAACGAGAGACTGCTTGCTCTCGATTTGGGACTCGACCCATCTTTTGGTTGATGGTCGGACCCTGGATGACAGAACTTGAAAGCCCCGAGCATGTCTCCGAGTTCGAAGACACGAGGCTGATCTTATCCATGAAAACAGGGGACAAGAGGGCAGAGAGAGATCCGGAGGGACCTAAGGTGGAGGCACCAGCAGGTGAGGAGGGAAGAGGGAGAGGGGTTGATTTACGAGTCCGAGGTGGAGAAGGAGGCTTCGGCTCCGAGTTGTGAACCCGGACACTAGGGTCGGTTTCTGGTATCCATACCCCTGGAGTTCCTTCTTGCCGACCACAATGGCCGCCTTAGACACCACGTTAGGGTCGAGAGGAAGAGGAACTTGAAATTGTTTGAAAACAAGGGTGAGAAGAGCACCGAAAGGAAGGGAGGTGTTCTTCTTGGATTGGATTTGAGTCGGCACAGCGGCCATCCGCTCAATGATGGAGGGAAGAGGTCAACTTCGTATCCCTCGAGGATATCGAAGAGGGCTTTGAGGTGCTTGGAGTTGGGGTTCTCCTTGCTAGAGTGCTTGTGAGAAGAAAGTTCTTATCGGCAGAAAGCACGAAGCCTAGCTTCGACTTCAAGCGAGTCACGAAAAGTTTTTCCTGGACCCGGGGAATTCTTTTGCGTATTTTTCAAAGAAGTCATCGGCGACTTCGAGTGAAAGGGATAGGATTGCTGTTCAAGACAAGAGAAGAGACCTTGAATAGTCGGTGAAGGAGGGAGGTGTCGATACTGAGCGAGTGATGTTCGAACCCGAGAGGTTAGAACATTTTCGGAGTGAGTGAGGTGAGTATAAAACTCGAAACGAGTTCGGGATAGATGAACTCGCTAAAACACAAGAAATGGTAGACTCCTGTGGTTTGGATGTTGGACAACCAGGAGAATTTGGTTGTTGGAAAGAATTTATCATCCAGACGCAACGTCTTCGGGTAACAACGAGGTTTAGAGGGGGTTGAGCTTTCTAGCTTGTTGGTGCGAGGCTTTTTGGAGGATGAAGAAACCTAGAAGTCGGGATGGTTTCCTCGCTTAGGCATTGTGAGAGATGGAGAAAAAGATGAAGCTTTTCGAATAGAAGAGAAGGAGGGGTAGAAGAGAAGAAAACGAAAATGGTAGAAGAAAGAGATGAGAGCGATCGAAACTTACGAGAGATAGAGAGAGAGCTTCTTCAACGCTTGCGGACGATCAAAAGTGATCTGTTCACGTAGAAAACTTCCGCGAGAAGATTTTCGTTTGAGAGGTAAGGAGTTTAGAATATCGAGATGAAGATGGACGAGTCATTATTTATAGAAAATAACCGCACCCGTCCACTATCCGTTAAGTAACTCTGTTCGACTCAGCTTGTCCATCGATCATTAAAGGCCGGTGTGATGGTTCTTCTTCAACGGTTGAGAAACCAGCAGTTTGAAATCCACGGCTAAGATCCGATCGCAGCGCTCGAGAAAGAGAGAGAAAAGATTTTGAAAATATAATCCGAAACTCTCCACTGTTCTAGAGATAATTTGGAAAATTTGATGTCCAAGTTTGCTACGTCCGAGTGTGACTCGGAAAGGTTTCGAGTGACTCGAAACACGAAATAACTATCAGCCCAGTATCACGGAATCAACCGAACTAATGGTTATTAACAAAGAGAGCACATAGCACGTAATTATGCAATAAAAGTAACACGTAATTAAGCATTTAACGGACCAAGCTCATTCCTAATAAAGCTAAATTGATCTTCACCAAGTGGCTTAGTAAGGATATCAGCTAATTGAAGATTAGTTGGAATAAACTCAAGTGCAATATCACCCTTTTTTGAGTGATCACGTAAGAAGTGATACCGAACCTCAATATGCTTCGTTTTTGAGTGCTTGGACAGGATTCTTGGTGATACTAATTGCGCTTTGGTTGTCACACTTGATTGGGACTGAGTTGAGAAATAGTCCAAGGTCCTTCAAGTGTCTGTTTTATCCAAAGAATCTGAGCGTAACAAGCTCCAGCGGTAATATATTCAGCTTCCGCGATCGATAGAGCTACTGAGTTTTGCTTCTTTGAGTGCCAAGATATTAGGGATTGACCCGAAATTGGCAAGCTCCGGATGTGCTCTTTCGATCAACTTTGTATCCTGCGTAGTCTGCGTCGAGTACCCAGATCGAGTCAATTCCGAGTCTCCGGAATACCACGAGTCCTAGATTCCGAGTGCCTGCAAGATATCCGAATATTCTCTACACCGCAGTGAGATGTGATTCTTTTGGATTAGCTTAAAATCGTGCGCATAAACAAACACTCGAACATTATATCCGGCTCGCTAGAAGTAAGATATAGCAGTGATCCAATCATACCTCGATAAAGTTTCGATCTACTTGCTTTACCTTTCTCATTTGAGTCGAGCTTTATCGTCGTTGCTCATAGGAGTAGATGCGTGCTTTGCATCTTGAAGTTTGTATTTCTTCAGCAGTTCCTTGGTGTATTTTGATTGATGAACAAAGATTCCATCTTTGTCTTGTTTGATTTGCAACCCAAGGAAGAAATTGAGTTATCCCATCATACTCATTTGAAATTCTTAACTCATCAACTCGGAAAATTCTCGGCACGTAAATTCGTTAGTAGCACCGAAAATAATATCATCAACATAGATTTGAACAATAAGAAAATCTTTTTCTTTGGTCTTTATGAATACGAGTCTTGTAGATCCGACCTCTTTTGAAATCATTTTGAACCAAGAAGCTACTCGATCTTTCATACCAAGCTCGAGGGGCTTGTTTAAGACCGTAGATAGCCTTTTTAAGTTTGAAAACATGATTTGGAAATTCGAGTTTTCAAAATCAGGAGGTCTGCTCGACATAGACTTCTTCTTCAATAAAACCATTGAGAAAGGCACACTTAACATCCATTTGATATGATTTAATATGCATGCGGGATGCAAATGCCAACAGTATTCTAATGGCTTCAATTCAGCTACAGGTGCAAAGGTTTCCCCACAATCAATTCCTTCTTCTTGATTGTAACCTTGAGCCACAAGTCTAGCCTTATTTCGACTACCACTCCACCCTCATCCAGTTTGTTCTTGAAAACCCATTTGGTTCCTATAGCTGGGTGGTCAAAAGGTCGGTTGGTTAGAGTCCGGACTCGGTTTCTTTCGAATTGATTTAGTTCTTCTTGCATGGCCTCTACCCATTCAGGTTCATTAAGGGCCTCTAGTGCATTTTTGGGTTCGATTAATAAAATGAATGCAGTGAATGCACATAGATTGTGTAAAGAAGAACGAGTTCTTAACCCACTGTTGATATCGAAATAATGTTTTCTTGGGGATGATTGGAAGTAAATTTGAATGCTTTACTAGTTCTTTGATTCACCAGGTTTGTGGGCTGAATTGCTTGATCTTCGAAGCTTGTTCCGAGTGATCCTCTTCATTGACTTGTTCGTTACGAGCAAGCTCTTGAGCTGTCTCATTCCGAGCTTCCTCGTTCCGAGTGGCCTCATTCCGAGTCTTTGTAGGCTCATCTTTGGCATCATCCTTTCGAGCTTCGGTTCCGAGTATGAAGACTCACTTGGTTTCTCCTGTTCAAGCTGATCAAATACTACGTGGATACTTTCTCCTACTTTGTTAGTCCGCTTATTGAAGATACGATAAGCTTTACTGTGAGAGGAGTAACCTGGAAAAATACCTTCGTCCGACCGAGCATCAAACTTGGTCGGATCATCCTTACCATTGTTGTGGACGAAGCACTTACATCCGAATGGTTTGAAATAGGAAATATTTGGCTTCTTCCCTTTGTAGAGCTCATAAGGTGTTTTCTTCAGAATGGGTCCGATGAGGCATCGATTGAGAGTGTAGTTGGGCTGTGTTTACTGCCTCGCCCATAAATAGTAAGGCAAGTTGTGTTCAATCATCATCGTCCTTGCTATTTCTTCAAGGGTTCTGTTCTTTCTCTCAACTACTCCATTTTGTTGAGGAGTTCAGGTGCTCGAGAAGTTGTGAGAGATTCCATTCTTGTCACAAAACTCGAGAATTCCGAGTAATCGAACTCCCTTCCATGGTCGGTTCGAATCTTTTGAATCCGAGATCGAGACTCAACTTGAATCTTTCTACGAGCTTGCTGAACTCCTTGAAGGCTTCATTTTTATGCTTGAGAAAATACACCCAGGTAAATCTTGAAAAATCATCAATAATAACAAGTATGTAAAATTTACCTCCGAGACTCTTCACGAGGATTTCACCACATAGGTCCATATGCGATAATTCAAGCACTTTGGATGTGGAAACTGTCTTCAGAGATTTGAATGAAGATCCGACTTGTTTCCCTTTGGTGCATGCTTCATATACTTTGTCCTTCTCAAACGCACAGTTAGGTAATCCTCTAACCGGACTATGAGATGCAAGCTTTTTGATAGTATGCATGCTAATATGACAAGGTAGACTGGGCTCACCAGATTACTTCTATTTCCAATCTTCCCAATGCCCACTATCTTACCTTTGCTTGTCATCTCCAAAAGTCACCGTTCCTCCTTTATATGACTTCGACTCGAAAAGAGTCCTTGGTCACCCGACATGTGTCGAGAACATCCGCTGTCTAGGTACCGGTGTCCTTTTGATCTTTTCGAGTGACCTGCAAAACAAAGAGAATCTAACCCTTCTCACTTCCTCTAATGAACCCAGTAACATTCCTTACTATGGTTCATTTACGAGGAAGAAGGTGCTTTGGAACCCAGATTTGAATGACTTTGGGTTTTGTCCGATTCCGAGTCTTCCTCTCGAGAAGCCGAGTCCGTATCTCTTTCCTTTTAAAAACCTTTCCTTTTGAAATAGGAGAAAATGGTTTCTTTTTGTAAATAGGTCCGGGCTTAGTCCTCCTTTCATTTACGTGAATGGGACCATGCTCGACCTTTTTGAACTTTACGATTCGGAATCCTTTTGAACAATTCCGAGTAAGAATTAGATTCTTCCTCTTTGTTGAAACCAAGACCTTCTTTTTGAAAAGAGACACATTGTGATCCTAAGAGCATGTCAAGGTTCTTCCGACCTTGAGTAAACTTTAAAACCGAGATCTTGAGACTCGGTGAGCTGCTTGTTTCGGTTGCTCATTTTCTTTCCCGAGTAACTCGGACTCGGTCTCATTAGCTTGAGCACTTGTCTTGAGTTCTCTCGAGTGTGAGCCTCAGCTTTTCTAATTCGTTTTTCAAAGAAGTGCTCTTAGAAGTGATTGACTCAAGTTGTTCTTTGAAATGAGAAGAATCGGAATTGGACTTTTCTTCCAAAGTAAAGATGTATTTAGCTAAATTAACTTTGGAGAATTTGAGGAAGTAGTTTATTACCTCTTGAGGATCGGTTCCTCGTTGTCTAAGTCCGAGTCCGACTCTCTTTCGGCTTCGAGTCGAAATTGCCATCGGACACTTCGAGTCATCCGAGTCCTCGTCGTCTTCCGATGAGTCCTCATCGCTCCATGTTGCCATCATGGCCTTTTTCTTCTTCCTGTCCCTTTTTCATTTTGGACGAGTCCTTGACTATATGGTCTTTGCTGCCACATTCAAAACATCCGGAATTCTTAGACAAAGATAGCTTTGAAGGAGAAGAAAACTTACCTTTTCTATCTCTCTTGTCTTTCTTGTAGAATTCTTCTTTTGGTCTTTTGTTCCATCCTTTATGCTTCATCATTCTCTTAAAGCCTCTTGCAATGAGTGCCATGGGATCATCTTCCGAGTCGGAGGAGCTCGGACTTGCTTCTTTGGATTCCGAGGCTTTAAGCGCAATGTTCCTTTTGGAAGTACCCTCAGCATGTTCTTCTTCCGGATGTATCTCATGAGTCGAAGCTTTCCGATGAGCTCGTCCGGCTTTAAGAGTGAGAGGTTCCGAGCCTCTTCTATGGCAGTCACCTTAGGACCCCATCGTCTCTTGGGTAGGCTTCGAGAAATTTCCGGCACATTTCTTCATGGGAGGTTTTCTTTCCCGGAGATTTGAGATTGTTAGTGATCTTAGTGAAGCGAATGAACATCCGAGTAATGTTCTCCTCTGGCTCCATTTTGAAAAGCTCATATTTGTGAAGATATCGATTGATCTTCGCTTGTCTCACCCGACTTGTACCTTCGTAGGTGTTGACCAAGGTATCCCACACCTCTTTAGCGAGTGTCACAGGCAGAGACTCGATTGTACTCTTCCGAGCTTATGGCACACATGTGGTTGTTCATGGCTTTGAAGTTCTTTACGAACTTCTCCGCCTCGCTGGTGTGAACTCGGCCTTTGTCTTGGGAAGGATTCTAAATTCATCTGTCTTCATTGGAATGTAGTTTCCTTGTTATATGATTTCCCATACTTCTTCATCATGATCCATGAGGAAACATTCCATAAGCTTCTTCCGAGTGCCCAAAGTTTGAACCTTTGAATTTTGGTGACCTGTTGGAAGATCTTCCTTCGTCGAACTCTCCGGTGTTCCGAGCCATCCGATCTTTAAACCTTTGGATTGTTAGATCCTTTACGAAAGGCTAGGCTCGATACCAATTGAAGGTTTGCTCGGGAGAGTCCGAGTCACCCTAGAGGGGGTGAATAGGGTGATAGAAAATTCTTTGTGAAAATACACAATTTTGCACGGACTAGAGGCAAAGACAGATTCTCGAGTCTAACAACGAGTCGAAAAGATTGGACTCGTAAAGCAATGAATTAAAAGAAGCAAGAGCAAGTAAGGTCGTCCGAGTCTATAATGAACTCGTAAAAAGAACACGAGAGATTTTACGTGGAAACCCTCCTGGGGCAGAAAACCACGGCCCGTGTCAATCCGGACACGAAGTCAAATCCACTATTTTGAGTCCACAAAATACCGTGAACTTGATGTAACCCGAGTTGCTCCCTTAGACAACTCTATACAAATTTTCCTACACTAAGAAGTTCCCTTATCCGATCTAGTACTTCCTAGCTGAGATAACCCTTACAGCTAGGGACAACTAAGCTGAGTTAGCCTTTACAGACTTAGTCAAGGGACCTTACAAAGAATGTAAGAAGAGTTTGTAACTAAGTACAAGACCTTACAACTCGTAAAGTAATGAATTACAGAGTGGGAGTTGTAAGTTGAAGATTGAGAGTAAATACAATAACTTTGATCAAGTATGTGTATAAACAGATATGTTCGGCAACCTTCAAGTCTTGTGAAGTGGCTTCTATTTATAGATAACCAAGCAGAGTAGCCGTTATCTTCATCTCGTTGACCCGAGTCTTCCGTGACCATTGGGAGAGGCTTTCCGAGTCACTCGAAAGTGTCCGTTGAAATATGAACGTTGGACAACGGTTTAACTCTCTTGGAAGTCCCAAAACCATCGGTAGTGTCTTGATAAATGTGGTGGAAACCACCGTTAAGCTTAGCGTTCCAGCTTTTCGGATATGGAAACGGACGGCTTCGACACAATCTTCCGGGACTGGAGCAGAGAAGGTGAAGAGCCATGTCTCGCTGGTGATTTGACGTTCGAAGCCGGCTACTTTTGTAGTTTGAAAAATGTATCCTCGATTGAATAACCTCGCAAAAGTAAAACACCTTCGGTTCTCAAAGTATAAAATACTTTGATCCAAGGTTAGACATAGATAATAAAATAATTATGATAATTAACCAACAGATTATCCGAGTTAGAAAAGAAATGGAATTTTCGAGTCTAATATCCATGATACTCGAGATTCCATTTGACTTAGTCTAAGCGAAGAATCAAGTTCGATAACGAATAGCAGAGGAGATTAACTTGATATAGACTAAGCATGAAATGAACTATGAGTACCGACTATGCAAACAATAGAACAAATATCCACAAGTCGATTCCGAGTGAGAAACAATGGAATATCGGTATATTCAAAAAGCGATTAATCCGAGTGAGGATGGACTCGGAATAAAGAACCAGTTTTCGAGTCGCTAACCGAAAGCGACAAATGAGATAAGTGAAAGCCGAATCACTTAGAGAAAATACTATTTTACTCAAGTAGGTTTCTAAGACACGAGAGAATACCTTGGAATCAAAACTCTATATGTATAAAATCGTTATACTCGATTCCTTTTGCATGACTCGGAAAGATATTGAGCGAGTGTCTCGAGTCTTCGGATGGTCATGTTATTAGAATCTAAGCTCAAAGAAGTCCTACAAAAGGCAATTAAAGGGAGAGTCGTATCAAAACTTTTGGCTGATCCACCGACAATTGAAACACAATTGGAACATTTTGACTTTGCAGATGAGGGCATCGTACGGGTAGACGTTAACGTGTGGATGTTGTATTTCGACGGCGCTTCCAATCGAAGGGCTTTGGGGTAGGAATCCTTTTAGTCTCATTAGAGGGAGCACATAATCCCATCTTTGTTAAATTGGACTTCGAGGTCACCAACAATGCTGCCGGACGCACCTAATGTAAGGTATGTTAAGCCATGGCATCTTACTAAGCGCACCTAATGGAGTTAGCAAAACATTTTGATAACTTCTCATACACCTTCCTTCCTAGGGATAATAATCAATTTGCTAATACCTTGGCTAAATTAGCTTCCATGATTAACATCCCTAGTGGCATTCATTCAATGCCCATCAAGTATACAATCAAGTAGTTCGCCAAGCATATGTGTACACGATAAAAGTATTTAGTACCGACCAAACCACTTGGTACAATAAAAGTTACCGATACTTAGATAACCAAGAATACCCATCGGACACCACACTTAGAGCCCAACGAGTGATTCATATGTTAGTCGCATAATTCTTCATTAATCCACGACAGTTGTACAAGAAAATCGACATGAGCATTAGCTTACTTTGTGTTAATCAACATGAAGCGAAATGCATAATGACTCGACTTTCATGGTGGTGAATGTGGACCTCACATGAATAGAAGAATGGTTGTTCATAAAATTAATCGTTTAGGGTATTACTGGTTAACCATGGTAGCAGATTGTTATGAGTTTGTTAAAAGATGTCACAAGTGTCGAGATATGTAAATCTGCAGCACCAATCACCTTCATTTCTAACGACACTTGCATCACCCTTTCCATTCTTAGTTTGGGGCATAGACATTATCAGTAAGGTGAAAAAGGAATTGGAAGTCATGAATTTGTACTAGTAACAATTGACTACTTCATGAAATGGGTTAAAGCTTCATTGTATGCAACAATAGTATCAAAACATATGGCTCAATTTATAACCCACAACATCATTTGTAGATATGGGATATCGCATGAATTGATCGAGTGACCATGGTAGTCACTTTAAGAAAGAGGTAGCAAATCTACTAGATAAATATAAGATCAAGCATCACAAGTCTTCTCCCTAGCGCTTTCAAAGCAATGGAGCAGATTGAGGCAGACTAAAAAGAACATTTGTAAAATAGTGTAGAAAATGGTCATTAGCTATAAAGACTGGTATACCAAGTTACCTTTCGCTTTATGGGGCTATCGGACCTTGATTAGGACCTCAACGGGAGCAACCCCTTGCTCCCTATTGTACGACATGGAAGCAAGTCCTTTCAATAGATAAAGACTCGGATTCTACATTTATATCATTATGAGTACTATCAAGGAATCATGTACAAACTTCATCCCTTTTAAGTTTTGATTACAAGTCATTCCGAGTGTTATATAAATTTTTCCGAGTGTTATAGAAACATTTCTACGTGTTACGTAAACTACTACATATGTTTTCATTCGATTCTAACCGACTCGTAAAGCACACTCTTGTTCATTAATTCACTCGATGGTTCCGAGTCACTCGGATGTCACTCAGATTTATCGCATGATCAAATATTTACTCTAACTCTTTCAAATCAAGTTTTGACTTTGTATTCTAAGGTAAAGTGAATTACAGACGTTAATTCAACTTTCTAAGTCAACATGTTTTGAGTGAAATATATTTGTCTAAATCAAGTACTCATACTCGATATTCTCTTCTCTAACTTGATCTTTCTCTAGACTAACCGAGATGGAATTTGAGTATAATGAATATTAGACTTAGAAAATTCCACTCTTCTAGGACTCGGATAATTATGAACTTAATGATCTTAATTAAATTATTATCTCGTGCCTAATCTTGGACCAACATATTTTAGACTTTGAGAACCAAAATTGGCTTACTTTTATAGGTTATCTAAACGAGGTTACCCTACTTTTGAATTACAAAAGGAACCGGCTTCAAGTCGTCAATAACCAGTAGACAAGGCTTTTTCTACTTCTAACCAAGGTCCGAGACATCGTGTTAGGGCCGTCTCGTTTGAAAACTGGAAATCGTCAACGCTAAGCTCAACGGTGGTTTCCACCCTATTTTTCGGACACCACCAGTGGATTAGGACATCATAAGGAGTCAAAAGCCATTGCACAATGTTCACATCTCAACGGATCTTTTCCGAGCGACTCGTAAGAACCGTTACACCTGGTCACAGAGGACTTCGATCAAAAGATAGTCACAACGACTAATTTGCTTGGTCACCTATAAATAGAAGCCACTTCACAAGACTTGAAGATTGCTGAACCCATTGCTGAAATTATATCTATTTGTATAATACTCATTTAATCTTCATCTTACAACTCCAAGTCTATATTTAACACTTTTTCTAAGTTGTAAAGTGTTGTAATCAGTCACAAACTCTTTCTTACTCTCTAAGTAAGATCCCTTGACCGAGCTGTAAAGGTTAACTCAACTCGCTTGTCCCTAGTCAGTAAAGGTTACCTCGGTTAGGAAGTACTAGATCAGATAGGGAACTTCGCGTCTAGGAAAACTTTGTAAGGAGATATGTAAGGGAGCAATTCGGTTGTGTCGAGTCTACTATATTTTGTGGATTCAAAATAATGGATTTGACTTGGTTCTTGGATTAGCATTGGTCGTGGTTTTCTGCCCCGTGAAGGGTTCCACGTAATTTCGAGTTGATACTTTTCGAGTCCAATCTAGACTTAAATTTTCTTGATTATTCGGCTTTAAACTTTAACCCCTCCATTGTTGTTAAAATTTCCTCATCACCCTATTCACCCCCTCTAGGGTGACCAAGACTCTCCAAGAGCAAACCTTTAATTGGTATCGAGCCTAGCCTTTTAGAAAGGATACAACAATCCAAACGTTTAAAGATTAAATGGCTCGTAACAATGGAGAGTTCGATGAAGGAAGATCATCTAGCAGACCACCAAAGTTTAAAGGATCAAATTTCGTACATCGGAAGAAGCTCATGGAATATTTTCTAGTGGATCACGATGAAGATGTATGGAACATCATACAAGAAGGTAATTACATTCCAATGAGGATGGAGAAAACAAGACTCGTGCCTAAAGCAAAGCTCGAGTACACCACTCGAAGAGGCGTAAAAGTTCAGGAAGAACTTTAAAGCAATGAACATTATGATGTGCGCCATCGACTCGTAAGGATACAACAGAGTGTCGGCATGTGACACAACAAAGGAAGTATGGGACACTCTTGTCAACACATATGAAGGCACCAGCCAAGTTACACAAGTGAAGATAAGCTAATATCTTCACAAATATGAGCTGTTCAAGATGGAGCCGAAGAAAACATCACTCGGATGTTTATCCGTTTCACCGAGATAAATAACAATCTTAAATCTCTCGGGTAAAAGATTTCCCATGAAGAAATGTGCAGAAAGATTCTAAGAATTCTACCCAAGAGAAAATGGGGTCCCAAGGTGACATCCATAAAGGAAGCCCAGAACCTCTCTCTATTAAAGCCGCACAAACTCATTGGGAAGCTAGTCACCCATGAGATCCATCTAGAGGAAGAGGATGCCGAGGTCAGCACTAAAAAGAATATCGCGCCGAAGGCCTCAAAAGCAGAGAAGAAAATCTGAGTTCATTAGACTCGTAAGAAGATCCCATGGCACTTATCGCTCGAGGCTTCAAAAGAATGATGAAGCACAAGAGATGGGATAAAAGGACAAGAGATGAGTTCTACACGAAAGATAAGAAGGATAGAAAAGGTAAACACTCTTCCCTTTCAAAGTTATCTTTAACTAAGAACTCGGCTGTTTTGAATGTGGCAAGCAAAGATCACATAGTCAAAGACTGTCCAAGGAGAAAGAGGGATAGAAGAAGAAGGCTATAATGGCCACATGGAGTGATGAAGACTCATCTCGAAGAAGATGAGGACTCGGACAACTCAAAGTGTTTGATGGCTCTATCGGACAAAGAAGCTGAATCTGAGTCGACTCTTACCACTCGGACAATGAGGAAACGAATCCTCGGGAGGTAATTGAATATTTCGTCAAGTTTTTAAAAGTCGATTTAACTAAATATATTTATACTTTGGAAGAAAAGTCCAATTCGACTCCTATGAATTTAAAGAACAACTTGAGTCTATCACTTTTGAGAGCATCTCTTTGAAAAATGAATTAGAAAAATTGAGACTTACTCTAAGAGAGCTCGAGACTAGTGCTCAAGCTAATGAGACTGAGTCCGAGACACTTAAAAGAGAAAATGAACATCTGAAACAAAAGCTCAATGAGTCTCAAGAACTTGTTTTAAAGTTTACTCAAGGTTAGAAAAACCTTGACATGCTCTTAGGATCTCAATATGTCTCCTTCGAAAAGAAGGACTTGGTTTTAACAAAGAGGAATCTAATTCCTACTCAAATCTTTTCAAAAGGATTCCGTAACCGTGAAGTTCAAGAAAGCCGACGCGATCCTATGGATAAGAATGAAAAGAGGACCGAGACTAGACCAGCCTTAAGGAGAAAAACTTCTCCACTGGTTCATAAAAGGAAAGATTTTTAAAAGAAAGAGACACGGACTCAATTTTCAAAAAGGAAAACTCGGAATCGGACTGCACCCAAAGTTATTCAAATTTAGGTTCCCAAGAGTCTTTTCCTCGGAAAAGGACCACAGTAAAGGGAGTTACTGGGTTCATTAGAGGAAGTAAGAAGGGTTAGTTTGCTTCGACTTGCAGGTAGCTCGAAAAGAACAAGAGGGCATTGGTACCGGACAAGTGGATACTCACGCCACATGTCGGAGATTCAAGACTATTTTCCGAGTTAGAAGATTGCAAGGGAGACAAAGTCACTTTTGGAGATGATAGCAAGGGCAAGATAATTGGGATAGGCAAGATTATAAAAGGAAACAATCTGGTCAGCCAGTCGACCTTGTCAAGGGATTAAAGTACAATCCGCTCAAGATCTCTCAATTGTGTGACAAAGGTCACGAGGTAATATTCACTCGGACCAATTGTTATATTTCGATGAAACTACCAAGGAGACTAAGCTCTCAAGTGAGAGATCAGGTAATACCTACACTATTCCTCTCTCGACCTAAGTTAGAATTTATCTTACTTAAAAGCATCTCTACATGATGATTCTTGGACATGGCATCGTAGACTAGGTCATGTTAGCATGCACACCATTAAGAAGCTTGTATCTCATGGTTTAGTCGAGGCTTGCCTAACTGTGCACTTAAGAAAGATAACATTTGTGAAGCATACACAAAAGGGAAACAGGTCGGATCATCTTTCAAATCTCTTAAAACTGTTTCCACATCCAAAGTGCTTGAAATGTTGCTTATGGATTTATGTGGTGAAATCCTCGTCAAGAGTCTCGGAGGTAAATCATATGTACTTGTGATTGTTGATGACTACTCACGATTTACCTGGGTGTGTTTCCTTAAGCATAAAAATGAAGCCTTCAAAGAGTTCAAGCAAGCTCTGTAGGAAAATCCAAGTTGAGTCTCGCATTCACATACAAAGAATTCGAACTCACCATGGAAGGGAGTTCCATTACTAAGAATTTGCAGAGTTCCGTGATACGAATGGTATCTCCCACAACTTCTCAAGCACCAAGAACTCCTCAACGGAATGGAGTAGTGGAGAGAAAGAACCGAACTCTTGAAGAAATAGGAAGGACAATGATGATTGAACATGATCTACCTTACTATTTCTGGGCCGAGGCAACCAATACAGACAAACTACACTCGAATAGATGCCTCATCGGACCCATCTTGAAGAAAACTCCATACGAGCTCTACACAGGGAAGAAACCCAACATTTCATACTTTAAACCCTTTAGATGTAAGTGTTATGTTCACAACAATAGTAAGGATCACCTGACCAAGTTTGATGCTCGGTCGGATGAAGGTATCTTTCTTGGTTATTCATCCCATAGTAAAGCATATTGCATTTTCAATAAAAGAATTAACAAAGTGGAAGAAAGTATCCACATTGTTTTTGATGAGATTGATCAGGGAAAACCAAGTGAGTCAACATTCTCGGACCTAAAGCTCAGTCAAGATTATGATCTTGTTGAAGATGAGCCAAGACAGAGTCAAGGAAAAGTCACTCGGAATGAGGTAACTCGTAACACCCTAACTCGTAATGAATCGACTCAAGATCCAACTCGGAATGCTCGAAGGTCAACCAGATGTGCAAGCTCAATCAGATCGGACCACTTAAAATCAACCAATTTAACCTACAAACCTGGTGAACCAGAGGATAGGTAAAGCATTCAAATACGCTTCGAGCCACCCATTCGAAAATATCTTGTCCGACATCAACAGTGGGGTAAGAACTCATTCCTCTCTACAAAATCTATGTGCATTCACCGCATTCATTTCATTAACTCGAACCAAGAAATGCACTACAAGCCCTTAAAGAACCTGAATGGGTAGAGGCCATGCAAAAGTCAATTTGAAAGAAACCAAGTCTCGGACTCGACCAAACGACCTTCCGACCATCCCGTCATAGGAACCAAATGGGTTTTCAAGAACGAAGTGGATGACGGTGGATTGGTAGTCGAAATAAGGCTAGACTTGTGGCTCAAGGTTACAATCAAGAAGAAAAAATTGATTGTGGGGAAACCTTTGCACCAGTAGCTAGAATTAAGGCTATTAGAATCCTTTAGGCATTTGCATCAAGCATGAATATCAAGTTGTATCAAATGGATGTTAAATGTGCTTTTCTTAATGGTTTAATTCGACAGAAGTCTATGTTGAGCAACCCCTGGATTTGAAAACTCGAATTTCCAAATCATGTTTTCAAGTTGCAAAAAGCTCTTTATTGTCTTAAACAAGCTCCTTGAGCATGGTATGAAAGACTAAGCAATTTCTTGGTTGAAAATGATTTTAGAAGAGGTCAGATTGACAAGACTCTTTTATAAAAACCAAGGGAAAAGACGTTCTTATTGCTCGGATGTATTTTGATGATATAATATTTGGAGCTACTAATGAAATTCTTTGTCGAGATTTTTCTGATTTGATGAGGTAGGAATTCCAAATGAGTATGATAGGAGAACTCAACTTCTTCCTTGGTCTATAAATCAAGCAAGACAAAGATGGCATCTATGTCCATCAATCAAAGTATACCATGGAGTTCGTTGAAGAAATACAAGCTTCAAGATGCAAACCATGCAACAAACCCAATAAGTAGCGAGTATAAAACTGTACTCGGATGAAAAAGGTAAAGCAGTAGATCAAAAACTCTATCGAGGTATGATTTGATCTCTACCGTATCTTACTTCCAGTAGACGAGACATAATGTTTAGTGTATGTCTCGTGTGCAAGATTTCAAGCTAAACCAAAAGAATCACATCTCACTGCGTTGAAGAGAATCTTTAGATATCTTGCAGGGACTCGGAATCTAGGTCTATGGTACTCAAGAGACTCAGAATTAACTCTCACTGGATACTCGGATGCCGACTATGCTGGATATAAGGTTGATAGAAAGCGCACCTCGAGAACCTGCCAATTTTCGGGTCAATCCCTCAAATCTTGGCACTCAAAGAAGCGTAACTCGGTAGCTCTATCAACTGCTGAAGCCGAGTACATTGCAGTCTGGAGCATTTTGTGCTTAGATTCTATGGATCAAGCAACACTTGAGAGAACTTGGACTTTGATTCAAATCAATTCCAATCACGTGTGACAATCAAAGTACAATCAGCATCACTAAGAATCCAGTTCAAGCACTCAAAGACAAAGATATTGAGGTCGGTATCATTTTCTAAGAGATCATTATGAGAAAGGTGATATTGAACTTGAATTCATTCCTACCAAACTTTAACTAGCTGATATCATTACTAAGCCACTTAGTGAGGATCGGTTTTGCTTTATAGGCATGAACTTGGAAATATAAATGCATGATTATGTGCTTTTCTAAGTGAATTTACTTTGCACGATTATGTGTTAAATGTTTCTTTTACGTGTTTTAATAACAATTAGTTCAGTTGACCCACCGATACTCGAGCTATGAGTTATTACTTGTTTGTAGTTTCGAGTGACTTAGAAGCTTTATTGAGTCGGACTCGCTTTTGAGAAAAATGGACATCAAACTTCGAAATCATCTTTAGATTAGTGGAGAATTTTAGAAATCTCTTTTAAAATTTCTCTTTTTCTCTCTCTTTCTCTTGCATATCGATCGAGAGAACTAGCCGTTAGAAGACAAACACTGGAATTCTAACTCGTTGGAGAGCAGAATCAGTCACACCGGTCCGAGGCGACCGTTGGAGACTTTGGTCGAACGAATACTCAAGGACAATTCTTTCTCTATAAATAGTATCCATTTTCCTTCATTTCGCTACTTTACTCTCTACTCACTCACTCTCTCGCATACTAGCTCTTAAGGAAGTTCAGTGTTTCCGAAGAGCAAACCTTTTCTCTCAAGCAAAGAAAGAAACATCTCAAGTAAGCACTAAAAGCTCTCAGCTCTCTCTCTACTCTCTTTTTTTTTTTTTCTCTCGTGGAGCTATCTTCTCTCTCTCAAAGTTTATCTCCTCTCTTCTCGAAACTCCTCAACTATACCGAAAAGAGTTTCTCACCCGGACTTTCTTGGTTCTACAACCAAGAAGCCCCGAACCAAAAGTCAAGAGGGTCCTTCCAACCCCTCTAAAATCCTTGTCACCCAACACCCGATGTTGGTCGACAAATTCTTCCCAACCACACAATTTTCGTGGTTGAACAACATCAAAACCATAGGGTTTACACTTTCCTCTGTTTCGGTGAGTTTATCTACCCAGAACTCGTCTCCGAGTTCTATTCAAATCTCTCTAGCTCGAGGGATCCTCACCTCCAGAGTTAAAGAAGTCGTTGTTCGAATAAACGTCTCTCTCCTCCACCGCTTATTGAAAGTATCATCTCTTTTCCTCAACAACAACCCTATACCTTTCAACGAGGTTGTCGATGAACTCTTCGAGAAGTACGTAAAGAAATCTCCGAGTCACGCAAAAACTTTTCAAGAATCTCGGATGAAGTCGAAGCTCGTCTTCTTTGTTTTCTGCCGATGAGAACCTTTTTCTCTCAAGCATTCAAGCCAAGAGAATCCGAATTCCAAGATTCTCAAGGCTCTTTTTGACATTCTAGAGGGCTACAAAGTAGACCTCTTCCCAAGTAATCCTTGAGCGAGATGGCCTCCGTCCCAGCTCGGATAAAGAAATCCACCCCTCTTACTTTTGGGGCTCTTCTCACCTTCATCTTCAAATAATTAAAAGTCTCGCTCCCCTCGGATCCTAACGCGGTTTCTAAGGCTACCATAGCAGTTGGCAAAAAGAGCTTCTAGGCTATGGATACTAGGAAACCCAACCGGGTGTCCGGGTCCACGACTCGAACTGAGGCAACCTTCTCCTCCACCTTAGACACAAACTCGGACTCCACTCTCTCTACCTCCTCCACCGGCGGTGCTTCCACCTCAGGTGCTTCTCATATTATCTCTTCGCTTTGTCTAACACAATGTTGGAGAAACTCACCTCTGTGTCCACCGAGGTCAAGGACACTCTCCCTCATTCAATACTGTCCTTCGGCCTATGACTATAAACCAAAAGACAGCCAAGTCTCAAATCCGAGAGCAAGCAAGACGTGCTCCTTGAGATGAAGGCACTAGTTAAGGAGTAGCGTAAACCGATTGAGCTCGTCCAAGAATGGCGCTCCGGACTCAGCTCAGCCCCGGTCGGCTTTGACACATCGGAAGAGTCCTCGACCCTTGCTAAATCTCCTTTTGGAGAGGCGAGAAGAAGAAGAAGAGGAGGTCTGCGGCTGAGGCAGCTCCTTCCGAGGAGAAGGAGGAAGGGGAGAAGGAGCAGAAAAGGAAGCAGACTGAGGGACAAGGTGCTCGTGCCCCATAACCGGAGCCGATTAGCTCGGACAGTAGTCTCGGTGACTCGAAGACCCTCTCGCACGACCCTTTGGACACACAACCCTCCATCGAGTTCCAAGAGGATGACCCTCTCGGACGACCTTATTCTCGCGTCAACCACTCGGAGTTGAGCCCATCCTGCAGCTACCAAGTGTTGCCCGGTGAAGATGTTGAACATCTTCTCATTCATACCAGCCGTAGGAACACCGCCCATCCATTCACTTCAGCTGAGACTGCTCCCACTCCACCATCCTAAATATTTTTTCTATGTTGGTTATTCTGTTTTTTTCCGTAAAAACAAATTGTATCTACTTGATACATTTTCTCCATTTTGTTTTTGCTGAAAGGCAAGGGGAGAATATTTAGAAAATTTTTTGTCTCACCCTTCTTGTACATATTTTCTAATCTTATGTGAATATGAATGAAGTTTGGTTTCGTGCTTATTTACCTCTAAGTGTAACTCATTTTGGAGTTTCAATTTCTTAGTGTATCTTGCTCTTATATGTCAACTCAGTTATGTATCCTTGCTCCGATATAAGCAATACTCTAAGTTCAAATCACTTCATTTCTATGCGATATTTCATTTTTAGCTCGATGCAATCTAAGTATAATCGCTCTAATACGATCTAAGTCTAAACCACTTTAGCTATTTCTGCAATTCTATCTCTAATCGCTCTAATACTTCCTTCCGACCCAAACAAGTGCCTAGAGCCTACTGTTTGTTTTGGCGTAAGTGAAGTCATAGGCCTTGGATATGAGGAAATTCAACCTCGGTGTTTGGGTTCACTCCTCGAATTAGCTCCTCTTCGTCCTCCACCTAAGACTCAAACCTCCCTCTACTCATAAACTTGCCCCTTAACTTGAGTTGCTTCAAAAGGTGGACACTTAGTTTGTCTCTCTAGCTATAGAGTTATAAATAACTCTAGGACCCTTCCAAGCTTTCGTGCCACAAATGACTCAATATCAAATTCGGGCTCAAACTCGGATTCAGTAGAGTCAAGCCATGATTTCTGAGCTAAAGGAGGTTATTCAAGCAACAACAACAAGCAAATTCCTTACCTCCAAGAGAGAAGGTTTAAGGCAAGCAAAGGACTCAAAATCTAAATAAGCACAATCATTAGAGTCCTCCAGCTTCTTCCGAGTCTAAGTCGAAGAAGTTGTAGAAGAAGCGAAGTTGAACAAGGAAAAGTTGAAGGAGAAGGAGAAAAGGAAGCTAAAGCAACTCATTGTGAGGGTAAGCGCAAGAAAGAACCCGAGGATCTCCTCAAATCATACTCGATCCGCCTCGAAGAGGTTGGTGATGTAGGCTAGTCTAAGGCCCCACCCTTAGAATCACAGACCTATAGCAGCGTTCATCGAGGCCTCAAAAGGAGAAGAAGCCGATGAAGTTCTACCTTTGGCTCGCAGAAGAGTCATCTCACTACCTGATTTACCTTTGTTGCTGCCACCTCACCAAGCTATCTCTACTCAAGGCTACAGCGCAGCGTAACCCTCATTCTTCTACTACTCGCTAGACTGCTCCTCCTCCTTCTTGATTTCAAACTTTGTTTTATTTTGTCCAACATCTTTGTCCTTCATTGTTCTTTCATCCCTCTTTTTGTTATTTTTGTTCAAACACATAGGGGAGAGAAAAGATAGAAAATAGAGATGTTTGGTTTAGGGGATTTTCTCTTAGTTGTTTCTCGGTTTGTTTTTCTAAGTATCTATGTAATTATTTTAACGATTTAATGACATAGTAAATTTCTTTCCGATCATATTTATCTCTAAGCATATTTTTTGGAACAAATTTCTTACTTACATTCATATTTTTTTCTATGACATTTATGCTCCGATTACTTCAAGAAGCGTGTTCCGAGTTGTATATGATTTGAGCTGAGATGTTGAATATTCGTTATTATTTTTCTTGCTCTTACCAATATACAATGAAAACATAATTGTCTCGAACTTATTAGTGTCTATCTTAAGTATTAGTGCCTTTCATAAAAAGGGGAGATTGAAGATTCAGGTATAACTATGTATCTCTCTATAGTTTTGATTACAAGTCATTCTAAGCTTTTAAGAAACTCATATCTAAGTTTTCTTTATTTTTTGACCCGCTCGAAATTACCTTTTAAGCATAACACTCTTATCCGGGTTTCTAACCCAATCGGACACTACTCGGAAGAACGGCATGAGTAAATAATCTCACAAACACTTTTATTGTGAGCACCGAGTTACTATTCTAAGTGAAAATGAATTACAACATTAATTCCGCTTTCTAAGTTAGTTTATTTGTTGAAATTATTTACTTAATCAAGTTTATGCATTCTGATTATTTATTCTTGTTAACTTGATCATTTAAAGGATTGACTCTAGATGAAATTGGAACCTAATGAATATTAGACTCGAAAACTCCACTCTTTGAGGCTGAAGATAATTAAGTGCTTAATTACTTTGAATTAATTATTATCTTTGCCTAATCTTGGCCCAAAGTATTTGTATACTTTGAGTTCCACTTTGGTTTACTTTTGTAGGTTGATTAAAATAGTTTAGTCTGATTTTGAAAAGCAAAAGCAACCGATTTATAGCCGTTAAAGACTACCGGATAGAAATTAGCCATTTCTGGACATGGCTCGGACACTATGTCGTGGTGGTTTGTTTCCAAATCTGGTAAACTTCAACTTTGAGTCCAATAGTTTTTTCACCCTATAATTCTGTCACAACCTCGAGGGATGGACCACTTTTCGAGTCAAGGGCCACCGAACAATGTTCATATTTCAACGGATCCTTTTCTAAGTGACTCAAACTAGTCGTTACAATGGCTAGTGAAGCTCACTAGTCTCGAACAAGCCTCAACGGCTAATATGCCCTGCTGTGTATAAATAGAAGCCACTCCGCAAGACTTGAAGATTGCTTAACACATTGCTTAACACTTATTTAGTGCGTACTTACTCAATCTTCAGCTTACAACCGCACTTCTACTACTTCTACTTCCTTCTAAGTCCCTTGACTGAGCTCTAAGGGCTAACTTAGCTCGGTTCTCCCTAACTCTAAATGGTATCTTAGTTAGGAAGTACCGGATCGGATAAGGAAAAAGGCAAAATTTGTATTTGAATTGTCAAAGGGAGCAATTTTGTAAAGTGTCGATCTTTGTATTTTGTGGATTCAAAATAGTGGATTTAACTTGGTTCTTAGACTAGCATTATCCGTGGTTTTCTGCCACGGGAGGTTTTCCATGTAATTCTTTGTGTATTACACTTTCTATGTCTAATCTAGACTCGAATTATTTTCTAAGTCTGTTCTATTCAGCTTTGATCTTTATTTCTAACAAATCTTCCATCACCCTATTCACCCCCTCTAGGGTGATTTAACCTCTGCAAGAGCTAACCTTAAAACACATCAACTAAGAGCTCATGAGTTAGCACTAAACTACCGTGGCTCGCTCAATATAATCAGAATGCACGACCGGTAAACAGATCCTTGAATGCATGAAGGGAGGACTAGAATCAAATAGATATTGTCCAAGAGTGCTCCCGATCATACTGGAATATTATCATGTTAAAAAGACGTTTTTAACATCTAACTAAAAGTAAAAGAGTATGATACTCTTACCCCTTTCCAGTTCGTAGGAAATGGATACCCCACACATTTTGACCGGGGAGTTCCACAATTCTAATAACGTATGGGGGTTGTCATGCCGACACATGTCAACCGCAAGACTAGGGATGTGGGTATCATCCACGAGAATCTATATGAACATGAGATTAATTTCCATACCGAAATGTAATCAAACAAAATGAGCAACTGAAGCTTACCATTCGGGTCATAATGCATTCAAAGCAATGAGGATTGGATGAAATGGATCCAAGAATTGTGAGTGAGGGTCCCAATGGTCATTTGTTCTTGTTCTTCCGGAGTGATTGAGCGAAAGGAAAACATAGTTTGTGGCGGGTCTTGAGGAACAAAAGGTGGCCGCATGTTGCAACGAATTTGAGGTCTAACCCGCTCACTAAGGTATCAACGAAACTCAATCGACCTTTAAATAAAATTCGCCTTTAACTTAACTTTCGAGTAACTTGGAACCGTGAAGGAAGCTGAATCTGGGACCAAGGATGGAAATTGGCCTGCTCTAACACATGGTCCATAAAACAACAATGGGAGACAAGCCTAGCAGAGTGGTTAAGCACGACCCATAGCCAACGCCGCTTCACCAAGGCCCAGGCCACGGTCCACACTAGACCGTGGACTGAGGTAGAACTTAGTATTAAAAAGTCGTAAAAATTTTGGACCATTTTATTGTGAAAATTTTGTTGTAAAATGACAAACCATGGCCCCATTATTGAGGGGGCCGCAAAAATGCAATTTCAAGTGCTTTTCATCATATGAGGTAAATATTTCCCCACGCCATCATAGCCGAAAGACGGATGATTCCTTGAACCAAGCGAAAATTGGGGAAAGTAATCGTATAGCCATACCTGTAAATTTACCACACAAGTAAATTCTATATTCAGTGAAGATAAATATTCAAAGGCTAAAAACAATGAGAGCATACCTCGATGACCCTCCATAGGCTGCATAAAGGCATGTAATTATCCAAACCTTCCTCACAAGTAGTTCACTTGGCCCCAGCACGTAAACCCCTTATCAAGCATGTATACATGGGAATCCCCAGTTAAGGTCCTTAATCTTATCTAAGTCCAATGAATTGACTAAATAGTGGACATGTAGTTTAGACCCTTGGTCGAAAAAATGGACGTGCATAGCGTAAAAGCAACCACTATGCGGTTTTCTTGTTGCGGGAATGCCGAGCCCACAACTCGACATTATCAAAAGCCTCGAAATGGATGGAATACTTGAAGTAATTGTCCCAGGCAAATCGAGCAATTGTGGGATAAAAAGGTGATATAAATAGTTTCGATCTTTATACAATTCTCGATCATAAGCTAAAGGTTCCCCGATAAGTCTAAACCAAGTGAGGGCAGTAAAATCTAAAGGAGTAATAGTCATCTCCCTAAACGGGAGATGAGGTGTTTGTGTCATCCCAAAACTACTCACTAATGGCCCCGGTATTACCTCGTTCCATACAATCACACGTATGACTAAGAGTAAGGTAAAAGAAACCAAAACCGATATCAGTCAAGACTTGCTCTAATGGGTAATTCTATCATTTGAAGGTATCGAAGAATTTCTTGATGGCGCCGCTACTATAAATGGTGTCCCTCTGCCAAAATGGAATTCAACAAAATGTTTTAGCTAAAAATGCTACACTCGGCATATAAAAGAAGATATTGAAGTCAAGATACTTATCGTAGCATATATCGCCAATGAAAAGACATGGCTCTTGGCCTCCACCAATAGGTTATTAGGGTTCCATTCATGATGAGGACACCACTCTCATTCTAAGAAGAGGTCTTGTGTTAGACTTTCAGCTCTAGTCGACTAGGCGCTACGTTTGCGGGAGTAGGCCTTGGCCTAGCCGATGTTGGGTTCCATTAAGCGTGAATGACCAATTTTGTAGGTTATGCATGCAAGTGGGTTCATAAGGCCCACTATTTCAGCTTTGTTCAATTCATTTCGAGTCTATTTTGACTTAATTATTAAGGTAATATACTCGAAATTTTGTGAATCCGATTATTTACTAACAAGTATGCTAGTTCAACAGATTTTTATTAAGCCAAGCTTCGGATCAAGAAATGACGAAGCTTCAGTAAAATTACCGAACTTAAGAACTTTGATTGAGCCAAGCTCATAATCATTTTAGTCGATTTTAGAAGTCGTGATCAAGTCCGAAGGTTTGCTCGGGAGAGTCTCGAGTCACCCTAGAGGGGGTGAATAGGGTGATGGAGGATTTTCTTTGTAAATCAAACTCTTTTGCCAAAGTGGAGGCGAAACAGATTCCGAGTCTAAAGTGGGGTCGAAACGTATGAACTCGTAATTGCTATAAAGAGTAAAGAGGCGAGATAAGCTGAAGCTTTGAGACCTGTCCGAGTCTAGAATGAACTCGAAAGTGAAGACAAAGAAGTTACGTGGAAACCCTTCAGGGCAGAAAACCACGGACTCTGCTAATCCAAGCACGAAGTCAAATCCACTATTTTGAGTCCACAAAATACAGTAGACCGACTCGAACCCAAGTTGCTCCCTTAAACAACTCTTTACAAGTTTTCCTAGACTTAGAAATTCCCTTATCTCGATCTAGTACTTCCTAGCTGAAATAACCCTTACAACTAGGGAAAACTAAGCTAAGTTAACCTTTACAGACTTAGTCAAGGGACCTTACCCGAAAGTAAGAAAGTGTTTGTAACTAAGTACAAGACCTTACAACTCGAAAGTAATGAATTACGAGTAGGAGTTATAAGTAGAAGATTGAGAATGAACACAATGACTTTGCTCAAGTATGTGTATTAACAATAGGTTCGGCAATCTTCAAGTCTTGTGAGTTGGCTTCTATTTATTGATGACCAAGCAACATAGCCGTTATCTCCAACTTCCGACGGGAGGCCCTTTGTGACCGTTGTTAAGAACTTTCCGAGTCACTCAAAAAGTATCCGTTGTGAAATGAACGTTGGGCAACGGTTCTTAACTCTCTTGGAATTCCAAAACCACCGGCGGTGTCTTGAAGGATAAGGTGGAAACCACCGTTAAGCTTGGCGTTTCAGTTTTCCAGATTTGGAAACGAAGCCCCGACACAATCTTCTCGGGGCTAGGCAGAGAATAGGAAAAGCCATGTCTCGCTGGTGATTTGACGTTTTGAAGCTCGGTTACTTTTGTAATTCAAAAGTGTATCCTCGTTTGAATAACCTACAAAAGTAAATCAATTTTGGTTCTCAAAGTATAAAATACTTTGGTCCACGATTAGACATAAATAATAATATAAATAAGATAATTAAGCAACTAATTATCCGAGTCGAAAATGAGTGGAATTTTCCGAGTCTAATATCCATGAAACTCAAAATTCCATTTGAGTTAGTCTAAGCAAGAATCAAGTTATACAACGAATATCGAGTGAAACAAACTTGATCTAGACTAAGCATGATTCGGACTAAAAGCACCGACTCCAACAAAATAGAACTTATAACATGAAGTCGACTCGAGTGCGGTAAAGCGAAATACTAGTCAATTCAACATGCGATATATCTAAGTGATGAGGGACTCGTAACCGAGTGGGATATTCTCGAATACATTCCGAGTCACACAGAGACAAGCAAGAGTACATGAAGTAAATGCTATGTCACTTAGAGAAGATACCATATCACTCGGAAAAGTCTCTAAGGTACGGAGAATGCCTTGGAATCAAAACTCTATAAGTGAGAAAATTCTTATACCCGATTAACTCGGAATTGTGCCGAGCAAGTGTCCGAGTCTTCAATCTCCCCTTTTGATGAAAGGCATTCCATACTTAGACAGAAACTTTGTTAGTGATAAAGATCCGCTTTTGAATACTTGTGTATGAAATCGGATAAGTAAGGCAAGCTTAATGTATCGTAACATAAAGAAAATATGCTTGGCAATGAAATAATGTTAACTCGTAAATGGTTGCAATAGTCAATAATCACAGAGAAAATTTAAGAGAAAGCATTAATTCATTGAAATTAAAGAGAGTACACAGATGAAGAAACTCCCCTAAACAAGACAACAAGTTTTCTATCGATATTTCTCGCCCTTGCCTTTCAAGCAAAAACAACAAAAGAAACGGGAAGAATATAACAGTTAGTACAAATTTGATGTCCTGGACAAAAGAAATAAGTAGAAATCTCTCGAAAGAAGAGGAATCGGAAGACTTTGGAATTGTGACACAGAGTGCATGGCGCCTACGAGGGGAGGGGGATGTCCGAGTGGAAGCGAAGGGATGAGAGGTACGCCGACGCCGGTAGGATCTTGACGATGTGCTTGAGCGCGGCGGATAGAGAACCGGGATAGTCGTCAAGGGCTCGGCTCCGAGTGGCCGACCCGAACGAGTGGATCTAGGGGTTCCTCCCCGTGGACCTCGGTAGCCGGAAGGGGCTGCTCGCTCGACTCGCTGCATGTTGTCGTAGCATAGCTAGGTTGTTGACCCACTCAAACCGCCGTCCGAGCCGATCACGCCACTTGAGCTTGAGGAGCAGTCGACCTTCACTGCTCCCGCTGCCTCTTCTTTGTTTTCCACCCTTGCCCGAGTCGTAGCCGCCTCAACCGCAGGCTCCTCGGCGTCCGCTTCTTCTTCTTCCCCGCTTTTGAGGAGGTCGGGCCCGGGCTTGAAGACGCTTCGAAGTGCTCGAGTTGCCACGGCCCTTAGCCGCCTTGGACCTTCTCTCCTGGAGGAGCTAGACCAGCTCCTTCTGCTCCTTCACCAACTCCTTCATCTCAAGAACCAAGTGTTTGCTCGCTCTCGGATTTGGGACTGGGCTGTTTTTGATTGATGAACATAGACCGATAGAAAGTCTTGAATGAGCAGAGTAGGTCCTTGAATTCGAGAGGACACGGAGTTGATTTTGTCTATGAAAGCGGAGGACAAAATAGCAGAGAGAGACTTTTGGGCACCTGAGGTGGAAGCACCAACAGTGGGGCAGTGAGAGAAAGAGGGGTTTCTTTCCGAGTTTGAGGCGGAGAAGGAGGCCTTAGCTCTAAGTTGTGTACCCGCATACCAGGCTGAGTTTCTCGGTACCCATACCCTTGGAGTTCCTTTTGCCGACCACAACGGCAGCCTCGGACACAACAGCTTGGGTCCGAAGGGAGAGGAACTTTAAATTGTTTAAAGACAAGTGTGAGAAGAGCACCGAAAGGAAGAGGGGTGTTCTTCTTATTTTGGAGTTGAGCTGGCACACCTGCCATCCGCTCAATTATGGAGGGGAAGAGGTCTACTTTGTAGCCCTTAAGAATGTCAAAAAGTGATTTTAAATGCTTGGAGTTGGGGTTCTCCTTGCTGGAATGCCGAGAGAAAAAGGTTCTCATCAACAAGAAGCACGAAGGCGTGCTTCGACTTCAACCGAGTCACCGAAAAATTTTTCCGTGACTTAGGGAACTCTTTAGCGTATTTTTCAAAGAAGTCGGCGGTGACTTCAGTGAAAGGAATAGGGTTGCTATTCAAGAAAAGAGAGGAAACCTTGAACAGGCGGTGGAGGAGGGAGGTGTAGATGCGAACAGTCACGTTCGAACCCCGGAGGTTAGAACACCTTCGTAATGAGTTAGGTGAGTGTAAAACTCGAAACGAGTTTAGGGTAAATGAACTCACCGAAACACAGAAAGTTATAGACACCGGTGGTTTGAATGTGGGGCAACCACGAAAATTTTGTGGTTGGAAAGAATTTATCGTCCAACATGAGATGCTCGGGTGACAACGAGGCTTATAAGGGGTTGAGCCTTCGATTTTTGGTGCGAGGCTCTTTGGAGGAAGAGCCCCGAAAGTCGGGATGATTATCTCTCTTAGGCATTTTGTGAGAATGAGGAAAGAAAGATGAAACTTTAGAGGAAGAAAAGAAGAGAGTAGGTTCACGAGAACGAAAGAAAAAGAGTAGAAGAAAGAGTTGAGAGCAGTCGAGCTTACTTGAGATGAGCTTTGCATTGCTTGAAAATGTCCTGGAGACCACTCGTAGACGTAGAAAGCTTCCGCGAGAAGTTTTACGTACGAGAGAGAGAGAGAATGGAATGTGAAGTAACGAAACAAAGATGAATAGCCACTATATATAGAAAGATAAGCGTCCGTTAAGTCTTCGACGGTTAGGATTCATCGCAGTTTGAAATCCATTGGCTATCGTTTCATCAATGTTAAGCTTGTCGTACAGACAACAAATTAAACCACTACTTAAACTTATAATAAACAATATAGCAAGGGCAAGTAGAGATCGAATCCACGACTGAAAGATATAATAACATGCAAGTTTTAATCTAATTAAATTTACTACTCTTAAAAACAAAACAGAAAATATAAATTAAAATCAATAACTAAAATTCATAGAAAATTATCTAATAACTAAATAAATAATTTATACAGAATAATAAAACTACAATAACCCAGAAATATTTTTGTATATTTTTTTAGAATAATTAAAACAGAAAACTAAAGCGAGAAAATAAACAAATTCTAAAACAGAAAATTAAATAAGTAAAATTCTGCACTAAAATAATTACGAAAATAAATACTAAAATTACCCAGAATAATAATACTAATTTTCTAAACCTAACCAGACCCTAAAAATATAAAAAAAAATTAAAATCTAATTTACGAATTTATTTTATTAAAAATCATGCAGTAATTAAATTAAAGAATTAAATCTGAAAAAATATCAAATTAATTCCAATTAAAATATATAATGACTCAAAGTTAAATTAAAATAAAATTACTAAAACTAACCTAAAATACTGATCTTTAGGGGGTTTAATGAAATTGATAATAAAAGACTATAACTTTATGAATAAAAATTAATAAACTCAAGAAAATAACTAAAAGCAAACAAATAATTATCAAAAATAGCAAATTTATAAAAAAACTTAGTATAATCTATATCCACCATGCAAATTATTATTTATCATTAACACACAAATTGATCTACCCATGAGCTAAACCGTAGAAGACAACCACTAGCGGATCTTCCCCATTTTTCCTTAGTTATCGGTTTACTTAGGCCTAGCCCTAATATAAACCCTACTAATATTGATAACCTTAGCACTAGCACTAGAATTTAATCAAATTAGAGCATTAAGTATAGAAAAACATCATCTAGCACCTAATAACCAATCTACTAGCAAATTGATTTAAGAAGGATCTATAATAATTTCCTAATTAAAAGAGATGGGTAAGAGCCATCCATGATTAACTAGGGTGATACTTATTTCTAAAAGATCAAGCAATTATGTACTTAAACCCTTTAAACTATCGAATGAATTCATATAAAATCAATTAGTGCGCACTCTAATTAATTAAACATAAAATCATAAACATTAAACACAAATTATCATAGAATCATGGATCGAATCAATAAGACAATAAAAATCAAAAATTTGTTTCAAAATAAATAATTTAACATGGCTTCAAGTAGATTATACTAAGTATAAGAAAAACTACTCACACATAATGTAATTTAAAACATGTAAACTAAATAAAACTAGCATCTTTAATATTAATCTAACAATAAAAACTCAATCTTTTCTAATAAAAATTACAAAACTAAATTATACTACCGATATTAGTTTCTTTGACCCGGGAAGATGAAGAAGATGATGATGGATGGTAGCTGGCTGGGCAGCGGACAGCAGCATAGGGAGCGGCAAGCAAGCCGAAGCGGCGGCGTGACGGCGGCAACCGGAGCAGCGGCAGCAGTGTGTAGGCGACTCGGGCAGCAAGTGCGGGGCTGGCTGGTGATGCAGGGTGCGTGGACAGCAAGCAGCAGGTGGTGATTGTGTGTGGCTGGCTTCCTAGGTCTCCCTCTCCATGATGATAATAAGTAGTATATATAGGGTGAAAGAGTTAGGGTTTATTTCTCTTTCTTCTCTTCTAAGTTTCCTTTTCTATTCCAATTAGGATTTCCTAAAATATAATATCATAAAATAAATATTTGATTACATATTATATTTATGGACCGACTTCATATATTTTCTTGGATGCTTGCTGGTAGCTAAAAATCCACTTTTAACGACTTTTCTTCTCTTCCCCTCTTTATTCGTTAATTACCTAAAAATAAACAAAATAGGATAATTTAGATAAAATAAACTATATAATATAAACTAAATAACTACTAAAAAATACGTATAAAATACGACTTAACAATCACAGATCGCGAGAGAGCGAGAGAGAGAAGAAAATTTTGAAAATATATTCTGAAATTCTCCACTAATCTAGAGATAATTCCGTAAATTTGAAGTCCAATTTTTCTCGACTTCGAGTCCGACTCGGATTGGTTTTCGAGTGACTCGAAACTAACGACCATTGGCTCGAGTATCACGAAATCAATCGAACTAATAGCCAGCAATAAAGCATAAGCACATAACACATAATCAAGCAATGGAAAAAAATAGTTATGCATTTAACATACCAAGCTCATTCCGAATAAAACAGAACTAATCTTCACCAAGAGGCTTAGTAAAGATATCAGCTAATTGACGATTAGTAGGAATGAACTCAAGTTCAATATCACCTTTCTCGGAGTGGTCTCTTAAGAAATGATGTCCGACCTCAATGTGTTTTGTCTTTTAGTGCTTGAACTGGATTCTTCGTGATGCTGATTGCACTCGATTGTCACACTTGATTGGAACCGATTTGAAAGAAAGTCCAAGATCTCTCAAGTGTTGCTTTATCCATAAAATCTTAGCGCAACAAGCTCCACCTGCAATATACTCGGCTTCAGCAGTTGATAGAGCTACTGAGTTACGCTTCTTTGAGTGCCAAGATATTAAGGATTGACCTAGAAATTGGCAAGCTCCGGAAGTGCTCTTTCTATCAACTTTGTATCCAGCGTAGTCCGCATCCGAGTATCCAGTGAGGGTCGGTTCCGAGTCTCTTGAGTACCATAAACCTAAGTTCCGAGTTCCTGCAAGATATCTCGAATATTCTCTTCACCGCAGTGAGATGTGATTCTTTTGGATTAGCTTGGAATCTTGCGCATAAACAAACACTAAACATTATATCTGGCCGGCTGGAAGTAAGATATAGCAAAGATCCAATCATACCTCGATAGAGTTTCGATCTATTGCTTTACCTTTCTCGTCCGAGTCAAGCTTTATACTGCTCGCTCATGGGTGAAGATGCGTGCTTTGCATCTTGAAGTTTGTATTTCTTCAGCAGCTCCTTGGTATACTTGGATTGATGGACATAGATCCCATCTTTGTCTTGTTTGATTTGTAAACCAAGGAAGAAATTGAGTTCTCCTATCATACTCATTTGGAATTCTTGACTCATCAACTCGGAAAATTCTCGGCATAGATATTCATTAGTAGCTCCAAAGATAATATCATCAACATAGATTTGAACAATAAGGAAATCTTTCCCTTTGGTTTTTATAAAGAGAGTCTTGTCGATCCGACCTCTTTTAAAATCATTTTGAACGAAGAAATTGCTCGAGTCTTTCATACCAAGCTCGGGAGCTTGTTTAAGACTATAGAGAGCCTTTTGAAGTTTGAAGACATGATCTGGAAATTCCGAGTTTTCAAAACCAGGAGGCTGCTCGACATAGACTTCCTCTTCAATAAAACCATTGAGAAATGCACACTTAACATCCATTTGATATAATTTAATATACATGCTTGGATGTAAATGCCAACAATATTCTAATAGCTTCGATTCGGCAACATGTGCAAAGGTTTCCCCACGATCAATTCCTTCTTCTTGATTGTAACCTTGACCCACAAGTCTAGCCTTGTTTCGACTACCACCCCTCCTTCATCCAGTTTGTTCTTGAAAACCCATTTGGTTCCTATGGCTGGGTGGTCGGAAGGTCGTTTGGTCGAGTCCGGACTTGGTTTCTTTCGAATTGATTGAGTTCCTCTTGCATGGCCTCTACCCATTCGGGTTCATTTAGGGCCTCTAGTGCATTTCTGGGTTCGATTAATGAGATGAATGCAGTGAATGCACATAGATTTTGAAGAGAGGAATGAGTTATTACCCCACTTGTTGATATCGGATAGTATGTTTTCTAGTGGATGACTAGAAGTAAACTTGAATGCTTGACATGTTCTCCGATTCACAAGATTTGTGGGCTGAGCTACCTGATCTTTAGAAGCTTGTTCCGAGTGATCTTCTTCATTGACTTGTTCATTCTGAGCAGGCTCTTGAGTTGTCTCATTACGAGTCACTTCGTTACGAGTGACTTCATTACGAGCCGGTTGAGCTTGAGTCTTTGTAGACTCGGTTTCATCATCTTCTGTGCTGAGTTTCAGATCCGAGTATGAAGACTCACTTGGTTTTTCCTGTTCAAGCTCATCAAATATAACGTGGATGCTTTCTTCCACTTTATTAGTTCTCTTATTGAAAATGCGATAAGCTTTCTTGTGAGAAGAATAACCCAGAAAAATACCTTCATCCGACCGAGCATCAAACTTGGTCGGGTGATCCTTACCATTGTTGTGAACGAAACACTTACATCCAAATGGTCCGAAATAGGAAATATTTGGTTTCTTCCCTTTGTAGAGCTCATAAGGTGTTTTCTTCAATATGGGTCCGATGAGGCATCTATTCGGAGTATAGTTGGCTGTGTTGCTGCCTCGGCCTAGAAATAGTAAGGTAAGTTGTGCTCAATCATCATTGTCCTTGCTATTTCTTTAAGGGTTATGTTCTTTCTCTCCACTACTCCATTTTGTTGAGGAGTTCTTGGTGCTGAGAAGTTGTGAGAGATGCCATTTTTGTCACAAAACTCCGAGAATTCGAGTAGTCAAACTCCCTTCCATGGTCGGTTCGAATTCTCGTGGATCCGAGTCCGAGACTCAACTTGGATTTTCCTACAGAGCTTGTTGAACTCCTTGAATGCTTCATTTTTGTGCTTAAGAAAACACACCCGGGTAAATCGTGAATAATCATCAATAATAACAAATATATATGATTTACCTCCGAGGCTCTTAACGGGATTTCACCACATAAGTCCATATGCAGTAGCTCAAGCACTTTGGATGTGGAAGCTGTCTTCGAGTGATTTGAATGATGATCGACTTGTTTCCCTCTTGTGCATGCTTCACAAACTTTATCTTTCTCAAAGGCACGGTTAGGTAAACCCCTAACCAGGCCATGAGATGCCAATTTTTTGATAGTATGCAAGCTAATATGGCCTAGTCTACGATGCCATCTCCAAGAGTCATCATGAAGAGATGCTTTTAAGCAAGATAAATTCGACTCGGGTTAGAAAGAGGAATAATGTAAGTGTTACCTGATCTTTTACCTGATAGTTTGACCTCCTTGGTGGTAACATAAGAAATGTAACAGTTGGTCCGAGTGAATCTTACCTCTTGACCTTTATCGCACGGTTGAGAGATGCTTGAGTAGATTGTACTTTAATCCTTTGACAAGATAAAGCTGGACTGACCAGATTGCATCCTTTCCCAATCTTGCCTATCCCAACTATCTTGCCTTTACTATCATCTCCAAAAGTGACCTTTCCTCCTTTATGTTTTTCTAACTTAGAGAAGAGTCCTGCGTCTCCGACATGTGACGTGAACATCCACTTGTCAAGGTACCAATGTCCTTTTGATCTCTTCGAGTGACCTGCAAAACAGAGAAAATCTAACCCTTCTCACTTCCTCTAACGAACCCAGTAACATTCTTTATTGTGGTCCTTTTCGAGGAATAAGGTTTTTGGAACCCAGATTTGAATGACTTTGGGTTTAGTCCGATTCTGAGTCTTCCTTGTAGAGAAGCTGAGTCTGTGTCTCTTTCTTTTTGAAAACATTTCCTTTCGAAACTGAAGAAGATGGTTTCTTCTTGTAAACAGCTCTGGGCTTAGTCCTCCCTTCATTTCTATGAATAGGACCATGCTCGGCTTTCCTGAACTTTACGGTTACGGAATCCTTTTTAAATAGTTCGAGTAGGAATTGGATTCCTCCTCTTTGTTGAAACCAAGACCTTCTTTTCTGAAGGAGACACATTGATATCTTAAGAGCATGTCAAGGTTTTTCGACCTTGAGTAAATTTTAAAACCAGATCTTGAGACTCAATGAGCTTCTGCTTTAGTCTGCTCATTTTCTTTTACGAGTAACTTAGACTCGGTCTCATTGGATTGAGCACTAGTCTTGAGTTCTCCGAGTGTGAGTCTCAGTTTTCCAATTCATTTTTCAAAGAGATGCTCTCGGATGAAAGTGACTCAAGTTGTTCTTTGAAACGAGAAGAATCAAAATTGGACTTTTCTTCCAAAGTAAAAATATATTTAGCTAAATCAGCTTTGGAGAATTTGAGGAAGTATTCAATTACCTCTTGAGGATTTGTTTCCTCATTGTCCGAGTCCGAGTCGACTCTCTTTCGGCTTCGAGTCGGAGATTGCCATCGGACATTTTGAGTCATCCGACTCCTCATCATCTTCCGATGAGTCCTCATCGCTCCATGTTGCCATCATAGCCTTTTTCTTCTTTCTGTCCCTTTTTCTCTTTAGACTGGTCTTTGACTATGTGGTCTTCTGTTGCCACACTCAAAACATCCAGAATTTTTAATTAAAGATAACTTTGAAGGAGAAGAATACTTACCTTTTACTGTCCCTCTTATCTTTCTTGTAGAATTCTTCTTTTGGCCTTTTATCGCATCTTTTGTGCTTCATAATTCTCTTGAAGCCTCTAGCAATAAGTGCCATGGGATCCTCTTCGAGTCATAGGAACTCAAATTTGTTTCTCGGGTTTACGAGGCTTTCGGCGCTATGTTCCTTTTTGTGCTTGCCCTTAGCATCCTCCTCTTCCAGGTGGATTTCATGAGTGAGAAGCTTCCCTATGAGCTCGTCCGGCTTTAGAAGTGATAGGTTCCGAGCCTCCTCTATGGCAGTGACCTTAGGACCCCACCTTCTCTTTGGTAGGCTTCGAGTATCTTTCGGCACATTTTCTCGTGAGTAATCTTCTTACCCAGAGATTTGAGATTGTTGGTAATCTCAATAAATCGAATGTACATCCGATTGATGTTCTCTTCTAGCTCCATCTTGAATAGCTCGTATTTATAAAGATATTGACTGATCTTCGCTTCTCGACGTGGCTTGTGCCTTCATTTATGAGTGATGTTCTCTTCGGCTCCAACTTCGACGGGAGGCCCTTTGTGACCGTTGTTAAGAACTTTACGAGTCACTCAAAAGTATCCGTTGTGAAATGAACGTTGGGCAACGGTTCTTAGCTCTCTTGGAAGTCCCAAAACCACTGGCGGTGTCTTTAAGGATAAGGTGGAAACCACCATTAAGCTTGGCGTTTCAGTTTTCAGATTTGGAAACAGACGGCCACGACACAATCTTCAGGGCTAGGCCGGAGAATAGGAAAAGCCATGTCTGCTGGTGATTTGACGTTTTGAAGCCGGTTACTTTTGTAATTTAAAAAGTGTATCCTTGTTTGAATAACCTACAAAAGTAAATCAATTTTGGTTCTCAAAGTATAAAATACTTTGGTCCACGATTAGACACGAGATAATAATATAAATAAGATAATTAAGCAACTAATTATCCGAGTCAAAAAATGAGTGGAATTTTCGAGTCTAATATCCATGAAACTCAAAATTCCATTTGAGTTAGTCTAAGCAAGAATAAAGTTATACAACGAATATCATAGTGAATCAAACTTGATCTAGACTAAGCATGATTCGGACTAGAAGCATCGACTCCAACAAAATAGAACTTATAACATGAAGTCGGACTCGAGTGCAGTAAAGTGAAATACTAGTCAATTCAACATGTGATATATCTAAGTGATGAGGGACTCGGAACCGAGTGGGATATTACGAATACATTACGAGTCACACAGAGATAAGCAAGAGTACATGAAGTAAATGCTATGTCACTTAGAGAAGATACCATATCACTCAAAAAAGTCTCTAAGGTACGAGAGAATGCCTTGGAATCAAAACTCTATAAGTGAGAAAATTCTTATACCCGATTAACTCGGAATTGTGCCGAGCAGAGTGTCCGAGTCTTCAAAGTCCAGACCCCTTTTCGAAATCCGGGTTGAATAGCGGCCAATTGTGAACCGTGAATCATTTGGCATCCAAAGCAACACCAGAAAAATGAGATAGGTGCCCTTTAATGTCTACTTTGACCCTTTATCTTTCGGACTCGGTCAAAGTGGGGGCTAATCGTATACACCAAAAGCTTGTCGCCTTTATCTCTTTTATTTCCATTATTTATTTCGTTGTTTCAGTGATGAAATCCAAGTCCTTTTTGTGAACTCGGATCATGGTTAGAGACAGATTGGCAAGACGGAAGCAAGTAAACCACAAAAAAAATCAGCCTTTTTTCTTGGGTCGCCCCACAAACCCCTTTTATTTTGGCTTAACCAAGCTCGGTTCGGGCTCTCAACCAGGAATTCCAAATTGTTGACGCGTTTCAATCATGTGTGCACATCAAACGTGAAGACTCGGACTTTACTTAGCACAATTCCGAGTTCTAACAAAGGAATCAGGTATAAGAATTTCTCACTTATAGGGTTTTGATTCCAAGGCATTCTCTATACCTTAGAAACTTTTCGAGTGATATAGTATTTTTTCTCTAAGTGATATGACATTGACTTCATGTATTTCTTGTTTGTCTCTAAGTGACTCGGAAAACAGATATGCACTCACGCTGTCTCACTTAGTTCCGAGTCCCTCATCACTTAGATTTATCGCATGTTGAAATGACTAGTATTTCGCTTAACCGCACTCAGATCCGACTTCATGTTATAAGTCCTATTCTGTTGTAGTAAGCGCTTCTAGTCTGAACCATACTTAGTCTAGATCAAGTTTGTTTCACTCGATATTCATTGTATAACTTGATTCTTGTGTTAGACTAACTTAGATGGAATTTTGAGTTTCATGGATATTAGACTCACAAAATTCCATTCCTTTTCGACTCGGATAATTAGTCGAGTCAATTATCTTAATTATATTATTATCTCGTGTCTAATCTTGGACCAAAGTATTTTATACTTTGAGAACCAATTTGATTTACTTTTGTAGGTTATTCAAACGAGGATACACTTTTTGAAATACAAAAGTAACCGGCTTCAAGACGTCAAATCACCAGCAGACATGGCTTTTCCCTTCTCGACCTAGCCCGAAGATTTTGTCAAGGCTGTCTGTTTCCAAATCTGGAAAACCGAAACGCCAAGCTTAACGGTGATTTCCACCTTATCTTTTAAGACACCGCCAGTAGTTTTGGGACTTCCAAAGAAGTTAAGAACCGTTGTCCAACGTTCATATTTCAACGGATACTTTCGAGTGACTCGGAAAGTCGTTAACAACGGTCACAAAGGACTTCCGGTCGGAAGATGGAGATAACGGCTACTCTGCCTGGTCATCTATAAAAGGAAGCCAACTCACAAGACTTGAAGATTGCTGAATCTATTGTTAATACATACTTGAGCAAAAGTCATTGTATTCACTTTCAATCTTCTACTTACAACTCCCACTCTATAATTCATTATATTACGAGTTGTAAGGTCTTGTACTTCGTTACAATCACTTTCTTCTTACTTTCTAAGTAAGGTCCTTGACTGAGTCGTAAAGGTTAACTCAGCTTAGTTGTCCCTAGCTGTAAAGGTTATCTCGGCTACGAAGTACTAGATCGAGATAAGGGAACTTCGAGTCTAGGAAAAACTTGTAGAGAGTTGTCAAAGGGAGCAACTCGGGTTCGGTCGATCTACGGTATTTTGTGGACTCAAAATAGTGGATTTGACTTCGTGCTTGGATTAGCACGGTCCGTGGTTTTCTGCCCCAGGAGGGTTTCCACGTAATATCCGTGTATTTACTTTTTGAGTCCATTCTAGACTCGGACATACTCGATCACGGCTTGAATCTGCTTCCTTACTTTTTACCGAGATTCTAAGTTCATACTTTTCGACCTTGTTTTAGACTCGGAATGCTGTTTCGTCTCTACTTTGGCAAAAAGAGCTCAATCTTCACGAAAATCCTCCATCACCCTATTGACCCCTTCTACGGTGACTCGGACTCTCCCGAGCAAACCTTCAAAATGCAACGTTTTATTCTTAGCAATGAAGCATGACACGGAACTCAAATATCTATACGACATCATCAAGACTGGTGTCGTGTTTTCACGCCGAACTTGCTAAAATGTTGCATTTTGTTCCTAGCTGCCAAGCAAGGCACGGAACCCAAGATGTCCATATGACGCCCTCTAAGTTCGGCACCGTGTTTCTTGGCTTCCCTCGTGGGATTCTCAAGTCCAGGAGGATGTTATTTGGTTCACTCCTTTATCCTCGTTAGAAAATCCTGGAACAGGTCGATTATTTCTAGCCGTTGAAGAAATTTTAGGTTATTTTTGTGACCTAACTTTTTCTATAAATAGGGCGCTTACCCCCTCATTTATGGCTTCTACATTTTCAGCTAGCTAAACCCCGAAGTCGAAGTACTTCTATCACTCTCTACCACTCTCTATTCTCTTTATTTTATCATACTCGTTGTACACATTTCACATTCTTCAAGTCCACAAACAGCCTCATTTCTCAACTTTTTGAGCTCACTACCTTGCCCTTATGCTTGCCAGATTATGTTCATGATCCAAGTTCAGCTGGTGGGAAAATCCGAGGGCATCAAATTTGTCTTGGATTTCCTCTGTACTATTTTTATTTATTTATGTCATTTACTACTTTCCGTATTGTGGATCAATAATGTAATGGCTTTAAATTCCTCCGCACCCGTTGTAACTTTTAATTTCGTTTCGCTTTCTTTTTGTTTTGTTTACTTGCTTTTCTTTATCGCTTTCTTATTTTCTTATTTATTATTTACCTAACATGCCTTGTTTGCTTTAAATTTAGTATCGCATGTTCTATGCTTTGAACACTAAGGTATAACTCTCTATCTCTCTAGGTTTTGATTGGAAGTCATTCTAAGTCTTTACGAAGCTCATCTTTGAGTTTTCAATATTGTCCGACCCACTCGGAAACTATATCTTCAGTAGAACACATTTCACTAGGTTTCGACCCACTCGACCTAACTCGGAAAGATGGTATGGGTAAATAATTTGACAAACACTCTATATTCTAAGCACTTATTTACTCGTACTAAGCTGAAATGAATTACTCGGGTTAACTTTTTGTTCTTAGTTAGTTTATTGAATGAAATTAATTACTTGATTAATTTTAAGCATTCTAATTATTCAATTTTAATAACTTGATTATTTAAAGGATTTAATCATGATCGAATTTAAACCTATTGAATATTAGACATAGCAAATTCCATTCTTTCAGGATAAAGATAATAAGGCACTTATATGAATTAATTAGTATCTTTGCCTAATCTTAGACCAACATATTTTTATACTTTGAGTACCTCTTTGATTTGCTTTTGGAGGTTGATTAAATTCTTTTAATATTATGGATAAGGCTCGGACGAAAAACACCTTTTCTGGATAAGGCTCGGACTAATCGTGTAAAGGTTTTTTGTTAAAATGTACTAGAAGCCCTACTTGAACTTGAATGGGTAGAGGCTATGCAAGAAGAATTAACTCAATTTGAAAGAAACCAAGTCTGAACTCTAACCAAGCGACTTTCGACAATTAAGTTATAGGAACAAAATGGGTTTTCAAGAACAAACTACATGAAGGAGGGTTAGTAGTCGAAACAAGGCCATGTTAGTTACTCAAGGATATAACCAAGAAAAAGGATTTGAATGTCGGGAGAGCTTTGCACTTGTTGCTAGGATTGAGGTAATCCAAATTCTCTTGGCATTTGCATCAAGCATGAACATTAAGCTTTATCAAATAGATGTTAAGTGTACATTTCTCAATGGTTATATTCAAGAAGTAGTTTATGTTGAGCTGCCCTCGGATTTAAAAACACTCAATTTCCAAATCATGTTTCCAAATTGCAAAAAGCTGTGTATGGTTTGAAAGAAGCTCCCGGAGCTTGGTATGACAGATTAAGTAGTTTCTTGGTTGAAAATGACTTCAAGAGAGGTCTTATTGACAAAACTCTTTTTACAAAAACTGAGGGAAATGATTGTCTTATCATTTAGATTTATGTTCATGACATTATATTTAGGGCTACTAATGCAACTCTATGCTAAAAGTTTTCCGAGTTGATGAGATAGAAGATCCAAATGAGTGTGATGGAAGAACTCAATTTCTTCCTTGGCCTGTAAATTAAGGAAGAGAAGGATGACATCTATGTTCATTAATCAAAATACACCGCGGAATTACTGAAGAAGTACAAGCTACAAGATTTAGACTCGTCCTCAAAGTCATTGTCCTCTTCCGACGGACTCAAAAGAAGAAGAAGGATGAGAAGAAGAAACTAAAGCAGGCCAAAAAGAAGACCAAGGAGAAAAAGGAAGCTGAGATTATCTCCTTGGAGCACACAAAGTCGGCTTCTAAGGAAGTTTGGGATGTTGGTAAGTCCCAAGCCCAACCATCTTCACAGCCTACTCAACCTAAGAAAGGTGAAGGCTTAGAAGAGGGAATTAGGGAAGCGAGAATCCTTAGTTGGAAGGACTGAACCATTGTCTCTTCTTCCATTGTTGCAAATTGCACAACCCGCATCTTCATCACAATGCTACGAGCGCAGACGCAAGCACCTTGTTCCTCCTCCTCCATTCGCACTACTCCAATCCCTTCTTATATCACTTTCTTTTCTATTTTTTGTGTCCAACATTCTATTTCTCCTCTCTTTCCTACTTATATTTTGATGAAATGCACAGGGGAAGAGATAATTGGGAGAGATAGTTGTTTAATTTAGGAGGAGTTAATTTTTTTCTATGGTGTATGCGAAGAGAAGAAGAAGTTGAGCCCAACACCAAAATCAAACACCGATTTAAACTAAAATTCCTCAAACCCTAAGAATTCAAGGTGAGTAATTCAAACTCTTCTCCTCAACCTAGAAACAAATTAGGTGGATTAATTTGTGAAATTGAAGCATGAATTGGAAACCTTAAGTTTAGTTGAAGAATTTAGAGGACTAAATTCATTAAATTAACAACTCATGAATTGTGAAATTCATTTTGTAGTTTATGTGAATAGAGATGTTTTATTCATGAATTTAGAAAAAGTTTGAAAATTGTTGAACATAATTATGAGCCATATATTTGATGTTTTGATGAATTTAGTTTGAATTAAGTTAGAAGGAAAAATCAGAAAAATAAAAAAAATGATAAAGTGCATATTTTTTCCCTGTTGATGTTGTCGGAATTTTTATGACATCATGAGTAGCTCCAAATTCCTAAAATATTTACTGGAGCTTCGTATGTATTGAGATAATTTTGGTAATTTTTTGATGTGTATATTGGAAGTAATGAAATTTTCAGTGAAAGTGTGCTATGGGAGCAAAATTAGGACTAATTGTGTAATTTGGTTAGAAATTGTTGTTTAAGGAACTATTTTGATAGTTTAAGAGATATGTGATGACTATGAAAATTTGTGAACGATAAACAACCTATGTGCAATAGTATAAGATTGTTAAAGCATAATTTAACTTATTATAAGCCCTATTTGAAATGTTTATGCTATGATGTATTTATCTTAAGGTATATTGATTAAAGGTGATAGAAACATGCTTATGTAGGTTATGTTAAGAAAAATGTTTATGTACATTGTTAGTTGTGAAGTTGTTTATGAAGTTGATCAAATATGATTTGTGATGATTAAATGTAAATAATAAGAAAAGAAGAAATTTAAACGAAGAAAGAACGGAAAAAGGATTTTGTTATTGATCTAAAACCCCACAAATTAAAAGACCTCTCGAAGTTATGGCTATAGAAGTATCCGTCAAACCGAAGACACGATTTGTTGTGTTTCCAAAAATTTCTTATGAAGGTTTGCTCGGGGAGAGTCGAGTCACCCTAGAGGGGGTGAATAGGGTGATAGAAAATTCTTAGTGAACTTACGCGCTTTTGCGCAAAAAGAGACAAAGACAGATTCCGAGTCTATCAACGAGGTCGGAAAAACTTGAACTCGAAAGCAATCAATCGGAAAGAGCAAGAGCGAGTAAGGTCATGCCGAGTCTAGAATGAACTCGGAAAGATAACACTTAGATTTTACGTGGAAACCCTCCCGGGGCAGAAAACCACGGCCCGTGTCAATCCGGACACGAAGTCAAATCCACTATTTTGAGTCCACAAAATACCGTGAGCTGACTAAACCCGAGTTGCTCCCTTAGACAACTCTATACAAGTTTTCCTAGACTCGAAGTTCCCTTATCCGATCTAGTACTTCCTAGCTGAGATAACCCTTACAGCTAGGGACAACTAAGCTGAGTTAACCGTTACGACTTAGTCAAGGGACCTTACAAAGAATGTAAGAAAGAGTTTGTAACTTAGTACAAGACCTTACAACTCGGACAGTAATGAATTACGAGTGGGAGTTGTAAGTAGAAGATTGAAAGTAAATACAATGACTTTTCTCAAGTATGTGTATTAACAATAGATTCGGCAATCTTCAAGTCTTGTGAAGTGGCTTCTATTTATAGATAACCGAGACGAGTAGCCGTTATCTTCATCTGCTGACCGAGAGCCTTTTGTGATCGTTGATAGAGGCTTTACGAGTCACTCGGAAAGTGTCCGTTGAAATATGAACGTTGGACAACGGTTTAACTCTCTTGGAAGTCCCAAAAGCATTAGCGGTGTCTCGAAGGATAAGGTGGAAACCACCGTTAAGCTTAGCGTTTCGGTTTTCCAGATTTGGAAACAGACGGCTTCGACACAATCTTCCGGGACCGAAGCGAGGAAGGTGAAAAGCCATATCTCGCTGGTGATTTGACGTTCGAAGCCAGGCTACTTTTGTAGTTTGAAAAAGGTGTATCCTCGAATGAATAACCTACAAAAGCAAATCAATTCTGGTTCTCAAAGTACAAAATACTTTGGTCCAAAGTTAGACACGAGATAATAAAATAATTATGATAATTAAGCAACTAATTATCCGAGTCGGAAATGAAATGGAATTTTTGAGTCCAATATCCATGATACTCGAATTGCATCCGACTTATTCTAAGCGATAAAACAAGTTCCATAAAGAATAACAGAGTGAGATAACTTGATAAATACTAAGTATGAAACAGACTAAAGATATTGACTCTAACAAAAATAGAGCTTCTAATCGGTAGTAAGATTCCGAGTGAGAAATAGACGGAGTACTAGTCTGCGATAAATCTGAGTGAAGATGGACTCGGAACAAAGAACCACTTTTTTAGTCTCAATCGGATAAGCAATAAATGTAATAAGTGAAAACCTTATCACTCGGAAAAGATACTCTTTTACCAAAAGAGGTTTACGCGATACCGAGAATGCCTTGGAATCAAAACTCTAAAAGCATGGAGTTGTCATACCTGATTCGTTTAGTGCAACTCATAAATGCGTTTAGAAATGTCCGAGTCTTCATCTTACAACACGCTTCCTTCAAAGTTGAGGCCACGAATTGTTTTGCCCCCAAGAACTAAGCCCACAAATTATTTTGGCTCAAAGAATTAAAGAACTTAGGCATAAATCTTCTTTCCATTCAAAACTAATATGACTTAAGTCAAGAAGCATGATATTGCGAAATAAATGATTATGCATGGTGAACAAGAAAGACTAAATGATTTACATGATTGAATGCATGAATAACACTACTACATAAATGAATTTTTATTACACGCCCGTTGACGACTACTAAAATTATACTAAAAAATGAGCCGGTGGAATTTTTGTAAATAAGTGGTCATTAATTACACCTATTATTATGGTTCTTTTATTGAACGGTAGTAATAGGTCAATACGTCTTCCTTTTACTATGGTTTGATGAAAGAACCATAGTAATAGGTGCTCTATTAATAGGGCTTTTTCGGTGAATTGTTGTCAAAAGTCTATCACATGAAACCTAAAACAAGAACTACTGCTGCCCACTAGTTCACTATTTGCTCTCTACTCTTGCTTTTACTCTCCCTCTCCACTCTCACTCTTACCGAAGTAAAAATTCTACTCCTTGTATTTTATCTTACATGTAATATATGCTTTGCTTGAAAGTTGTGAAACATGGAGCTGTTGTGGTTACAAAATTAGTAAATTTTTATGAAACAAGTGAAACTGTTTGTGGTTTGCTTTGTGTAAAACCTTGTGGTTGTAAAATGTACATGTATATTTTCTGGTTATATAATTGTATAAGGAGTACGAAAAACAAAAACAAAATTATTAAACAAAATCTCTCCTATTACTAAAGTTCTTACCAAAGAATCGGAGTAATAGATCTGAAAATTACCTATTACTATAGTTCTTAAATAACGACCATAGTAAAAACTAGACCACCCCCAAAATTTTGGCCAAAAAGGAGGTTTCGGACCCAAACTTATTACTACGATTCAGGAGAAATAATTAAAGCAATAGATGAAGTTATTACTACGGTTTTTGTCCGGACCCATAGCAATAGGTCATCTTTTACTACGAGTTCTTCAAATAAATCGTAGTAATAGGTTGCCTTTGTCTACGATTTATCTTTTACTACACTTTTAAAGCATAGCAAAAGATGCACATCTACTATGACGCTCGCATACACGACGCCGGGTAGCCATAGTAAAAGGTCTTTTTCAACTGTAGTAAAATATGGTTACTGCAGTAGTGTGAACTCGAGTAGATGAATGAATCTTGCTTCTATATAAAACAAATATGATGTAAGACAAGAACTATGATATGATACTACATGAGAAGATTAATGAATGATTTATTTAATGAATGATTATATGATGAATTTGAATAGAAGAATAATCATGAATGTATGATGAATATGAATAGAATAAAAAAATAAAGTATGATTTAGTTAAATATCTCATGTGTGATATTACTCGTGCATCTCAGTTGGTAAGCCTGGTAAGTTATTGTATCTTGTGTATCATGAACATGTACATCTTGAGTTTTATGTCATTAATGAATATTGAACTTACGTGTGATTGCTAACGAACTAATGTTCAAAGTGAAAGAAGAGGTTGAGTTTGGTTTATTCACTTACCTCAACAATTTCGAGGTTGAGAAGTTAAGACTCCCTATAGTAGCATTGTGGCTTTCAAAAGAAGCAAACTTACGAATAGGAAATCCTTGGACTTGTTATATGTATTATGTCTTCATGTGTGTAAAAATCGGTTGTATATTGAACTCAAATTTTTTCTTATGTATAGATACAAGACCAATGTGGATACTCCAAGCATGTGGTTCATTGAATTTGTGTTGTGGATACTCTAAGCATGTAACTCTTTAAGTTTATAGTTGTATCTTGTGCAAGCTTAAGACTTTGAGCTTATTGGATTAGTCAAATTATAGATGGAACTCTGTCAAATTTCTTGAAAACCTTTTAGAATTTAGAAAAACTCTTTCATGATATCAAGAAAAAGCTAGGAAACCTAATTTTAAGTCTTAAGTAGCCTTAAGGGTTCCATTTGCGGATTCACGACAAGTAATATGTCGACTAGGGCTAGGGTGGGGTGTTATAGTTATGATATCGAGTAAGAGTCCTCCGATCTATAGGCTTTCCTAGCATTTAGTCTAGGGCTTTATTGATCGCTTATGTGACTCATAGAGTAATTGGTTATGTGATTCGATTTATGAACCTATGTGATTATATGTCACCGATTGGATCTTATATGTTTTCATTAGTGAATTTACGTGCATATGTGTGGTTTTATGAATATAGGTGTAGTAATATAGTGAAGAGTGAATAATGATCCCGTCACTTAACCTTGTTAGATGCCTAGTGAGGAAGAAAGTGGCGGAAGCTGATAAGAAGAATAATGTAACGAGATCCAATTATAGGCACTAACCTTCTTAATATGTTTACGGAGTTGCAACCTTCTATGTTTAAGGGTATTGCATCCTACTCGGTTACATGAATGGATAAGGGAAATAGATAAAATATTTATGTGTATGATGTGTCCCGAAAAATATAAGGTTGGATTAGCTACACATCTTTTTGTTGGAGAAGCCAATAATTTCGGGATGCGGTTAAACCAATCCTAGAAGAGAAACAAGTAAAGCCAATAACTTGGGAGGAACGAAGCAAAAGATGAATGGTTGGTATTATCCTAGGGATGTGTAAAGAGCTAACGAGGTGGAGTGTATTCACTTGACCCAAGAGAAAATAAGCATTATGAAGTATGATGCAAAGTTTACGGAACTTAGTCGATTCGGTAGGTATTTAGTAGATATGGAGTATAGAAAATTTAATCGATTTGAACATAGTCTAACATTAGATATACATGAAAGGATAGCAACCCAAACTATTACTTAGTAAGATATGTATTAGAGAGCAATTAGCGTAGAACGACTTTTGGAAGAATGTAAGGTCGACTAAGCTACTACAGCTAGAAGACTTGGAGGGGAAATGTGAATTATGGAAATCAAAGGAACAACCAAAGGGCTGTTGGGAAAGGCGACGTTGACTATAATGTTAGTGATATGCAATAAAGCGATGCAATTACTATCACAAGGTTTACGAAGGAAAGGAATGCTAATGGCAAGCCGGGAAGTGTTACAAATGTGGGGAACATGAAAATATTGCTAGGAATTGTCCTCGGAGAAACAATGAGCAAGCTGCGGAGGTGGTGGCAAGAGGCCACACCAAAGTGAAGGAACTAGCTTGCAGCCACATAATAAGAGAATTGGGTATGACAAGAGTCTAAGCCCCCACTTACTATGGGCAGAGTCTTCAACATCTTGGAACTATACCTATAAGATCCCAAGTAACTCGAGTTTTAAGTTTGAAAGATGAAACCTTTTATAAGTAAGGGAGAAATGTAAAATCCAAAAATTTATGCTTCTAACTTAACAAGAAATTATGTTCTTAATAAAGCTAAGTCAAATTTAAATGTGTTGAATTAGTTGAATTATAATTTTTCCAAGTTGAAATTAAAATTCAAAAATTGAAACTCGAACATGATTTCATTAAATGGTCCCCATAATATTATTTTGGGCCCAATCACTTAACAATTTCCAAATAGAAAATGAAATTTTAAAAAAGGACAGGTATGGGTTAGCAAGTTTTTTAGCAAAGAATTGATTAGGGGTCTAATAGTTACCTTCCACACGAGCTAAATGGCAAAAGCAAGAACGAGAAGAGTGATTAAGGCAGCCGAGAAAGGAGTAGAGGAGGAAAGTGGAAAGGGAGATTGTGAGAGAGTTAGAGTCTACAAGAGAGTGAGATGGCGAGAGATTTAAGTAGGGAGACCGAGGTAGAGGGACAATGAACCAGAGCGAGAGAACAAAAGGAGAGTTAGAGACAGAGAGTGAGCGAGAGATTGAGAGGGGTGGAATAAAGAACGAGTCAGCCAAAGCTAAGAGAGGGACTAACAAACCTAGAAGAAGAAACCGTTAATGGAAGGAGGGCAAAAGGAGACCAAGAGAACAAGAGTGAAAGTTACATGGGAACGGAGGTAGAGCAAGCAAAGAGGAGAAGAAGAGGAGGCCAACATGAAAATCAAACACCAATATAAACAAAAAATCTTCAAAACTTAAGGATTCAATGTGAGTGATTCACACTCATCCCTTAAATCTACAAATGAATTAGGTGGATTAATTGGAAAAATTGAAGCACGAATTGGAAACCCTAAGTTTAATTGAAGAATTTAGAGGCCTAAATTTAATAATTAGCAACTTGCGAATTGTGAAATTCATATCCTAATTTATACGGATAGTGATATTTAATATATGAATTAGTGAAAGTTTGAATGTTGTTGAAGATTATTATGAGCCATATGTTTGATCTTTTGATGAATTTAGATTGAATTAATTAAAAGGTAATATTAGAGAAATCAATAAATGATAAAGTGCAGATTTTTTTCTTGTTCATGTTGTCTGTCCGAATTTTTGTGACTTATTAAATAGCCCAAAATTCTTGAAACTCATTCTGGAGCTGCATACATATTGGATGAGTATATTGGAAGTTATGAATTTTTAGTGAAGTGTGCTTGTTTTAGAAAAATTGGGACAAATTGGGTAATTTGGTTAGAAATTGCTATTTTGATAGTTTAAAAGATATGTGATGATTAAGGAAAATTGTAAAACCATCAACAACCTATGTGCAAAAGTATAAGATCATTAAAACATAATTTTGCTAATAAGAAATCCTACTTGAAATGTTTATACTATGATGTGTTTATCTTAAGGTATATTGATTATAGGTGATGGAAAGATGTTTATATTAGTTATGTTAAGTTGAAACATGTTTATGTGGATTGTTAGTTGTGAAGTTGTTGTTTATGAAGTTAATCAAGTATGATTTGTGATGATGAATGGTATCTTGTTAATAAATCTAAATAATAATAAGAAAACAATGAGAAAATACGTAATTTAAACAACCATAGCGGGGAAAAAAGATTGTGTTATTGATTTAGGACCCCATGAGTTAAAGAACCTTTGAGGCTATGGCCATAGAAGTGTATGTCAAACTGAAGTCATGAATTGTTTTGTTTCATGAATTCCTATTAGTATGTGGCCTTAAGAGTTTAGGCCACAAATTGTTTTGCCTCCAAGAACCGAGCCCACAAATTGTTTTTGCTCAAAAATTAAAGAACCGAGTTTCCGAGTCGAGGCATAGATCTTCTTTCCAATTGAAACTAATACGATCGAAGTCAAGAAGCATGATATTACGAAATAAATGATTACGCATGATTAACAAAAAAAGAAAGAATTAATGATTTACACGATGATTGAATGCGTGAATGAGTTCGGGTAGAATAATGAATCTTGCTTCCATATAAAAAAAAATGATGTAACACAAGAAGTATGATATGATATTATGTGAGAAGATTAATGAATTATTTACATGATGAATGATTATGTGTTCGGTTTGGATAGAAGAATGATAATGAAGGTATGACAAATATGAATAGAAAGTATGATTTAGTTGAATAAATGAATATGTGATATTATGTGGCATCTCAGTACGATGAATCCGATAAATTCATGTATCTTGCGTATCATAAACTTGTACATCCTGAATTGTATGTCATTAGTAAATCGATAGTTGTTCTATCTTGCGTATCCCAGGTTGATAAGAGAACTTTAATTTAGAAATACTAGGTTAGATAAGGGATTTTCTAAGGTTGAAAAAAGTTGTAATAGATAAATGCGGGTAGTCATATTCATTGTAATTGAGGATTCAATTAATGAATTTGACATGGTGCTTAGATTAGAAGCTGCTCGAAGTTTTCTCGCCTTAAGAGGGTTTCCTCGCAATATATCTTGTCTATCATTTTTCCTCTTGTCCGAGTCAATCTAGACTCGGTTCTTAACTTTGAGCATTCGGTTTCTTTTAAACTTTAGGCTCTATTTGATTCTAAGAAAATAGGTTGGAAAGAAAATTTTAATGGAAAAAAAGTGATGAGGAAAAAAATGTTAAGAGGAAATTAATTTTTTTCTTATGTTTGGTTCAAGGAAAAATAAAGGAAAAAAATTATAATCATTACATTGTCATGGAGAGCATAAAGAAAATACTCAATAGCATTGATTAATTGAGAGGAGAGAGAAAATTTTTAATGGCATTTCTTAATAGAATTCTCTATCTTTTTTCATTTCTCTCTCTCGTTAAATTTTTCTTCCATTTTCCTCTCAATTTTGGAAGGAAAATATCATTCATCAAATTGACAAAATTTTCTATGAGTTTTTCCATCAAACTTTTTTCTTTCATTTTTCTTCAATTCAAACAAGGAAAGAAATTCATTTTCCACATGTTTTTCTTTTCTTCTAATTTTCTTAGAATCAAAGAGAGCCTTAATTTCTGCAAAAATTCTACAATACCCTATTCACCCCTCCTAAGGTGATTTATTTCTTCTTTTGAACTTTCAGCCAATATTACTAATTTTTCAATTTTTACATATTTATAATATAAATAAATAAGATTCTAGACAATCTTATTCATGGAACAAATTTTGTCTAATTAATTTGAGTGCTTTCAACATGGAAGGTAGTCTATCCATTCGCATTTATATGAGATTGTATGTATATGAAGCAAATTGCATATGACGATTGTGAGGATAAACAAAGCTTTTAAGACGGTCCTACTCATGGAACATATTGCATCCGATAAGTATCTCTCAAGATGAAGATGGTCCTTAAAACACATGAATCGACTTTTCCAAATGCAATTGACCCTACTTATAAGTAGTCACATGAAAGTAAGATGTACATAGAAGCCAGTGGGAAATCGTGCGCCAATTCAAGACCACATAGCAACTTGTCCATAACTGACAGGTTAAGGTAGCACTGACTTGTACGGCTCTTCTGCAATTAAGAGTCAAGGAGTGACCTTAAAAAAATAAAGAATGGTCTCAATCAACAACTACCTACGATGTCACACATGTAGCCACACACTCTGTGGAGAGAATTAATCAAGTTGGAGTAAACACAATAGCTGCAAAAAGTTAAATAAAAGAATAATAATGTTTAAATAATGAAGTATATAAAAGTTACTAAACGTTAAAATAGATCCAAAAACTTTCTAAAATTGAGCTATTGTTTCTTGAGAAACTACGAGTGAAGAGTGCTACGGAGACTGAGTTTACTTCTGCCAATTTGGGGTTTGGTCAACTCTAATTATGCTATTCTTGTTCCAGCAAAAGGCCTAGGCCAAGGCCAAGGGTATGCCTGGGTGAAGTTTATCTGATGGTCAAAGTTAGTTTATCAGGTTCAAAAGGTTGAGTCAGCAAATATGCGCCATCCTACGGAAACACTGACGAATCTTGACAATATCGAAAACTCTGATGGGATCCGGTCACTTGAATTAGGTGGACAGTTGGGCATATGATTGGATGTATTGGACTACCTTCTAGATGGCCTTTTGGGCCTCCAGTGAGGCCTGTGTCAGGCCTTGTGAAGATGAATTCAATGGCAGGACCCACTATGGATGTGGGTCTCTGGATTCTTGGCTAAGGTTAAAGGTGGGAACCTAGGTATCTCGACCTTGTTTATCCTTGTCAAGTTACTTTTCCTTTGTTTTTCTTTATCCTTTTTCATAAATCTCAACCTTAAACTCAATTATTGGGGCTTGAATTTAGGGTTTTGTAAACCCTAAATATTTCTATAAATAGAGGGTTCCTCCCCTCATTTCACGCACGAGTTTCGGTTATCTTTTTCCTTATTTATGCTTAAACTCTCTCTCACTTGTTTTACGTACATTATCATTCGCTCATACTTTAAAAAATCCTTTTCTAAGACCACACCCATTTATTTTCGCCTCTTTGCTTCATGTCGACCTATTGTTACTCGTGCTCAAATCGGATCATGATCTAAGTCCGATAGGTGGATCAACTTGAGGGCGTACTTTCAACCTTTTGAAGTATATTTTTTTACTTTATTTAATTTCAACTTTTATCGCTTTCATATTATGGTTTTTCGAGAAATCATTTTCATTTAGTTTCGACCCTGACCAATGTAATTTTATTTATTGACAACTGCTGAATACTTTTACGAGTTATGAAAAAGGAATCGGGTATAACGATTTCATTCATATAGAGTTTTGATTCCAAGGCATTATCCGTGTCTTAGAAACTTATTTGAGTAAAATAGTATCTTCTCTAAGTGATACATCGTGCACTTATCATATTTACCGCCTTTCCAGTAGCGACTCGAAAGCTGGTTCTTTATTACGAGTCAATCCTCACTCGGATTAATCGCATCTTGAATATACTATTATTCCGCTATTTCTCCTCGGAATCGACTTACGGTTATTTGTCCTATTTCGTAATAGTCGAGTACTCTTAGTTTATTTCATGCTTAGTCTATATCAAGTTAATCCTCTCTAATATCCTTTATCGAACTTGATTCTTCGCTTAGACTAAGTTAGATGGAATTCCGAGTATCATGGATATTAGACTCAGAAAATTCCATTTCATTTCGACTAAGATAATCGGTTGCTTAATTATCATAATTATTTTATTATCTCGTGTCTAACCTTGGACCAAAGTATTCTATACTTTGAGAACCAAAATTGGTTTACTATTGTAGGTTATTTAATCGAGGATACACTTTTCAAATTACAAAAGTAGCCGGCTCGAACGTCAAATCACCAGCGAGACATGGCTCTTCACCTTCCCTGCTCCAGTCCCGGAAGATTGTGTCGGAAGCCGCTCTGCTTCCATATCCGGAAAACTGGAACGCCAAGCTTAACGGTGGTTTCCACCTCGGTTTTCAAGACACTACCGATGGTTTTGGGACTTCCAAGAGAGTTAAACGGTTGTCCAACGTTCATATTTCAACGGACACTTTGTCGGTGACTCGGAAAGCCTCTATCAACGGTCACGGAAGACTCTCGGCCAGCGAGATGAAGATAACGGCTACTCTGCCTGGTTATCTATAAATAGAAGCCACTTCACAAGACTTGAAGGTTGCCGAACATATTGTTTATACACATACTTGATCAAAGTTATTGTATCTACTTTCAACCTTCAACTTACGACTCCCACTCTGTAATTTATTACTTTCGAGTTGTAAGGTCTTGTACTTAGTTACAAACTCTTCTTACATTCTTTGTAAGGTCCCTTGACTAAGCTGTAAAGGTTAACTCAGCTTAGTTGTCCCTAAGCTGTAAGGGTTATCTCGGCTAGGAAGTACTAGATCGAGATAAGGCAACTTCGAGTCTAGGAAAACTTGTGTAGAGTTGTCTAAGGGAGCAACTCGGGTTACGTCAAGTTCACGGTATTTTGTGGACTCAAAATAGTGGATTTGACTTCGTGTCTAGATTGACACGGTCCGTGGTTTTATGCCCCGGGAGGGTTTCCACGTAAAATCTAAGTGTTAACTTTCCGAGTTCATTCTGGACTCGGACGACTTTACTGCTCTTGTTCTTTCGATTCATTGTTTTCGAGTCCAATCTTTTTGACCCTGTTAATAGACTCGGAATCTATCTTTGTCTCTTTTATGCGCAAAAGTGTGTGTTTTCACAAAGAATTTTCTATCACCCTATTCACCCCCTTTAGGGTGACTCGGACTCTCCCCGAGCAAACCTTCAATTGGTATCGAGCCTAGCCTTTCGTAAAGGATCTAACAATCCAAAGGTTTAAAGATCGGATGGCTCGTAACACCGGAGAGTTGGACGAAAGAAGATCTTCCAACAGGCCACCAAAATTCAAAGGTTCAAACTTTGGTCACTCGGAAGAAGCTTATGGAATGTTTCCTCATGGATCATGATGAAGAAGTATGGGAAATCATACAACAAGGAAACTACATTCCAACGAAGACCGATGAATTCAGAATCCTTCCCAAGACAAAGGCTGAGTTCACTCCAGCAGGCGAGAAGTTCGGAAAGAATTTCAAAGCCATGAACATTCTTATGTGCGCCATAAGCTCGGAAGAATACAATCGAGTCTCTGCCTATGACTCTGCTAAAGAGGTGTGGGATACTTTGGTCAACACCTACGAAGGTACAAGTCGGGTGAGACAAGCGAAGATCGGTCGAGTATCTTCACAAATATGAGCTATTCAAAATGGAGCCGGAGGAGAACATTACTCGGATGGTCATCCGCTTCACCGAGATCACCAACAATCTCAAATCTCTGGGAAAGAAAATCTCCCATGAAGAAATGTGCCGGAAAATTCTCGAAGGCTACCCAAGAGACGATGGGGTCCTAAGGTGACTCGCCATAGAAGAGGCTCGGAACCTTTCGCTCCTGAAGCCAAACGAGCTCATTGGAAAGCTTCTAACACATGAGATACATCCGGAAGAAGAAGATGCTGAGGGTACTACCAAAAAGAACATTGCGCTTAAAGCCTCGGAATCCAAAGAAGCAAGTCCGAGCTCTTCGACTCGGAAGACGATCCCATCGCACTCATTGCAAGAGGCTTTAAGAGAATGATGAAGCATAAAAGATGGGACAAAAGACGAAAAGAAGAATTCTACAAGAAAGATAAGAGAGATAGAAAAAGTAAGTTTTCTTCTCCTTCAAAGTTATCTCTGTCTAAGAATTCCGGATGTTTTGAATGTGGCAGCAAAGACCACATAGTCAAGGACTCGTCCGAAAAGAAAAAGCGACAGGAAGAAGAAAAAGGCCATGATGGCAACATGGAGCGATGAGGACTCATCGAAGACGATGAGGACTCGGATGACTCAAAGTGCCTAATGACAATCTCCGACTCGGAAGTTGAAAGAGAGTCGGACTCGGACTCGAACAATGAGGAAACCGATCCTCAAGAGGTAATAAACTACTTCCTCAAATTCTCCAAAGTTGATTTTGCTAAATATATTTTTACTTTGGAAGAAAAGTCCAATTCCGATTCTTCTCATTTCAAAGAACAACTTGAGTCAATCACTTCGAGAGCACTTCTTTGAAAAACGAATTAGAAAAACCGAGACTCACACTCAGAGCACTCAAGACAAGTGCTCAATCTAATGAGACTAAGTCCGAGTTACTTAGGAAAGAAAATGAGCGACTAAAACAGAAGCTCACGAGTTTCAAGATCTCGGTTTTAAAGTTTACTCAAGGTCGGATGAACCTTGACATGCTCTTAGGATCACAATGTGTCTCTTTTCGAAAAGAAGGTCTTCGTTTCAACAAAGAGGAAGAATCTAATTCTTACTCGGAATTGTTCAAAAGGATTCCGAACCGTAAAGTTCGGGAAAGCTGAGCATGGTCCCATTCATAGAAATGAAAGGAGGACTAAGCCCAGAGCCATTTACAAAAAGAAACCATTTTCTTGTACTTCAAAAGGAAAGGTTTTCAAAAAGAAAGCAGACACGGACTCGGTTCTCCGAGAGGAAGACTCGAATCGGACAAAACCCAAAGTCATTCAAATCTGGGTTCCGAAACACCTTCTTCCTCGTAAAAGGACCACGAGTAAAGAATGTTACGGGGTTCGTTAGAGGAAGTGAGAAGGGTTAGATTCTCTTTGTTTTGCGGGTAACTCGAAAAGATCAAAAGGACACCGGTACCTGGACAGACGGATGTTCTCGACACATGTCAGGTGACCAAGGACTTTTTCCGAGCTAGAATCATATAAAGGAGGAAAAGTCACTTTTGGAGATGACAAGCAAAGGCAAGATAGTGGGCATCGGCAAGATTGGAAATGGAAGCAATCTGGTGAGCCCAGTCTACCTTGTCAAAGGGCTAAAATACAATCTACTTAGCATCTCCCAGCTATGTGACAAAGGTCAAGAGGTAAGATTCGACTCAATCTAAGTGCTACATCTCGGATGAGACTACCAAAGAGATTAGGCTTTCAGGTAAGAGATCGGGTAATACCTACATCATCCCTCTTTCGACCCAAGTCGAACTTATCTTATTTAAAAGCATCTCTCTATGATGATTCTTGGACTTGGCATCGTAGATTAGGTCATATTAGCATGCATACTATCAAAAAGCTTGCATCTCATAGTCCGGTTAGAGGTTTACCTAACTATGCGTTTGAGAAGGACAAAGTATGTAAAGCATGCACCGAGGGAAACAAGTCGGATCTTCATTCAAATCTCTAAAGACAGTTTCCACATCCAACGTGCTTGAATTACCGCATATGGACTTATGTGGTGAAATCCCTATGAAGAGTCTCGGAGGTAAAGCTTACATACTTGTTATTATTGATGATTTTTCAAGATTTACCCGGGTGTGTTTTCTCAAGCATAAAAATGAAGCCTTCAAGGAGTTCAGCAAGCTCGCAGAAAGATTCAAGTTGAGTCTCGGACTCGGATTCAAAAGATTCGAACCGACCATGGAAGGGAGTTCGATTACTCGTAATTCTCGGAGTTTTGTGACAAAAATGGAATCTCTCACAACTTCTCAGCGCCCGTAACTCCTCAATAGAATGGAGTAGTAGAGAGAAAGAACAGAACCCTTGAAGAAATAGCAAGGACGATGATGATTGAACACAACTTCCCTTACTATTTCCGGGCGGAGGTAGTGAACACGACCAACTACACTCTAAATCGATGCCTCATGAGACCCATTCTCAAGAAAACACCTTATGAGCTCTACAAAGGGAAGAAGCCAAATATTTCCTGTTTCGGACCATTCGGATGTAAGTGCTTCGTCCACAACAACGGTAAGGATCATCCGACCAAGTTTGATGCTCGGTCGACGAAGGTATTTTTCCGGGTTACTCCTCTCATAGCAAAGCTTATCGCATCTTCAATAAGCGAACTAACAAAGTGGAAGAAAGCATCCACATAGTATTTGATGAGCTTGAACAGGAGAAGCCAAGTGAGTCTTCATACTCGGAACTGAAGCTCAGGAAAGATGATGACGAAGTCGAGCCTACAAAGACTCGGACCCAACCGACTCGGAATGAAGTCACTCGTAACGAGGCCACTTAGAATGAGACAGATCAAGAGCTCGCTCGAACGAACGAGTCAATGAAGAAGACCACTCGGAACAAGTTTCGAAGATCAAGTTGCTTAACCCACAAACCTGGTGAATCAAAGAACTGGTAAAGCTTTCAAATTTACTTCCAATCATCCCCAAGAAAACATCATTTTTGATATCAACAAGTGGGGTAAGAACTCGTTCCTCTTTACACAATCTATGTGCATTCACTGCATTCATTTCATTAACTGAACCCAAAAATGCACTAGAGGCCCTTAATGAACCTGAATGGGTAGAGGCCATGCAAGAGGAACTTAATCAATTCGAGAGAAACCAAGTCCGGACTCGACCAACCGACCTTCCGACCACCCAGCTTATAGGAGCCAAATGGGTTTTCAAAAACAAACTGGATGAGGGTGGAGTAGTAGTCAGAAACAAGGCTAGACTTGTGGCTCAGGGTTACAATCAAGAAGAAGGAATGGATTGTGGGGAAACCTTTGCACCAGTAGCTTGAATCGAAGCCATTAGAATATCTGTTGGCATTTGCATCCAGCATGCATATTAAATTATATCAAATGGATGTTAAGTGTGCTTTTCTCAATGGTTTTATTGAAGAGGAAGTTTATGTCGAGCAGCCTCCTGGTTTTGAAAACTCGGAATTTCCAAATCATGTTTTCAAACTTCAAAAGGCTCTCTATGGTCTTAAACAAGCCCCTCGGGCTTGGTATGAAAGACTCGAGTAGCTTCTTGGTTCAAAATGATTTCAAAAGAGGTCAGATCGACAAGACTCTATTCATAAAGACCAAAGAGAAAGATTTTCTTATTGTTCAAATCTATGTTGATGATATTATTTTCGGTGCTACTAATGAATTTCCGTGTCGAGAATTTTCTCGAGTTGATGAGTCAAGAATTCCAAATGAGTATGATGGGAGAACTCAATTTCTTCCTTGGGTTGCAAATCAAACAAGACAAAGATGGAATCTTTGTTCATCAATCAAAATACACCAAGGAACTGCTAAAGAAATATAAACTTCAAGATGCAAAGCACACATCTACACCCATGAGCAAGCACGATAAAACTTGACTCGGACGAAACAGGTAAAGCAATAGATCGAAACTCTATCGAGGTATGATTGGATCTTTGCTATATCTTACTTCAAGCAGAGCCGGATATAATGTTCAGTGTTTGCCTATGCGCAAGATTTCAAGCTAACCCAAAAGAATCACATCTCACTGCGGTGAAGAGAATATTCGGATATCTTGCGAGCACTCGTAATTTAGGTCCGTGGTACTCCGGAGACTCGGAACCGACTCGACCGGGTACTCAAACGCAAACTACGTAGGATACAAAGTTGATCGAAAGAGCACATCCGGAGCTTGCCAATGTCCGGGTCAATCCCTAATATCTTGGCACTCTAAGAAGCGTAACTCGGTAGCTCTATCGATCGCGGAAGCTGAATATATTGCCGCTGGAGCCTATTGCACTCGGATTCTTTAGATAAAACAACACTTGAAGGATCTTGGACTATTCCTCAACTCGGTTCCAATCAAGTGTGACAACCAAAGCGCAATTAGTATCACTAAGAATCCTGTCCAAGCACTAAAAAACAAAGCATATTGAGGTCGGTATCACTTCTTACGCGATCACTCGAAAAAGGTGACATTGCACTTGAGTTCATTCCTACTCATCTTCAATTAGCTGATATCTTTACTAAGCCTCTTGGTGAAGATCGGCTTTGTTTTATTCTGAATGAGCTTGGAATGTTAAATGCTTAATTATGTGTTATTCTTGTTGCATAATTCCGTGCTATGTGCTTTCTCTGTTAATAACCATTAGTTCGGTTGATTCCGTGATACTCGGGCTGATAGTTATTTCGTGTTTCGAGTCACTCCGAAACCTTTCGAGTCAAACTCGGACGTAGCAAACTTGGACGTCAAATTTTCTGAAACTATCTCTAGAACAGCGGAGAGTTTCGGATTATATTTTCAAAATCTTTTCTCTCTCTTTCTCGAGCGCTGCGATCGGATCTTAGCCGTGGATTTCAAACCGCTGGTATCTCAACCGTTGAAGAAGAACCGTCACACCTGGTCTTAGGTGATCGATGGACAAGCCGAGTCGAACGGAGTTACTTAACGGATAGTGGACGAGCGCGCTTATTTTCTATAAATAACGTCTCTCCATCTTCATCTTGGTATTCTAAACTCCATCTCTCTCAAAAGAAACTTCTCGCGGAAGATTTCTACGTGAACAGATCACTCTTGATCATCCGCAAGCGTCGAAGAAGCTCTCTCTCTCTCGTCATAAGTTACTACTGCTCTCAACTCTTTCTTCTACCATTTTCATTTTCTTCTCTTCTACACCTCCTTCTCTCTTCCTTTCGAAAAGTTTCGTCTTTTCTCTCCTTCTCTCACAATGCCTAAAAGAGGAAACCACCCCGACTTCCGGGTTTCTTCATCCTCTAAAAAGCCTCGCACCAACAAGCCGTAAAGCTCAACCCCTTCTAAACCCGTTGTCACCCGAAGCACCTTGCGCTGGACGACAAATTCTTCCCAACAACCAAATTCTCCTGGTTGTCCAACATCCAAACCACCGGAGTCTATCATTTCTTGTGTTTCAGCTGAGTTCATCTATCCCGAACTCGTGTCCGAGTTCTATACTCACCTCACTCACTCCGAAAATGTTCTAACCTCTCGGGTTCGGAACATTACTGTTCGCATCAACACCTCCCTCCTCCACCGCCTTGTTCAAAGTCTCCTCTCTTTTCTTGAACAGCAACCCTATCCCTTTCACTCGAAGTCGCCGACGACTTCTTTGAAAAATACGCCAAAGAATTCCCCGGGTCCAGGAAAACTTTTCGTGACTCGGATGAAGTCGAAGCTAGGCTTATGTGCTTTCTGCCGATGAGAGCCTTTTTCTCACAAGCATTCTAGCAAGGAGAACCCCAACTCCAAGCACCTCAAAGCTCTCTTCGACATCCTCGAGGGATACGAAGTAGACCTCTTCCCCTCCATCATTGAGCGGATGGCAGCTGTGCCGACTCAACTCCAATCCAAGAAGAACACCTCCCTTCCTTTCGGTGCTCTTTTGACCCTTGTCTTCAAACAATTTCAAGTTCCTCTTCCTCTCGACCCTAACGGGGTGTCCGAGGCGGCCATTGTGGTCGGCAAGAAGGAACTCCGAGGGTACGGATACCGAGAAACCGACCCCGGTGTCCGGGTTCACAACTCGTAGCCGAGGCCTCCTTCTCCTCCTCGGACTCGAAATCAACCCCTCTCCCTCTCCCTTCTTCACCTGGTGGTGCCTCCACCTCCGGTGCCTCTAAATCTCTCTCTGCCCTCTTTTCCCGTGTTTTCATGGACAGGATCAGCTCCGTGTCTTCGAACTCGGAGACATGCTCGGGGCTTTTAGATCCGTCCTCCAAGGTCCGACTATCAACCAAAAGATCGGTGAGTCCCAAATCCGAGAGCAACAGCCTCTCGTTCTTGAGATGAGGGAGCTGGTTAAGAAGCGAAGGAGCTAGCCGAGCTCCTCGAGAGAGACGGTCCAAGGCGGCTCAGGACCGGGATGACTCGAGACGCGTCCGAAGCGTCTTCGAGCCCGTGTCCGACCTTCTCGGACAGCGGGGATGAGGAAGAAGAGGAAGAAGCTGCAGATGCAGCAGAAGATGCCGAGGAACCCGCGGCCGAGGCAGGCCCTTCCGGGCAAAGGGAAGAAGAGGCCGTGGCAACCGCCGAGGGTCGACCTGCTCCCCAAGCTCAAATCACTGTACTCGGCTCGGAGAGTAGTCCGAGTGGGTCGAAGACCTCACTCCACTAGCGAGGTCGGACAGAGCAGCCCCTCCAGCCCACCGAGGTCCCAAGGGAAGAACCCTCGATCCACTCTCTCCGGATCGGCCACTCGTAGCCGAGCCCCGAGGACGATCCTGGTTCTCCCTTTGCCGCGCTCAAGCACATCGTCAAGATCATATCGCGCCGGCGTACCTCCGCCTCCACTCGAAATCCCCCTCTCATAGGAGCCATACACTCGAGTCACAAATCCTCGGTGTCTCCGGATTTTCTTCTATCAAATTTTTTTTGTCCGGACAACTACGTGTATTACTTGTTTTTTCTCCCTTCTTTTTGTTATTTTGTTTCTTTGAAAGGCAAGGGGGAGAAAAATGTAATCGAAAACTTGTTGTCTTGTTTAGGGGAGTTTTTCCGCCTTTTTGATTTTTAATGGATTAATGCATTTCATTATTAACTTCGAGTTCTTTATTTTCCGAGTTAACGTTAAAACATACTCTATTCTTGTTTTGCTCGATATATCATTTATTGCTCCGATCTACTGAATATGTCTTACTTATAAGCAAACTACTCGGAATCAATCTCTTTTCCTCTAACAAAGTTTCGCTTAAATATGGAATGCCTTTCATAAAAAAGGGAGATTGAAGACTCGGACACTACTAAATACTTTTTCGAGTTATGAAAAAGGAATCGGGTATAATGATTTCATTCATATAGAGTTTTGATTCCAAGGCATTCTCTCGTGTCTTAGAAACTTATTTGAGTAAAATAGTATCTTCTCTAAGTGATACATCGTGCACTTATCATATTTACCACCTTTCCAGTAGCGACTCGAAAAGCTGGTTCTTTATTCCGAGTCCATCCTCACTCGATTAATCGCATCTTGAATATACTATTATTCCGCTATTTCTCACTCGGAATCCGACTTCGGTTATTTGTCCTATTTCGTAATAGTCGAGTACTCTTAGTTTATTTCATGCTTAGTCTATATCAAGTTAATCCTCTCTAATATCCTTTATCGAACTTGATTCTTTGCTTAGACTAAGTCGGATGGAATTCCGAGTATCATGGATATTAGACTCGAAAATTCCATTTCATTTCCGACTAAGATAATCGGTTGCTTAATTATCATAATTATTTTATTATCTCGTGTCTAACCTTGGACCAAAGTATTCTATACTTTGAGAACCAAAATTGGTTTACTTTTGTAGGTTATTCAATCGAGGATACACTTTTCAAATTACAAAAGTAGCCGGCTCGAACGTCAAATCACCAGCGAGACATGGCTCTTCACCTTCCCTCGCTCCGAGTCCCGAAGATTGTGTCGAAGTCTGTCTACTTCCATATCCGGAAAACTAGAACGCCAAGCTTAACGGTGGTTTCCACCTCGGTTTTCAAGACACTACCGATGGTTTTGGGACTTCCAAGAGAGTTAAACGGTTGTCCAACGTTCACATTTCAACGAACGCTTTGCGAGTGACTTAGAAAGCCTCTATCAACGGTCATAGAAGACTCTCGGTCAGCAGATGAAGATAACGGCTACTCTGCCTGGTTATCTATAAATAAAAGCCACTTCACAAGACTTGAAGGTTGCCGAACATATTGTTTATACACATACTTGATCAAAGTTATTATATCTACTTTCAATCTTCAACTTAAAACTCCCACTCGTAATTTATTACTTTACGAGTTGTAAGGTCTTGTACTTAGTTACAAACTCTTCTTACATTCTTTGTAAGGTCCCTTGACTAAGCTGTAAAGGTTAACTCAGCTTAGTTATCCCTAAGCTGTAAGGGTTATCTCAGCTAGGAAGTACTAGATCGGATAAGGCAACTTCGAGTCTAGGAAAATTTGTATAGAGTTGTCCGAGGGAGCAACTCGGGTTACGTCAAGTTCACGGTATTTTGTGGACTCAAAATAGTGGATTTGACTTCGTGTCTGGATTGACACGGTCCGTGGTTTTATGCCCCAGGAGGGTTTCCACGTAAAATCTAAGTGTTAACTTTCCGAGTTCATTCTAGACTCGGACAACTTTACTGCTCTTGTTCTTTCGATTCATTGCTTTCGAGTCCAATCTTTTCGACCTCGTTAATAAACTCGGAATCTGTCTTTGTCTCTATTTTGCGCAAAAGTGTGTGTTTTCACAAAGAATTTTCTATCACCCTATTCACCCCCTCTAGGGGACTCAAACTCTCCCCGAGCAAACCTTCGATCCGGCGACTCTTTTTTAATCTTTTTAATCTTAAAAAATGCATGTTCAATTTTTTTACGGAATTTGTGAAAGGATAGAAAATTGACTGACGGTCTAAAGTGATCTGAATGAGCCTCCGTATTTCTCGTCGGATGGTGGGCGCCGGACAACAATTCTAGTGGGCCGGCCTTGACCCCCAGATTGCTATCGAGTATCGGCTCTTAGTCCGGGCAGTTGCGCCTACCTAGTTTAGTAGAACTTTGTGGTCATACCTATTTTAACCTTTATGTCTAAAAACCATCTCAAAAAAAAGGATTGCTTAAAATCGCCAATTAAACCGTTTAAAAATTAAAAGCGTTATTGTTCACCTTAATAACTATAACCCCACGTGAAGCCGACATTCATGGTGAAACACAACATTAGTTGTGGTTCCTACGAGTAGCGACGCCTTTTCTTGATTAGTACCTAAGGGGCAAAATGATCGTCTTTCCTCTTACGTTTCGAACGAATTTTAGCTGTTGTTACCCTAATTTGATAGCGACATGGCCAAGGAGAGGATGAGCTAGCTCGGCTTCTCGTACCTATTATAATTGATCTTATACTTTGAAGATGAGCGAAGTGGTACACCTAGGGGTTATGAAGACAACCTTTGTAGTTGCTTAATGAAACTTGGAGTAGTTACCCATTATGACCTAGCTTAAGATTAATTGTGGAGACTTACCGGAACTTGTAGTAGGACTGTAATTGATAAAACCGATCCACATAGCTTTGACAACAACGACGATATTGTGAAGGATGAATGACACTAGTTTACTTGTCGTGTCGAGTGCTATAGTCAACCGGGATGCTCCATTTAGTAGTGGCACAAGATTTTAGCATTGCTTAAACCACTTTTTACCTTGGTTCGTTGTACTTCATTTTTATTGATTGAGGAGTGAAAATAGGGCTTTCTTTTTTTGCCCGTGTTTCTCTTAACAAGTGAATTATAATCATGTGTTTTGTCATCTACAAGCTTCCCCTCATAGTAACACAGTGGGCCTTCTATAAGTTTGCTTGGAGTGGTTGGACTTACCACTACACCGATCTTTCCAAATGAATCCTTTGTTTTTCCATTCGTTGTAGACACTCGAAAAGTGACATGATATTTTTTTAATTTCTTTATTTTAATTTATTGTTGGCCCAAAGATGAAGATTTAGTTACACTCATTTGATTGGGATAAATATGGATCAAGATAGTTCTCCTTTCCATTCTTCCAACCCAAATCAAAGCCATCAGCATGCCTATTCCAAGAAAACATGAAACAAACCAAAATTCAACATAGGATACCCCACGGGTCCTAAGCTTGAGCTATGGACCATGGCAAAGTTGAGCACGGATCCCTATACCATCAAACGACCTATGCCTGTCACTTGCTTTCCAAAATGCATCTATTTGACACATTCAACATGGGCGGACTCCTAATCACCAACGTCCGTACACGCACTGGCGAACGCGCCATTTTGACACTGGTCGATCTTGATAGATTTCCAACCGATCTTTAACTATTTTCCCTATGGTAAGACACTACTGATTCCTGAGTGGGATCGGATTAAAAGAGGACACTCTAAATTTACATCATTACTATAACTAGGGGACTTCGCCCTTAATTTCAAAACACACCTTTTAAGTGAAAGAAACCCCATTCTGTTTAATCTTCATACTTAGTTATCTCTATTTTCCTCACTATTATACTCTTATTCCTACTCTCGAAAGCCTTCAACAAGGGGAAGAATTGTATCCTCCTTAACACTCATTTTCCTGCCGTTATTTGTTGACATCCAATCGAGCTACGAAGATTGACGGTGGGACTATTCCAGGGCAAAAGATGTAGATCCGTAGTTTTGTGTTTGTACTTTATTACTTTCTTTTAGTGCTGTTATTTTAGTTTCATATTGTGGTTTCGAAAGGGTGTAGTTTCATTTACTTTCCCTCATGCCCACTATAAAAGCTTAGGGTTATCGCTTTCTTTGTTTGCTTTATTTATCGCTTTTCTAGCATGATTTGATTGTTTAATTTCCACACAACCATGATGTTTTCCTGATTCCTTTAATACAATTTTACATTCCCGTTTTAATTAGTTATGTTCATGTTGAAATGGGCATAATGAAGAGCAGCCCTCCTCATTTTGTACCTTCGCCCCGAAAGCTAGAAAATTGGATAAGGCCAATGGAGTGCCATTCAAAACCTTTCCCAAAACGAGCTCGAGTAGGAAAGGAGATTTTATTTTGTTAGTGTTTATTCAAAACATACTAGTGACTCCCTTTTTCATGCTACTCATTCTAAAAAATGCATATAAGTTTTTACAAAAAATGAAATTATTTTTAATAAAAATTGCAAATGGCATTTCTAGTTAGGACTAACCCACGCCAGTGACCTACCATGGATAAACAACGGTAGTTACCCATGACAAGTTCCGGGCATGACTCCTAGCCCAAGTAGTCTCACCACTTGGCCCTGTGAGTCTCACTGTAATCTATCCTAATAGTTTTTCTTTTCCATTGCCTATCCCGAAAACATTGAAAATGAATTTCAAAAATAAAATTGTTCCTAAAATGCTAGCCATAAATTTTAAAAGAAGTAAAAAGACTTATTTCTTGATTAGCACATCTCATTAAAAATTGACATTCTTACGGAACGTGATCCGTAGGTGCAGGTCATGGTTTTTACAATGGTAACAATAGTGGGGACACTTATTAAGAGGCTTAGACTTGAAAATTAGAACAGAAACTGTTAATTTTTTTTTAATATTAGAAATTCTTGCATTTTAGGCTACTTGGCCATAGATGTTGAGAACTTTAGCTTCTACCCTTTGTCAATTTTTTTTATTCGAGAAAGTCAAATTATTATCTCGAGTGGGTCCACTAGACTTTACGATTGAGGTGTGATTGCTTTCCACTCATAACATGGTCTTGTGATTCCTGACCGAGAGGCACTAGCCATTCAAATTTCACCATGCAATGCATTAGGAAACAAAATATCAAGAGTATAAGCCACTATGTTTAAATGACCTTATGATCCTTGCAATACGAGAATGATAAAATCCTAATTTAGCACAGAAAAAGCAAACAACAACAAAAATACCCCAAAATGCATTTACCTAGGACGGATCCAGCTTGCTTTATTCCTTTCCAATCGGTTCAAATTAGGTATGAACTCCCCAGCCTAGTACCAAACTCGGAAGCGGCCTCCAAACCAAGTAAACAAGCTGCAATTTGACACTTTCCAGTGCTTGGCGCCTTGCTCGAATCCCTAGACTAGGAAGTGTAGTCATTTTCACTGGTTTAGCTTTCGAATTCTCTTCTATCCATTTCTAGAAATCTCGGTTGACTTATTTTTTCAGCTTGTTGTTTAGAGGCTAGGTTCGGGGTCCCCTAAACCCTTAATTTTTTTATAAGTAGATGGGTTTCCTCCTTTTACACCACTTTCAGATTGAAAAGCCCACAATTTTGTTGAAAATTTTCTCACCACTCTCTTCTCTTTACTCTCCCTTACTCGGACATGATTTCTCATTTTAATCCTTCATTAAAAGCCCTTAGTTTATGTAGGAACCATGACTTGTGCCAAGTTTCCCGAAGAATGTCGGCTTCATGCGAGAGTGTGCTTGCTTATTAAGGTGAACGATAAGAAAGTTTTGATTTTTTAAGGGGTTGATTGGCGATTTTAGAAATCATTTCTTTTCAAAGTAGTTTAAGAAGTTGCGGGACGTATTTTAAAACAGAAAAGACAAATAGAAAATAAACTATTGTAAACATGAATGGGCTAAATAACCTTAACTACTAGGTCAAGAAGCTAGGCCCTATTAGTATGTTGGATGCTTGGAGCCATGCCCTCCTGAACTACCGACTATGGCCGGCCATTTAGCCTAGAATTACGAGGCGATCTTGGTCGAGATGGTTTTGATTGTCGATCCATTCCCAATTTTTCATCAAATTTCTGTAGAAAAAATCGAGATAAAGTTTAAGAATTAAAAAGTCTAAAAGGGGCGTCTCAAGTCAATTTTGAAAGAAAAACTAACAAAAATAAAGATTCACTTTCTTTTTTTGAGTTTACTAAACCGACAACCAAAATGGACTAAGCATTGATAAAGACGACATATACTAATTCAATAAGTGAGTAAAAATTGCTTTAAAGAAAACAAGTAGTATCTTTGGAATAGAAATTAATGGCACTAAAAGCATGATGTAAAATAATAAATGAAAGTAATAAAGAAAGAAAATTAAAGGAAAGCGATAAAATAAATGACATATGGTAGTGTCAAAAGTAAAGTGATTACATCTTTCACCTTGTTCTTTTTCTTATTCGAGTCGGAATCGGAACAACTCGAAGATTTTGAAGATTGTACTTACGCAGAGGGTTCCGAGTCATCAACAACTTTGGATATTCTCTCTTGGAGGTGGTGAATTTGATCTTGTTGGAACTTGATCACCTCTTTTAGCTTAGCCACTAAGGCTTGACTCCGATCAATTTGAGTTAGAGCCTTGCTCCGGAATTGAGTTAGAATCGGCATGAAAGCCTAGAAGGCTCCTAGAGTTCATTGTAACTTGTTTGGCTAGAGCAACAAATTGAGTAGCCACCTTCGATGTAAGTCGAGAGAAGGGGCAGGTTAGGGGATGATGGTTCAGCGAGTCCTAAGAAGAGGCTTAGAATCTTTCGAGTCCGAGGAGGAGGAGGAGGAGCATGTTCGAAGTATGAACCCAAACACGAGCTTGTATTTCTTGGTTTCTTAGGCCAATTATCTCACCTTTGCCTATACAAATGGTAGGCTCCAGAAATTTTTAAGGATCATAATGGAGATCTACCTTGAATTGAGTGAATATAACGAAAGAAGAGTTCCAAAGGGGTAAGAGGCTTCTTCGATCGGGAGGAGTAGATGCAATCGAAGGTTTGCTCTTGGAGAGTCTTAGTCACCCTAGAGGGGGTGAATAGAGTGATGAAGAAATTTAACAATAAATGGAGGATTAAAGTTTAAATTGAATAAACAAGACTGTCTAAGTCTAGATTGGACTCATAAAAGTATGAACTCGAATTACGTGGAAACCCTCCCGGGGCAAAAAACCACCGCCAGTGCTAGTGCAAGTACCAAGTCAAATCCACTATTTTGAATCTAGTAGATCGACTCAACTAGAATTGCTCCCTTAGACAATTCTATACAAAGTTTTCTTAGACTCGAAGTTCCCTTATCCGATCTATTACTTCCTAATTGAGGTAACCTTTACATCTAGGGATAATTGAGCTAAGTTAACCCTTACAGCTCTGTCAAGGGACCTTGCTTAGAGAGTAAGAAAGAGTTTGTGACTTATTACAAGACTTTACAACTTAGAAAAGTGTTAAGTACGGACTAGGAGTTGTAAAAAAAGATTGAAAGAGTATTATACAAAGAGATATAATTTCAGCAATGGGTTCAGCAATCTTCAAGTCTTGCAAAGTGGCTTCTATTTATAGATGACTAAGTAGATTAGCCGTTGTGACTATCTTCCGAATAGAAGTCATCTGCGATTGTTGTAATGGTTCTTCTAAGTCGCTCGGAAAAGACCCGTTAAGATGTTAACGTTGTGCAACTGCTCTTTACTCCTTAGGATGTCCTAATCCATTGGTGGTGACTGAAAAGTAGGGTGGAAACCACCGTTGAGCTTAGCGTTTAATATTTCCAGTTTTGGAAACAAACAATCCTAAGACAGATGTCCGGGCCTTGTTCGAAGTAGATAAGCCTTGTCTGCTGGTGATTGACAGCTTGAAGCCGGTTACCTTTGTAATTCAAAAAGTGGCATAACCTCGTTTAGATAACCTACAAAAGTAAACCAATTTTGGCTTTCAAAGTATAAAATACTTTGGTCCAAGATTAGGCACATATAATAATTTAATTAAGATAATTAAGGCATAATTATCTGAGTCCTCAAAGAGTGGAATTTTTTAGTCTAATATTCATTATACTCAAATTCCATGTGAGTTAGTGTAGAGAAAGATCAAGTTAGAAAGAGAATAACAAAGTATGCGTACTTGATCTAGACAAACATATTTTAATCAAAACATGCTGACTTAGAAAGTTAAATTAACGTTGTAATTCAGTTTACCTTAGCATATGAAGTCGAACTTAGTTTGACAGAGTTAGAGTGAATGTTTGAACATGCGTTATATCCGAGTGATGTCCGAGTGACTCGGAACTATCACGAGTGAATTGATGAACAAGAGAGTGCTTTCTAAGTCGAGTCCGAATCGAACGAAAACATATGCAATAGTTTCTATAACGCTCAGAAAAGTTTCTATAATGCTCGAAATGGCTTGAAATCAAAACCTATAAGGGATGAGATTTGTACCGATTCCTTGTTAGTACTCAGAATAATATAAATGCAGAGTTTGAGTCTTTAATCTCCCCTTTTTATGAAAGGCATTCCATACTCGAGATAGAAACTTTGCTAGTGAAATAATCTAGAGTTTTCATTCTTACTCGGAGAGTGTATCGAGTTTAGAGATAGAATCGCAGAAATAGCTAAAGTGATTCGGACTTAGATTGTATCGAGCTAAGAATAAAATATCGCATAGAAATTAATGTAGTAATTTAGACTTAGAATATTGCTTATATCGGATCAAAGATCCATAACCGACTCGATATATCGGAGCAAAATATACTAAGAGATTGGAACTCAGAAATAAGCACGAAACTTCATTCATATTCACATAAACACGGAAAAATATATACAAGAAGGGTGAGAAAACTCCCCTAAACAAGACAATAAATTTTCTAAGTATTTTCCCCCTTGCCTTTCAAGCAAAAACAAAAAGAGGAAGAATGTATGAAGTAGATACAATTTGTTTGTGTGGACAAAATAAAAAAATATAAAAAGAAAAACTAAAATAGAAATTGAGAAAAAAAATAAGGATAGTGGACTAGAAGCGATCCGAGTCGAAGTGGATGAACAGGGACTGCGCCTACACTGGTATGAGCGAGAAGATGTTGAAGATCTTGGCAGGGGCAACACCGGTAAGTCCGGGATGGGCTCGGCTCCGAGTGGTCGACCCGAACAAGATCGTCCGGAGGTTCATCCTCTTGGAACTCGATGGAGGGTGGTGCTTCCTCAGGCTGGACTCCTGCCGATTGACTTGTGTCGGCAGGGTCTTCGAGTCACTCAAACTCATCGTATGAGCTAACAGCTCCGGTTGAGGGCGAGAGCACCTTGTCCCTCGGCTTCTTCCTTTTCTGCTCCTTCTTCCTCCTTTTCTTCTTCTTCCTTCTCCCTTTCCTCCTTCTCCTCGAAGGAGCTGTTTCAGCCTGCAGCCTCCTCTTCTTCTTCTTATGCCTTTCCTGAAGGAGATTTGGTAGGGCTCGAGGACTTTTCGATGTATCCGAGCCGATCGGGTCCTCAGCTGCTTTTGAGCGCCTTTCTTGGAGGAGCTCGATCAATTCCTTCTATTCCTTAACTAGAGCCTTCATCTCAAGGAGCACATCCTGCTGCTCTTGGATTTGAGATTAGGTTGCCTTTTGGTTTATGGTCATAGACTGAAAGACAGATCTTAAATGATCGGAGAGTGTCTTTGATCTCGGTGGACACGGAGGAGAGCTTTTCTAACATTGTGTTAGAGAAAGCGAAGAGAGAACGTGAGAAGCACCTGAGGTGGAAGCAGCACCAGGTGGAGGAGGTAGAGAGAGAGGAGTTTGAGTCTAAGGCGGAGGAGAAGGTTGCCTCGGTTCCGAGCTATGGACCCGGACACCCGGTTGGGTCTCCTGGTATCCATAGCCAAGAAGCTCTTTTCGCTAACTACTATGGCAGCCTCGAAACCACGTTAGCATCCGAGGGAGCGGGACTTTGAATTGCTTAAAAATGAAGGTGAGGAGAGCCCCAAAAGGAAGAGGGGTGGATTTCTTTGTCCGAGCTGGCACGAGAGGTCATCCGTTCTATGATTACTTGGGAAGAGGTCTACTTCGTAGCCCTCAAGAATGTCAAAAAGATCCTTGAGAATCTTGGAGTTTGGATTCTCTTTGTTGGAATGCTAAGAGAAGAAGGTTCTCATCAGCGAGGAAGCAAAGAAGACAAGCTTCGTTTTCATCTTAGTCACTGAGAAGTTTTTGCGTGACTCGGGGATTTCTTTGGCGTACTTTTCGAAGAATTCATCAGCAACCTCGTTGAAAGGTATAGGGTTGCTGTTGAGGATAAGAGATAATACTTTCAATAAGCGGTGGAGGAGAGAGACGTTAACTCGAACGACTACATCTTGAACTCTTGAGGTGAGGATCCTCCGAGAGCTAGAAAGATTTGAATAGAACTCAAAAATGAGTTACGGGTAGATAAACTCGCCGAAACAAAGGAAATTGTAAACACCTGTAGTTTTCATATGGTTCAACCACGAAAATTTTATGGTTGGGAAGAATTTGCCATCCAATGTCGGGTGTTGGGTGACAAGGAATTTAGAGGGGTTGGAAGGACCCTCTCGGCTTTCGGTTCGGGGCTTCTTGGTTGCGGAACGAAGAAAGTGTAAGGCTAAACCTGTTTTTGGCATAGTTAGGGATTTTTGAGAAGAGAGGAGATGAACTTGGAGCGAGAGAGAGAAAGTAGCTCGATGAGAGAGAGAGAGAGTAGAGAGAGCCGAGAGCTTTCGGTGCTTACTTCGAGATGTTTCTTGCTTGTTTGAGAGAGAATGTTTGCTATTTGAAAACACTGAACTTTCTTGTGAGCTAGTATGCGAGAGTGTGAGTAAGTAGAGAGTAAATTAGCGAAATGAAGGAAAAGGATGCTATTTATAGAGAAAGAATTGTCCTTCGGTATTCGTTCGACCTAACTCTCCAATGGTCGCCTTAGACCGGTGTCACTGTTCCGCTCTCCAACGATTAGAATTTCGGTGTTTGTCTTCTAACGGCTAGTTCTCTTATTGATACACGCGAGAGAGAGAGAGAGAGAGAAAAGAGAAATTTGGTCGGGGTCGGAAGGTCGCACTTCCTCTTTTACGCATGATTGATAGAGAGTGACAAGAGTTGATTGGAAAGAGAGAAGAGAATAGATGAATGAGAGAGAGAGAGAGAGTAGAGCGAAGAGAGGAAGAGTGAGAGGAAGAAATAGCAAAGTGATCTAATGAGAATTAAAGGGTGCCATATATAGAACGAAACCTTTCATTAAACAAAAGATTTTCTCACTTAGCCTTCAAAGTAGCGGTTATCGGTATTCCGAGTAAGTAACGGCTAGCTTCGAAACTACTTCCCTCTAACGCTAGTTTGTAAACTATTCACATGCCGAGAGAGAAAAATAAATTTTTGATAATATTTCCAAGATTCTCCATTAACTAGAGATGATCTAAGAAATTTGATGTCCATTTTTCTTATAAACCGAGTCCGACTCGGTGATGTGTCTAAGTGACTCATACCAAACTTAGAAAACTAATAACTTATAGCTCAGTCTCATCTTGGTTCAACTGATCAATTTTTTATTCACTCACGACATTGAACAATCAATTAGAAACACAATAACTCATGCAATAACCTAGAAAATCATGCATTTAACATGCCTAGTTGATTCCTAATAAAGCAAAACTGATCTTCACTCAAAGGTTTCATGAAATATCAGTTAATTGAAATTTTGTAGCAATAACCTCAAGTTCAATATCACCTTTCTATAATGGTCTCTCGAGAAAATAATACCTGGCCTTAATGTGTTTCGTTTTAGAATGCTTGAACTGGATTCTTGGTGATGTTGATGGCACTTTGATTATCACACTTGATTGGGATAGATGTGAATGATAGTCATAGATCCTTCGATTGTTGCTTAATCCGGAGAATCCGAGCACAACAAGATTAAGGTGCTATGTACTCATCCTCGGAAGTTGATAGGGCAACTAAGTTTTGCTTCTTTGAAAGCAAGGAGATGAGTGATTGACCCAAAAATTGACATGCTCTTGATGTGCTCTTCCTATCAACTTTGTATCCATCATAGTCAGCATTTGAGTATCCAGTGAGGGTCAGATCTCGAGTCCTTTGAATACTAGGGACCAAGTGTCTAAGTCCCTACAAGATATCTAAAAATTCTATTCGGCACGAGTGAGATGTCATTCGTTAAGGTTAGCTAAAAATCTTACACAAAGATAGGCACTCGAACATGATATTTGGACTACTAGATGTCATATAAAGTAGAGATCCAATCGGACCTTTGCAGAGTTTCTAATCTACTGCTTAGCTTTCTCATCTTTCGAATTAAAAGGAATAAAAAGGTACTGGGGATTTTCTTAGGAGCTGTTTTCCGAAAGAGTTGCAATAGAAGATTGAAGGTGTAATTTTTGGTGACTACCTCTCGGGTCTTTTTATAGCAGATTCCGGGACCGGAGTCATCCTTCATGACATTCTCGCCACCGGCCAAGCCCGGCCAGCTAGCCGACCAGGTGCTGGCAAGATTGGTCGGTTCCCCTTAATTGTTTTCGACTCGAGCATTTTTTGTACATTGGGCTAATTTTGGTTTTCTCGCTTCTAGCCAATGTCGGTTAAGCTTTGTTGTTTTGGACCATACACAACATTCCCAATTTTTCATCTTTATATTTTCTTTTAAGGGGAATCGTTGCTAATTCAATTTTTTAGATTTGTCAATGCATTTTTCTTTTAGAATTTTTGCATCATAAAAAATAAAAGAAAGCATTTTAGAATCGAGTCTTTGCGTTCATTTGTTGGCTAGAGGAACGTGTCTAGTCCCCGAAGCTGCCAAGGAAACTTCCCGATGCGGGAGACCTATATCAGCGGTCCTAAAAAATAATAGAGCGATTAGGAAATCTATTAAAAGCTCACGAGTTAGCACTTTAACTAATTAAAGCTCACCCGAAATGTTCGAACGTTTGATCGATAAACAATTGAAAGCTTTAAGGGTTGAGTTGAGCTGAATGGACACGGTTTGAGATTGCTCCCCATCATATTGCAAATTTGTTATGTTAGCGAAACACTTTTAGCATGTAATTAAAAGTAAAAGAGCATAATACTCTTACCCCTTTTTAGTTTTTCGGAAGAGGATGCCCTACACATTTGTACTCGGGAATTTCAAAAATCCTTACGCAGCATGGGGACTTCGCGAGTTGAGATATATCGACATCAAGGCTCGGAATGTAGATGTGATGTGCCAAGACGTAAGGCTACACCGATCCTAAAACAGAGTGGAATTATATGCGGTTTTAAAGGACTTAGAACAAGAATAAAATAGTGAAAACACCAAGAACTATAGTTAATCACTTAATGAAAGATGATTAACAAGGTAACCAACACTTGACATAATAAGAACTAGATAGACTAGAAATATCGAAGGATATAGTCACACCACCAACGATAAAACTATGGTGCTAATCATATCTATAGATACAGTCACACCACTCCAAGTATAATTAGACTCTTCGGACACAACCTAAATATGCCACTAATTTGACATGAAAAAGAGAATTTTGGGGTTGAAAGGAGCTCAACTCCTCTCTACTTAGCATATAGCCAATATTCAAATTCGGACAAGTTTCATACAAAAGAAGACCCATGCATATTTATAGGCCCTTGATCTAGGTTACATCACTATAATCCAAGGGTTATAAATCCTCTTTTACAATCAAAGGATGTGATGTATTCAACAAAATAAAGGACAAAAACAAGGAAAAAAAGTAGCATAATTACCGCACAAAATAGGACAGGTAGAAATAGTAGAGGACCATAGAAGCGGAAATAGTATAATTCTGAGGATAGTGATAACCGAAGTCCATATCACCACATTCTCTCGCACTTTGATCCTTGAAGTTTCCCTTTCTTGCTCTACTTTTGATGCCCAAGTAGATCCGAGTGTAGGCTGCAAATTGGTCCGAGCTCGGAAGATTGTGAACTCGGAAAAGATCAACATAGACTAATTGTCTTCAAATAACTTTATACTTATCTGGTCCCTTACTCTTGTCTAAGGAGGCGGACAAGTATTTATAAGTGTTACAAAAGCTCCATTACTTGTGTGTGTTAAAAATGAAGACCGAGATGTTGATTATGAGGACTCGATATTGCATTATGAGGACTCGGAATTATCGAGCGGCGTTGATCTGGTTCCCTTCATTAGTTAGAGTTTGGTTTGGGGTATTCTCCCCATCAAGATGTCACCCAAGAGAAGTAGTAGAAGATAATGTTAATTTCCACATAACAAATTTCATCGTATAAAAGGGTAAATGTAGACTCACCAATCGTGTCATGATTCATCCTAAATATCGAAAAATTGGGTGTTTCATCCTCGCTTCTCATGAGTTATGGAGCGAAAATAAAACATTGTTCATGGAGGATCATGGGGAACCAAACGAGGCCCCATATTATAATGAGTTTGTGGAGTAAACTACTTACCAAGATACCAACAAAAGCGAAATGGATCCTCAAATAAAATCCTCATTTCGTTCAATTGTCATGCTATGCCTAGGCCAGGAGGAAGCTGAGTTTAGGTCCAAGGATGGAAATTAGCTAGCACACACTTGGACCTATGAGAAGACAAACAAGAAATCGAAAAAATTGGGAAGCAAAAGCCCGACCATTTTGCCGGTATCGACTACCACGGCCGTGCCAATAGGTCCACCATAGGTCGTGGGTCGGGGTAGCAAAGTGGATAGAAAGAAAGGGAAATTTTTGGGCCATTCTTGCTTAACATTTAAGCTTAAAAATGACAAACCATGACCACGTGATTGAGGGAAGACCTCAAAAGGAAATATCATATGCCTGTTGGTGGTAGATTTTGGCCCACGTTATCGAGGTCGGGAAAAAGGATGGTTCCTTGAACCGGGTGAAGGATGGGGAAAGTACTAATATAACCACGGCTGCAATTTTTCAAAGTAAGTGAGATCCTTATCCATGCAAGGTAAGATATTTCGAAAAGTAAAAGAATGGATGGAGCATACCTCAAAAATCATACATAAACCACATATGGACAAGTAATTCAATAAGTCCTTCGAGTTGTTTTTGCCTCACCCCGGAATGTAAACCCCTTATAGGACAAGCATAGGCGGCCATACCCCAATTAAGGTCCTTAATTTTGTCCAAGTCCACTAAGTTCACCAACTAGTGGATGTACAGTTTGGTATCTTAATCCGAGAAGATGGATGTGCTTAGCATAAGGGCTAGCACTATCCGGACTCGTTGTTGTGGAGTGTGTTAAGCCCACAACTCAACATTTTCGAAGGCCTCAAAAGGAAAGGTGTATTAAATGAAATTTTCCTGAGGAAATGGGCCAGCAGTAGGACCAAAAAGATGAAGAAAATAGTAATGATTTCTATACAAATCCCGGTCGTAAACAAAAGGTTCCCCAAATAAGCTCAAACCCGAAAGAGCGGCAAAGTCAAGAGGCGTGATGGTCATTTCCTCAAATGGTAGATGGAAAGTGTTATTGGTCTCCTTAAACTGCTCACTAACGGGCATGGTAGGGTCACGTTCCTTCCGATCACATAAATGGTTTATGGTAATAAAGAAAGGACAAAACAGCTACTTCGAATAGTGCCCTTCTACAAAATGGAAATACAACAAGATTTTAGTTAGTAGAAATACCACTCCAAATATGCAAATGAAGAAACTCAAGCCAACAAGCATAACACGGGAGAGATAGCAAGAGAGGAGACATGGCTCTCCACCTCCACCAAGAGTTCATTGGGGCTCCACTCATGGTAAGGGCGCCATTCCTTTTCGAAGAAGTTATGATGGACTAGACTTTCAGCTCTTTTCCTTCTAACAGGATGGGCGCGGCTTCTAAACATTTTTTAAGTTGTGTGTGAAAACCAAACTAGTTTTCTTAATATAAGTATAAGTAACTAGAGCTAAGTACTTGTTTCTCTCTATTTTCTTTGTCCGAGGCAATCGAGACATAATTATAGTTGCGAGTTCACTCTATCCTTTTAAAATAACATCAAATTTCTGCAATTTTCCTTGATCATCCTATTCACTTTCTCTCTAGGGTGACTTAGACTCTTTACCTTCAATTCTAGGTTGCATGCACTTTTAGGGAATGTGTGCTGAGAAAGAGTCCTAACTCCCGAGGAAGACAAGTGAGTCCGATAGTTGCATAGGTTTCTCGAAATAATGTAGTTTCACAAGTAGCTTATAATATAAATTATCAATACGCTAATTAGAACATAACCACAAAATTTTTGTACTTTTAGGGAAAAACCAAATGAACCTTATCCCTCGAAAAGTCATTCAAAACATCTATGATCCAATGTATGTAAATACTAAGGGTTGAAGAACGCTAAAGCTTAGCCAAATACCATCTTAACACCTTTTTCAATATTTTGTGCGATCATGGGTTTTCCACTTGGTTGGGCTCCCGTAATTCCTAATTCTTCTATGAACATGGGAACTTCCTACAAGCAAGTATTGAGTTCAAGAAGAAGGACCTATGAGAGATTCTAATTAGATAGGAAGTCCACTTTCCCTCCCTTATTGCTCATTTGTGATGTGTCATGATACGGGCCAAACTCAGTTCAGTATAAGCAAAGAGCCCTCATCATGTTCCTGTCGGGAGCCTCTATGCTAGTTGGAGGGTCTCCTCAATCCAGTGCAACATCTCTATTTATCGTGGTAGAGGAGATATAGTGGGGTTACAGTTTCTTTCCTTTGATCCTAGTTGAGGCCATCATTAGGCTAGATTGGTTGCATGCTCTTAACACTCGGATATAACTCTCTATCTCTCTATGGTTTTGATTTTCAATCATTCTATGTATTTAGGGCATGTTTGGCTCAATTTATAAAAAACGGTTTTTGTTTCTTAAAAGCAGTTTTTTAAAAGTATTTATTGGAGAAGTTTGAAGTATTTGACCAACTTATATAGAAATATTTTTGAGTAGTGAGTTGTTTGACCTAGTTTTTTTTTTTTTTCTAAAATACTACTTATTATTATATAATTTCATATTATTTGCCTTCTTGTGTTATGATTATTATTTAATAATTATTTTTTATGATTATGATTTCATATTTATTAACAGTATAAAATAAATACATAATTTGAGTGTAATGCAAAGGAATGAAGAGAGAGAGAGAGAGAGAGAGAGTTGTATAAAATACAAAAGGACGAAAGAGAAATTAAGTAGTTAGCAATTATATAAGAAGAGAAAGAGTGGAGAGATAAAAGACCCCAACTAATAAGATTCTAAGAAACAGAAACAACATTTTATTGTTTCTGTTTCGAAGGCGATTATTTGAAAAATTGTTTTTCAAAAATACTTTTCAATTTTTAAGAAAGTACTGTTAAGCTTAATTTCTTTTTTAAAATCTAAAAACTGATAATTAAATTAGGCCAAACATCCACATTTGTAGATCATCTTTAAGTTTCAACTATGTTTGACCCCCTCATAAATCATCTATTCAATATAACACCTTTAACTAGGTTTCGATCTACTTAGATACAACATAGAAAGATGACATAAGTAAATAATTTCACAAACACTTCATATTATGAGCACTCGACTTAGTGTTTCAACCGAAAATGAATTACTGGGTTAATTCCTCTTTCTAAGTTAGTTTATTGAATGAAATTATTTACTTGATCGAGTTTATGCATTCCGATTATTCAACCTTAATAACTTGATCATTTAAAGGTTTGACTCAAGATGGAATTTGAACCTATTGAATATTAGATATAGAAAATTCCATTCTTTCAGGCTGAAAACTAGCCCTGTTGAGTATAAATAGAAGCCTTCCTACAAGACTTGAAGATTGACGAACACATTGCTAATCACTTACTCAAGTGCATACTCACTCTATCTTCTAGCTTACAACTCTAGTTCTTATGTTCTTACTTTCTGAATTGTAATAAGGAGAAAGTCTTGTAATCACTTCTACCCTTTCTATTCTCTACTAAGCCCCTTGACTGAGCTCTAAGGGTTAACTCAACTCACTTGTACCTAACTATAAATGTTACCTCGGTTAGAAAGTACTAGATCGGATAAGGGAATTTCTCAGTGTAGGAAAAACTTGTAAGTAAATTGTCTAAGGGAGCAATTTTGTTAAGAGCCAGTCTCTATATTTTATGGATTCAAAATAGTGGATTTGACTTGGTACATGGATTAGCACTGTTTGTTATTTTCTCGCCTCAGGAGGGTTTCCATGTATTTTTATGTCTTGTGCTTTCTAAGTCCAATCTAGACTCAAAATTGTTTTCTAAGTCTTTCGCTGTATAGAATTGCTTGTTAATTCATAAAAATATTCCATCACCCTATTCACCTCCCTCTAATGTGACTTAACCTCTCGAAGAGCAAACATTCAATTGGTATCGAGCCTGGCCTTTCAAAAGGATCTCACAATCTAATGGTATAAAGATCGGATGGCTCGGAACAATGGAGAGTTCGATGAAGGAAGATGTTTCATCAGACCACCCAAGTTCAAAGGTTCAAACTTGGCACACTAGAAGAAGATGATGGAGTGCTTCATCCAGGACTATGATAAGGAGGTTTGGAACATTATCCAGAATGGAAACTTCACTCCCATGAAGATGGAAGGAACAAGAGATGTACCCAAGGTAAAGTATGAGTTCACCACTGAAGAGAATGAGAAGTACATGAATAACTACAAGGCCATAAAGACTCGATGTGTGCTATCAACTTAGAAGAATACAATAGAGTGTCTCGCTCGTGACACAGCCAAAGAAGTGTGGGGTACATTTGTTAACATGTATGAAGGAACTAGTCAAGTGAAGCAAGCAAAGATAAGTCGGTTTCTCCATCAATATGAACTGTTCAAAATGGAACCTAACGAGAATATTACTATGATGTACATCTACTTACCCGAGATTGTCAACAATCTCAAATCCCTTGGAAGAAAGATCTCTTTTGAAAAAATTGTTAGAAGAATTCTAAGAAGTCTACCTAAGAGAAGATGTGGTCTCGAGGTGAAAGCAATCGAGGAAGTCGAAGATCACTCTCGGTTGAAGCCGGATGAGCTCATTGGGAAGTTACTCGACTCATGAGCTACACCTAGGAGAAGGGGAAGTTGACGTCTACAACAAAAGGAATATTAAACTTAAAGCCTCATAAGACAGACGATAATGTCTAAGCTCCTCAACTTCTAAAGAGGTTCCCATGCACTCATTGCCCGAGGTTCTAATAAGATGATGAAATACAAAAAGTGCCAAAAGTGGGCAAAGCATGAGTTCTACAAGAAAGATAAGAAAAATAAATATTCATCCTCTTTCAATTTGTCTTTAATTAAGAACTCGGTCTGTTTTGAGTGTAGCAGACAAGGAGCACATAGTCAAAGATTGTCAAAATAGAAAGGGCAAAAAGAAGAAATAGGTTATGGTGGCTACCTTGAGTGATGATGAGTTAGAAGAAGATGATGATTCTGATGTCTCAAAATGTCTAAGGGCACGATCGGACTCGTAAGCCGGATCTCGAGTAACAATGATGGATCGGATGCTCGAGGAGACAGATCCTTAGGAGGTAATTAACTATTTCCTTAAGTTTTCCAAACTTGACCTTGCTAGATAAATCTTTAGTTTGGAAGAAAAGTCTAATTCTGATTCTTATGAATTCAAAGAGCAACTACAGTCTTTTACTACTAAGAGCATCACTTTGAAAAGGAATTAGAAAATTTAAGGATAAATATGAAAGTGCTTGAGACCTATACTGAAGATAATGAGACAAAATTTGAGTGCCTCTAAACAGATAATGAGCAATTGAAATAGAAGCACAATAAGTCTCAAGAGTTGGTTTTAAAACTCACGCAACGTCGAAAAACCTTCATTTGTTACTTGGCTCTTAGTGTGCCTCATTTTGAAAAGAAGGTCTTGGTTACAATAATCAAGAGAAAGATAACTCTTACAACAATATTTTCAAAACTTATTCCAGAACTATTAAGTTTAGGAAGGCTTAGGATGGTCCCATTCATTCACAATGAAAAGGGATTGAGCCCAAACCAGTTTCCATGAAAAATCCTTTTTAACTTGTTTACAAAAGGAAACGTTTTCAAAGAAAAGAGACACGAGACTCAATTCTCTAGAAGGAAGACCCGAATTAAAACTAAACAAAAATTATTCAAATTAGGGTTCCCAAAAGTGCTATTCCTCAAAAAAAGATAATAATAAAAACAATTACTGGGTTTGTAAGACGAAGTGAGAAGGGTTAGTTTGTTTCCGCTTTGTAGGCCACTCATAAACAAAAGGGTCATTGGTACTTAAATAGTGGATGCTCACGCCATATGTCCGGGGACTCAAGACTCTTCTCGAGCTTGAAGAAATAAAAGGAGGAAAGGTTATATTTAGAGACAATAGAAAAGGCAAGATAGTTGGGATTAAAAGGATTGGTCGGGGAACAAATTAGTCGACCAAGTCTACCTTGTCAAAGGTCAAGAGGTAAGATTCACTAAGACCAGCTGCTTCATTTAAGATGGAGTAATCAATCCTCTTTTCGATCCTAGTCAAGATTTATCATGCTTAAAAGCATCTCTAAATGAGGATTCATGGACATAGTATCGTAGAGAAGGTCACGTTAGTATGCATACCATTAAGAAGCTTTTATCTCATGGATTAGTTAGGGGTTTACCTAACTATGCTTTTAAGAAAGATAAAATTTGTGAGGCATGCACAAAAGCAAAGCAAGTAAGATCATCATTTAAACCACTCAAGACAGTATCTACATCCATAGTGCTTGAATTAATTCATATGGATTTGTGTGGTGAAATTCTTGTGAAAAGTTTTGGAGGTAAATTGTATGTACTTGTTGTTGTTGATGATTTTTCACGATTTACTTGGGTGCGATTTCTTAAGAACAAGAATGAAGCCTTCAAAGAGTTCATTAAGCTCGGAAAAAATTCAAGTGGAGTCTCACACTCGGATCATAAGGATTTGAACTGGCCATGGAAGGCAATTCGACTACTCAACAGATGCCTCATCGGACCCATTCTAAAGAAGATACCCTATCAGGTATACAAGAGAAGAAAGGCCAACATTTCTTACTTCAAACCATTCGGATGTAAATGATATGTGCATAACAATGATAATGAACATTTGACTAAGTTTGATGTATGGTCGGATCAAGGTATATTTCTTGGTTATTCATCTCACAAGTAAGTCTTATAGAATCTTTAACAAGAGAGCTAACAAAGTGAAAGATAAGTGAATCAAATTTCTCAAATCTTAAGCTGAACGGAGATGAATATTAAATAGCTTAGCTCAGAATGTATCAAAACAAAGGAAGTTAGGCTACTTAGAAATAAACTTCCTTAGAATAAACCAACTCGGAATGAGCCAGTTCAAGAGCCAGCTAAGCCTCATCGAAGGATAAGCTGAAGATGTTCAACAAATTGAAGAACAAATTATTCAACTAACAAACTTGGTAAACCGAGAGGACAAATAGTGTTTTCAAATATACATCTAGTCACCCACCCGAGAATATTGTATCCGATATCAACAATTGGGTAACAACTCATTCTTCTTTGCAAAATCTATGTGCATTTTCAGCATTCATTTCATTAATTGAACGTCAAAATGTACTAGAAGCCCTACTTGAAGTTGAATGGGTAGAGGCCATGTCGAGCGAATTAACTCAATTTGAAAGAAACCAAGTGTAGACTCGATGAATCGACATTATAACCGCCCAGTAATAGGAGCCAAATGGGTTTTCAAGAACAAACTAGATGAGGGAGGGTTGGTAGTCGAAATAAGGCGAGACTAGTTGCTCGAGGATATAAGCAAAAAAGGGAACCGATTGTGGGGAAACCTTTGTACCTGTTGATATGATTGAGGCAATAAGAATTCTTTGAGCATTTGCATCTACCATGAACATTAAGCTTTATCAAATGGATGTTAAGTGTGCATTTCTCAATGGTTATATAAAGAAGAAGTTTATGTTGAGCAACCCCTACATTTGAAAACTCTCAATTTTCAAATCATGTTTTCAAATTGCAAACAACTTTGAATGGTGTCATTCGGATCTATCCCAATAATGTGTGATAATCAAAGTTCTATCAAGCATCACCAAGAATCCAATTCAACATCCTAAAATGAAACACATTGAGGTTAGGTATCATTTTCTTAGAGACCCTTCTAAGAAAGGTGATATTGAACTTGAGTTTTTTCCTATCAAATTCAATTAGATGATATTTTCACAAAACCTTTGGGTGAAGATCAGTTTTGTTTTATTAGGAATGAAATTGGCTTGATAATTGAATGATTATCTGATTTATTCCATGAATTATTGAGAATTTGATTAATTCTTATAGTTTCGAGTGAATAACAAATGGATCAGTTGAATCAAGATGAGACCGAACTATGAGTTATTAGTTTTCGGAGTGTGTTCGAGTAACTAAGACATATTAATGAGTCGGACTAAGTTTATGAGAAAAATGGACATCAAAATTCCGAGATTATCTCTAGATTAATGGAGACTCTTGGAAATGTTTTTGAAAATATCATTTTCTCTCTCGGCATGGGAACAGTCTACAAACTAGCCGTTAGAGGGAAAAAGTTTCTAAGCTTGTCTGTTACTCACTAGAAGACTCAACAGTCTAATAACCGCTACTTTGAGGGTTGAGTCCGAAATGCTTTTGTTTAATGAAAGCTTTCGTTTTATAAATAGTACCCTTCATTCTCATTCGATCACTTTTCTATTTTTGTCTCTCACTCTTGCTCTCTCTCGCTCTCTAACTCGGAAACTCCTAACTCTCTACTCTCTCTCTCTCTTGTTCATCTGCTTTCTCTGTTGAAGACTCGGACATCGCTCTATATCTTTCCGAGTCATGCAAAAGGAATCAGGTATAACGATGTCATTCATATAGAGTTTTGATTCCAAGGCATTCTCTGTGTCTTAGAAACATACTTGAATTAAATAGTATGCTTCCTATGCGATTCGGCATTCACATATCTCTTTAATCGTTTTTTTTGTTTGTTAGCGACTCGGAAAAGTTGCTCTTTATTCCGAGTCCTTTCTCACTCGGAATCCGACTTGTGATTATTTACTCTATCGTTTGCATAGTCGGCATTCATAGTTCATTTCATGCTTAGTCTATATCAAGTTCTTTCTCACTTTGATATTTCTTTGTAGAACGTGTTTCTTTTATTAAGACTAAGTCATATGGAATTCCGAGTATCATGGATATTAGACTCGGAATATTCCATTTCCTTTCGACTCGAGATAATCAATTGCGTAATTTCTAAAGATTATTTTGTTATACGTGTCTAACCTTGGACCAAAGTATTTTATACTTTGAGAACCAAAGTTGTTTTACTTTTGTAGGTTATTCAATCGAGGATATCTTTTCAAAACTACAAAAGTAGCCGAAGCTCGAACGTCAAATCACCAGCGAGATATGGCTTTTCACCTTCCCCGCTTTAGTCTCGGAAGATTGTGTCGAAGGCATGCGCTTCAATATCCGGAAACTGGAACGCCAAGTCTAACGAGTGGTTTTCACCTCGGTTTTCAAGACACAACCGATGGTTTTGGGACTTCCAAGAGAGTTAACCCGTTGTCCAACGTTCATATTTCAACGGATACTTTCCGAGTGACTCGGAAAGCCTTTCTCAACGGTCACGAGAGGACTCTCGGTCGACGAGATGGAAATAACGGCTACTCGCTCGGTCTTATCTATAAGAAGAAGCCACTTCACAAGACTTGAAGGTTGCGAGAACATATTGTCTATACACTCACTTGTTCAAAGTTATTGTATTTTTACTCTCAATCTTCAACTTACAACTCCCACTCTGTAATTCATTACTTTACGAGTTGTAAGGTCTTGTACTTCGTTACAAACACTTCTTACATTCTTTGTAAGGTCCCTTGACTAAGTCTGTAAAGGTTAACTCGGCTTAGTTGTCCCTAGCTGTAAGGGTTATCTCAGCTAGGAAGTACTAGATCGAGATAAGGTAACTTCGAGTCTAGGAAAATCCGTATAGAGTTGTCTAAGGGAGCAACTCGGGTTCGATCAAGTTCACGGTATTTTGTGGACTCAAAATAGTGGATTTGACTTCGTGTCTGGATTGACACGGGCCGTGGTTTTCACGCCCGGGAGGGTTTCCACGTAAATATTTCGTGTTCTCTTTCCGAGTTCATTCTAGACTCGAGACGGCTTTAGTGCTCCTACTTCTTCTAATTCATTGCTTTACGAGTCCAATCTTTTCGACCCCTTGTTTAGACTCGGATTCTGTCTTGGTCACTTTTACGCACAAAAGTGTGTGTTTTTGCAAAGATTTTTCCATCACCCTATTCACCCCCTCTAGGGTGACTCGAGACTCTCCCGAGCAAACCTTCAATTGGTATCGAGCCTAGCCTTTCGGAAAGGATCTAACAGTCCAAAGGTTTAAAGATCGGATGGCTCGAACACCGGAGAGTTCGACGAAGGTAGATCTTCCAACGAGGCCACCAAAATTCAAAGGTTCAAATTTCGGTCACTGGAAGAAGCTCATGGAATGTTTCCTTATGGATCACGATGAAGAAGTTTGGGAAATCATAAAACAAGGGAACTACATTCCAACAAAGACAGATGAATTCGAGAATCCTTCCAAAGACAAAGGCTGAGTTCACGCCGACAGAGCGAGAAGTTCGAAAGAACTTCAAAGCCATGAACATCCTCATGTGCGCCATAAGCTCGGAAGAATATAATCGAGTCTCTGCTCGTGACTCTGCTAAAGAGGTGTGGGACACTCTGGTCAACACCTATGAAGGTACAAGCCAAGTGAGACAAGCAAAGATCAGCCGAGTATCTTCACAAATATGAGCTTTTCAAAATGGAGCCGAAGAGAACATTACTCGGATGTTCATTCGCTTCACCGAGATCACCAACAATCTCAAATCTCCGGGAAAGAAGATCTCCCATGAAGAAATGTGCCAAAAATTCTCGAAGCCTACCCAAGAGACGATGGGGTCCTAAGGTGACTCGCCATAGAAGAAGCTCGGAACCTCTCACTCTTGAAACCGGACGAGCTCATTGGAAAGCTTCGACTCATGAGATACATCCGGAAGAAGAAGATGCTGAGGGTACTTCCAAAAGGAACGTCACACTTAAAGCCTCGAGAATCCAAAGAAGCAAGTCCAAGCTCCTCCGACTCGGAAGAAGATGCCGAGGGTACTTCCAAAAGGAACGTCACACTTAAAGCCTCGGAATCCAAAGAAGCAAGTCCAAGCTCCTCGACTCGGAACCTCTCACTCTTGAAACCGGACGAGCTCATTGGAAAGCTTCGACTCATGAGATACATCTGGAAGAAGAAGATGCTGAGGGTACTTCCAAAAGGAACGTCACACTTAAAGCCTCGAGAATCCAAAGAAGCAAGTCCAAGCTCCTCGACTCGGAAGATGATCCCATGGCACTCATTGCAAGAGGCTTCAAGAGAATGATGAAGCACAAAAGATGGGACAAAAGACCAAAAGAAGAATTCTACAAAAAGGACAAGAGAGACAGAAAAGGTAAGTTTTCTTCACCCTCAAAGTTATCTTTGTCTAAGAATTCGGATGTTTTGAATGTGGCAGCAAAGACCACATAGTCAAGGACTGTCCAAAACGAAGAAGGGACAGGGAAGAAGAAAAAGGCCATGATGGCAACTTGGAGCGATGAGGAATCATCCGAAGACGACGAGGAGTCGGATGACTCAAAGTGTCTAATGGCAATCACCGACTCGAAGGCTGAAAAAGAGTCGGACTCGGACACGAACTCGAGATAATGAGGAAGCCGATCCTCAAGAGGTAATAAACTACTTCCTCAAATTCTCCAAAGTTGATTTAGCTAAATACATCTTTACTTTGGAAGAAAAGTCCAATTCGATTCTTCTCATTTGAAGGAACAACTTGAGTCAATCACTTCGAGAAAACTTCTTTAAAAAATGAATTGGAAAAGCTGAGACTCACACTCGAGAGAACTCAAGACAAGTGCTCAAACTAATGAGGCCGAGTCCGAGTTACTCGGAAAAGAAAATGAGCAAGCTGAAACGAAGCTCACTGAGTCTCAAGACCTGGTTTTGAAATTTACTCAAGGACAGAAGAACCTTGATATGCTCTTAGGTTCACAATGTGTCTCTTTTAGAAAAGAAGGTCTTGGTTTCAACAAGGAGGAAGAATCTAATTCTTACTCGGATTTGTTCAAAAGGATTCCGAAGCTGTTATGTTCAAAAGGCTGAGCATGGTCCCATTCACAAAAATGAAAAGAGGACTAAACCCGGACCTATTTACAAAAGGAAACCATTTTCCTCTGTTGCAAAAGGAAAGGTTTTTAAAAGGAAAGAGACACGGACTCGGTTCCTTGAGAAGAAGAAGACTCGAGAATCGGACTAAACCCAAAGTCATTCAAATCTGGGTTCCGAAGCACCTTCTTCCTCGAGAAAGGACCACGAGTAAGAAATGTTCTTGGGTTCGTTAGAGGAAGTGAGAAGGGTTAGATTATCTCTGTTTTGCGGAGTCACTCGAGAAAAGATCAAAAGGACATTGGTACTGGACGGTGGATGCTCACGACATATGACAGGTGACCAAGGACTCTTTTACGAGTTGGAGTCATATAAAGGAGGAAAGGTGACCTTTGGTGATGACAGCAAGGGCAAGATAGTGGGCATTGGGAAGATTGGTAATGGAAACGATCCGGTGAGCCCGAGTCTACCTTGTCAAAGGACTGAAGTACAACTTACTTAGCATCTCCCGACTTTGTGACAAAGGACAAGAGGTAAAATTCACTCAATCCAAGTGCTACATCACGGATGAGATCACCAAAGAGATAAAACTTTCGGGTAAGAGATCAGGTAATACCTACATCATCCCTCTTTCGACCCAAGTCGAGAATTTATCTGTTTGAAAGCATCTCTTCAAGATGATTCTTGGACTTGGCATCGTAGATTAGGTCATATTAGCATGCATACTATCAAAAAGCTTGCATCTCATCATCTAGTTAGAGGATTACCTAAGCTGTACGTTTGAGAAGGATAAAGTATGTGAAGCATGCACCGAGAGGAAACAAGTCGGATCTTCATTCAAATCTCTGAAGACAGTTTCCACATCCAACGTGCTTGAATTACTACATATGGATCTATGTGGCGAAATTCTGTAAAGAGTCTCGGAGGTAAATCCTACATACTTGTTATCATTGATGATTTTTCAAGATTTACCTGGGTGTGTTTTCTCAAGCATAAGAATGAAGCCTTCAAGGAATTCGATAAGCTCCGTAGAAAGATTCAAGTGGAGTCCCGGACTCAGATTCAAAAGATTCGAACCGACCATGGAAGGGAGTTCGATTACTCGGAATTCTCGAGTTTTGTGACAAGAATGGAATTTCTCACAACTTCTCAGCACCCAGAACTCCTCAACAGAATGGAGTAGTTGAGAGAAAGAACAGAACCCTTGAAGAAATAGCAAGGACGATGATGATTGAACACAACTTGCCTTACTATTTACGGGCGGAAGCGATAAACACGGCCAACTACACTCTCAATCGATGCCTCATCGGACCCATTACGAAGAAAACACCTTATGAACTCTACAAAGGGAGGAAGCCAAACATTTCCTATTTCGGACCTTTTGGATGTAAGTGTTTTGTCCACAACAATGGTAAGGATCATCGACCAAGTTTGATGCTCGGTCGGACGAAGGAATTTTTCTAGGTTACTCTTCTCATAGCAAAGCTTACCGTATCTTCAACAAGAGAACTAACAAAGTGGAAGAAAGTATCCACGTAGTGTTTGATGAGCTTGAACAAGGAAAAACCAAGTGAATCTTCATACTCGAAGCCGAAGCTCGAAAGGATGATGATGAAGATGAGCTTTCAAAGACTCGAAGGAGATCACTCGAACGAGGAAGTACGAGAATGAAATAACTCAAGAAGTCGCTCGGAGCGAGCAAGTCAATGGAGCCGATCACTCGGAACAAGCTTCGAAGATCAAGCTATTCAGCCCACAAACCTGGTGAATCAAAGAAGCTGGTAAAGCGTTCAAATTTACTTCCGAGTCATCCCCAAGAAAACATAATTTCTAATATCAACGAGTGCGGTAAGAACTCGTTCTTCTCTTCATAATCTATGTGCATTCACTGCATTCATTTCACTAATCGAACCCAAAAATGCACTAGAAGCTCTTAATGAACCCGAATGGGTAGAGGCCATGCAAGAAGAGCTGAATCAATTTGAAAGAAACCAAGTCCGGACTCGACCAACCGACCTTCGACCACCCGGTTATAGGAACCAAATGGGTCTTCAAAAACAAAGCTGGATGAGGGTGGAATAGTTGTCGAAACAAAGCTAGACTTGTAGCTCAAGGTTACAATCAAGAAGAAGGAATTGATTGTGGGGAAACCTTTGCCCGAGTAGCTAGAATTGAAGCCATTAGAATACTTGTTGGCATTTGCATCCTGCATGCATATTAAATTATATCAAATGGATGTTAAGTGTGCCTTTCTCAATGGTTTTATTGAAGAAGAGGTCTATGTCGAGCGGCCTCCTGGTTTTGAAAACTCGGAATTTCCAAATCATGTTTTCAAACTTCAAAAGGCTCTCTATGGTCTTAAGCAAGCCCCTAGAGCTTGGTATGAAAGAGCTGAGCGACTTCCTGGTTCAAAATAATTTTAAAAGAGGTCGGATCGACAAGACCTTATTCATAAAGACCAAAGGGAAAGATTTTCTCATTGTTCAAATATATGTTGATGATATTATTTTCGGTGCTACTAATGAATTTACGTGTCGAGAATTTTCACGAGTTGAAGAGTCAAGAGTTCCAAATGAGTATGATGGGAGAACTCAACTTCTTCCTTGGATTGCAAATCAAACAAGACAAAAATGGAATCTTTGTTCATCAATCAAAATACACCAAGGAGCTGCTGAAGAAATATAAGCTTCAAGATGCAAAGCACGCATCTACTCCTATGAGCGACGAGTATAAAGCTCGACTCGGATGAGACGAGTAAAGCGGTAGATCGAAACTCTATCGGGGTATGATTGGATCAGCTGCTATATCTTACTTCAAGCGGACCAGATATAATGTTCGGTGTTTGCTTATGTGCACGATTTAAAGCTAATCCAAAAGAATCACATCTCACTCTGCGGTGAAGAGAATATTCGAGATATCTTGCGAGGCACTCGGAATCTAGAACTATGGTACTCCGAGAGACTCGAAGCCGACTACGGCCGGGTACTCGAGACGCGGACTATGCGGGATACAAAGTTGATCGAAAGAGCACATCCGGAGCTTGCCAATTTCAGGTCAATCCCTAGTATCCCGGCACTCAAAGAAGCAAAACTCAGTAGCTCTATCAAGCTGCGGAAGCTGAATATATTGCCGCTGGAGCTTGTTGCGCTCGAATTCTCTGGATAAAACAACACTTGAAGGACCTTGGACTATTTCTCAACTCAGTCCCAATCAAGTGTGATAATCAAAGCGCAATCGGTATCACTAAGAATCCTGTCCGAGCACTAAAAACAAAGCATATTGAAGTCGGTATCACTTCTTACGCGATCACTCGGAAAAGGGTGATATTACACTTGAGTTCATTCCTACTAATCTTCAATTAGCTGATATCTTTACTAAGCCTCTTGGTGAAGATCAATTCATTTTATTCGGAATGAGCTTGGTATGTTAAATGCTTAGTTTTGTGTTATGATTCGTGAATATTTACGTGCCTTGTGCTTTCATTGTTAATAACCATCGGTTCGGTTGATCACGTGATACTTGGGCTGATCGTTATTTCGTGTTTCGAGTCATTCGAAACTTTTACGAGTCAAACTCGGACGTAAGAGAAATTTGGACATCAAATTTTCGAAGCTATCTCTAGAAACAGTGGAGAGTTTCGATTAAAATTTCAAACCCGTTTTCTCTCTCTTTCTCGAGCGCTGCGATCGGATCTTAACCGCAGATTTTAAACCACCGATATCTCAACCGTTGAGGAAGAACCGTCACACCGGGCATTAATTATCGATGGACGGGCTGAGTCGAACGGAGTTACTTAACGGATAGTGAACGGGCGCGCGTACTCACTATAAATAATGACTATTCATCTTCATCTCGGTATTCTAAAACTCCTTCCCTCTCAAACGAAACCCTGTCACGGAAGCATACTACGTGAATAGTGTTCCTCGATCGTCACGCGGACGTCGAAGAAGCTCTCTCTCTCTCGTAAGTTTTTCAACTGCTCTTCTCTCTTTCTTCTACCATTTTCGTTTTCTTCTCTTCTACACCTCCTTCTCTTTCCTCTTTCTCTCGAAAAGTTTCATATTTTCATCTCTCACCATGCCTAAAAGAGGAAACCATCCCGACTTTCGAGTTTCTTCATCCTCTAAGAAGCCTCGCACCAACAAGCCGAAAGCTCAACCCCTTCTAAACCCATTGTCACCCGAGCATCTTGCGTCTGGACGACAAGTTCTTCCCAACAACCAAATTCTCCTGGTTGTCCAATATCCAAACCACCGGAGTCTACCCTTTCTTGTGCTTCGGCGAGTTCATCTATCCTGAACTTGTTTCGAGTTTTATACTCATCTCACCCACTCCGAAAATGTTCTAACCTCTCGGGTTCGAACATTACTGTTCGATATCAACACCTCCCTCCTTCACCGTCTGTTCAAAGTCTCTTCTCTCTTCTTGAACAGCAACCCTATCCCCTTCATCGAAGTCGCCAACGACTTCTTTGAAAAGTACGCTAAAGAATTCCCGGGTCCGGAAAGAACTTTTCGTGACTCGGTTGAAGTCGAAGCCGGACTTCGTGTTTCTGCCGATGAGAACCTTCTTCTCACAGCATTCTAGCAAGGAGAACCCCAACTCCAAGCACCTCAAAGCCCTCTTCGATATCCCGGAGGGATACGAAGTCGACCTCTTCCCCTCCATCATTGAGCAAATGGCCGCTGTGCCAGCTCAACTCCAGAGCAAGAAGAACACCTCCCTTCCTTTCGGTGCTCTTCTCACCCTTGTATTCAAACAATTCCAAGTTCCTCTTCCCTCGACCCTAACGCGGTGTGCAGGCGGCCATTGTGGTCGGCAAGAAGGAACTCCAGGGTACGGATACCGGAAACTAACCCCGGTGTGCAGGTTCACAACTCGGAGCCGAGGCCTCCTTCTCCACCTCGGACTCGAAATCCACCCCTCTTCCTCTTCCCTCTTCACCTGGTGGTGCCTCCACCTCCGGTGCTTCCAAAACTCTCTCTGCCCTCTTGTCTCCTGTCTTCATGGACAAGATCACGTCTGTGTCCTCCGATTTCGGAGACATGCTCGGGGTTTCAAGTCTGTTCTTCGAGGTCCGACTATTAACCAAAAGACTGGTCGAGTCCCAAATCCGAGAGCAGCAGTCTCTCGTTCTTGAGATGAGAGAGGCTGGTTAAGGAGCGAAGGAGCTGGCCGAGCTCCTCGAGAGCGACGGTCCAAGGCGGCTCGGGACCCGGATGACTCGGACCCATCCGAGGCGTCTTCGAGCCCGAGCCCGACCTCCTCGGAGAGCGAGGAAGCCGAGGAAGCGAGAGGAAGAAGCTACGGATGCAGCGGAGGACGCCGAGGAACCTGCGGTGAAGCAGGCCCTTCCGGGCAAAGGGAAGAAGAGGCCGTGGCAAGCTGCTCCCCAAGCTCAAATAGCTGTACTCAGCTCGAGACAGCAATCCGAGTGGGTCGGAAGATCTCGCTCCTCCGGCGAGTCGGCCAGAGCAGCCCCCTCCAGCCCTCGAGGTCCCAAGGGAAGAACCTCTCGATCCACTATCTCCGGGTCAGCCCCTCGGAGCCGAGCCCCTGCGAACTATTCCGGTTCTCCCTTCGCCGCGCTCAAGCACATCGTCAAGGTCTTATCAGCGCCGGCGCACCTCCGCCTCTACTCGAAATCCCCACCTTCCTAGTTGGAGCCATGCACCGAGTCACGATTCCTCAGTGTCTCCGAATTTCGCTTCAAAATTTTCTTTTTGTCCGGACAACTTATGTGTATTACTTGTTATTTTCTCCTTTCTTTTTGGTTCTTGTTTTTGCTGAAAGGCAAGGGGAGAAAATGTAGTCGAAACTGGTTGTCTTGTTTAGGGGAGTTTTTACTGCCCTTGTAAATTTTTAATGGATTAATGCATTTCATTATTTTTGAGTTCTTTCTTTTACGAGTTAATGAGTTAAAGCATACTTTATCTTGCTCCGATATATTGTATATCACTCGATCTATTCAATATGCCTTATCTTTTTATCAAACTACTCAGAATCAATATATTTTATTCTAACAAAGTTTCGTTTAAGTTTGGAATGCCTTTCATCAAAAGGGGAGATTGAAGACTCGGACATCGCTCTATATCTTTCGAGTCATGCAAAAGGAATCAGGTATAACGATGTCATTCATATAGAGTTTTGATTCCAAGGCATTCTCTGTGTCTTAGAAACATACTTGAATTAAATAGTATGCTTCCTATGCGATTCGGCATTCACATATCTCTTTAATCATTTTTTTTTGTTTGTTAGCGACTCGGAAAAGTTGCTCTTTATTCCGAGTCCTTTCTCACTCGGAATCGACTTGTGATTATTTACTCTATCGTTTGCATAGTCAGCATTCATAGTTCATTTCATGCTTAGTCTATATCAAGTTCTTTCTCACTTTGATATTTGCTTGTAGAACGTGTTTCTTTTCTTAAGACTAAGTCATATGGAATTCCGAGTATCATGGATATTAGACTCGGAATATTCCATTTCCTTTCGACTCGGATAATCAATTGCGTAATTTCTAAAGATTATTTTGTTATCTCGTGTCTAACCTTGGACCAAAGTATTTTACACTTTGAGAACCAAAGTTGTTTTACTTTTGTAGGTTATTCAATCGAGGATATCTTTTCAAAACTACAAAAGTAGCCGAAGCCGAACGTCAAATCACCAGCGAGATATGGCTTTTCACCTTCCCTGCTTTAGTCTCGGAAGATTGTGTCGGAAGTCATGCGCTTCAATATCCGAAAACTGGAACGCCAAGTCTAACAGTGGTTTTCACCTCGGTTTCAAGACACAACCGATGGTTTTGGGACTTCCAAGAGAGTTAACCCGTTGTCCAACGTTCATATTTCAACGGATACTTTCGAGTGACTCGGAAAGCCTTTCTCAACGGTCACGAGAGGACTCTCGGTCGGCGAGATGGAAATAACGGCTACTCGCCTGGTCTTATCTATAAGAAGAAGCCACTTCACAAGACTTGAAGGTTGCGAGAACATATTGTCTATACACTCACTTGTTCAAAGTTATTGTATTTTTACTCTCAATCTTCAACTTACAACTCCCACTCTGTAATTCATTACTTTACGAGTTGTAAGGTCTTGTACTTCGTTACAAACACTTCTTACATTCTTTGTAAGGTCCCTTGACTAAGCTGTAAAGGTTAACTCAGCTTAGTTGTCCCTAGCTGTAAGGGTTATCTCGGCTAGGAAGTACTAGATCGAGATAAGGTAACTTCGAGTCTAGGAAAATCTGTATAGAGTTGTCTAAGGGAGCAACTCGGGTTCGATCAAGTTCACGGTATTTTGTGGACTCAAAATAGTGGATTTGACTTCGTGTGCTGGATTGACACGGGCCGTGGTTTTCGCCCCGGGAGGGTTTCCACGTAAATATTTCGTGTTCTCTTTACGAGTTCATTCTAGACTCGGACGGCTTTAGTGCTCCTACTTCTTCTAATTCATTGCTTTCGAGTCCAATCTTTTCGACCCCTTGTTTAGACTCGGATTCTATCTTGGTCACTTTTCCGCACAAAAGTGTGTGTTTTTGCAAAGATTTTTCCATCACCCTATTCACCCCCTCTAGGGTGACTCGAGACTCTCCCGAGCAAACCTTCATCTGTCTTTTCACCCAACTCCTCTCACTCTTTGTCAATCATGCCTAAAACAGGGTTGGAATTCAAGAAAAGACACTTCACTCTTTGTCAATCATACCTAAAAGAGGCTATAACCAAATCTACTCGCTCCGACAATCCTTAGAAGGATCCATCTAAAGGAAAAGCCCTTTCCCTCGATGATAACAAGCTCATAGTAGGCCAACACTACTTTATCGATAAGAAATTCTTCACCACCACCACTTTCTCTTGGATCAAATCCACTCTCAACACAAGTACCTTCACTTATTTGTGTTTTGACGACGACATCTACCAAGAACTCTTCACTAAGTTCTACTCTTACATGATAGCAAGAGATAATGTTATCTCTTCTGCTATGTAAGACAAAATCATTAGCATTAATCTTGCTCTCCTTCATAATATCTTCAATGTGAAGTGTCTTTTCTTGAATTCCAACCCTATTCCATTTAATGAAGTCGCTGATGACTTCTTTGATAAATACACCAAAGAATTTCGAGTTTAGAAATAATGTTTCGTGACTCAAATGATCTCTGAAGCAAGAATTCTTTGCTTCATCTTGATGCAAACTTTCTTTTCCTTCTACTCGTCCAAAAAGAACCCTAACAACAAAGTTTTTAAGGCTCTCTATGATATCCTTGAGGGAATGAGGTTGACCTCTTCCCTTTTATCTTGGAGCAAATTGCATTTGTTCCTTCGATTAGAAGAAGCCTCTTTACCCTCTTTGGAGCTCTTCTTTTTGCTATCTTCGCCCAATTCAAGGTAAATCTCCCTTTTGATCCCCACAAATTTCTATAGCATGTTGTTTGTATAGGTAGAGGTGGGATAATTAGCCTAGGACACAAGGAAATACAAGTTGGTGTTTGGGTTCATACTTCGATGTTGCTCCTCCTCCTTCTTCTCGGACTTAGAAAGATGTTAAGCCTCCTTTTCTAACTGCTAGACCTTCATCCTCCTAGTCCGCCTCTTCTCTTGACTTACTTGAAAAGGTGGCTACTCAATTTGTTGCTCTGTCTAAAGAGTTACTCGTTAACTCTAGGAGCCTTCCAGGCTTTTATCCTAATTCTAACTCGGTTCCAGAGCAAGGCTTAGACTCAAATTGATCGAGTTAAGCCTTTGTTGCTGAGCTCCAGCACTTGATTAAGCGCCAACAAGATTAGATTCACCATCTCTAGGAGAGTAGATCCAAAGTTACCGAGGACTCAAAATCCTCTCAAGAAGTATAACCTTCGAGTCCTCAAATTCTTCTAACTCTTATAAAGAGAAACATAAGGAGAAAGAGAAGAAGAAGAATAAGAAGAAGAAGATGATGATGATGATGAAGAAAAACAAGAAAAACAAGAAGAACAAGAAGAAGCGGAAGGAGAAAGAGAAACTGGAGTAGCCCCAACTAAGGGCCAAGATGACAAAGAACCTAAGGTGATCTACTTAGATCACACTTACTTTCGCTCGAAGAGGCTAGTGATGCAAGCCAGTCTAAGGCCCCCATATCAATTCAATAGCCTCTAGCTGAAGAGGCTAAGGGCTTAGAAAAAGAACTAGAGGATGTACAACCTCGACTCGTAGGAGTGCAATTCAAATCCTTGATTTGCTCCTCGCTTTGCCTCCCGCCTAGCTGCATTGAGTTGGGCCTAGAGACGCAAAAGAGTCCCTCGGTCTTCTACCTCTACTCGAATTGCTCCTCATCCCTCTTAATTTTTTTTTGTCCAACATCTTTGTACTTTATTGTTAGTTCGTCCCTATTTTATTTTGATGAAATGCATAGGGGAGAGAAAAGATAGATATTGGGTTCGAGAGGAAGTTCAAGGGAGTTCTTTATTTCAGCTTTTTTAATTATCTCTATATAATTTTTTCTTACCTTTAATGAAATTTTCCTATTTATGAGCATACATGAGCTGTCTCTCTTATTTATTCTCATATATTTTATCTCTCGCTTATAATTTTGTAATAATTATGTTTTGAGTTGTATCTAATCAAAAGCACTCGATATTGTTGTTTAATATTTTTTTTTTGCTTTGATAAAAATAGAGTGAAAACATAACTTTCCGAACTATTAGCTTTTATCTTAAGTATGGAATGCCTTTCATCAAAAAAGGGAGATTGAAGACTTAGGTATAACTCTCTATCTCTCTATGGTTTCGATTTCCAGTCATTGAAAGTATTTAAGAAGCTCACCTTTAAGTTTTCAACTCTGTCCGAACCTCTCAAAAACCATCTATTTAGTATATACATTTAACTGGGTTTCGAAAATCAATTATTACGTTAATTCCTCTTTTTAAGTTAGTTTATTAAATGAAATTATTTACTTGATCGAGTTTATACATTCTGATTATTGAACTTTAATAACTTGATCATTTAAAATATTGGCTCAAGATGGAATTTAAACCTAATGAATATTAGGTTGAGAAATTTCCATTCTTTTAGGGTAAAGATAATTTAGCACTTAATTAGTTTGAACTAATTATTACCGTTGCCTAATTTTGACCAAAGCATTTTTATATTTTCAGTACCACTTTGATTTGGTTTTGAAGGTCGACTAAACTAGCTAAACTAACTAAATATTTTGAGACTACTCTTCCCCGATTTTTTCAGGCGTAATAGTTATTTCCCTAAATCAAGGGAAGAGTAATAGTCAATTCAAGGGAAATTCAAGTGAAAGGACTGATAGTTATTCCAACTTTCCACCCTATGAGCCCGCCAATAAATACAAGTTCGGTCTAGGCAATCATCCAACTGCTAAGAAAATAGCAAAAGCTACGTGGGAGATACAAGCTAGGAGGACTACACCATTCATAGTACGTTTAATCAAACCCTTTCCCCGTACTCTAAATGGACAATTCTCGAAAGAAGGATGATTTCCCTACTATGGATTTCTTGAGTCTTTAGTGACTGCCATGTGCTAGAAAAGGACACACCCTACCTCCTCGAGAAGGAACAGTCCATATAAGAGTGGACCAATTTGGCTAACGGAAACATTTTTAGTCCGTTATTCGAATGGAAGAAAAGTTTAGAGGGGAATTCGATTTTGTAACGCCCCGGTTACCATTACTTAATAATTCCCCAATCCGAGAATATTAGGTAAGGTTGCAGCGGAAGTTAACGACCGAAGGCGTTACCGCCGCCCTAACAAAAGGACAAGGCCGAATTAAGATACCATAATAAACGAGTGTCTAGTGGTCATGCCTCAAGCTACGTCGTAGGGTGTCATCCCGACTACTTAAGTAACCAATCCCAAGCACGGTTCGCTACATATTTACAAACGTTAGTGACCATTACAACAGATCTCGCAATAGGAAATGCGCAATACTTAATTACAACCCGAAGTCAAACCCAAAATTAGCGTGGACGAGAATCACTTGTGAACATCTAATCCAAGCACGTAACAATGATAATGGAAAATTCAGCTAAGTCCTCGCTCCCGTCAGACTTCTTATGCAATGGGCTGTTCACTCGATGCTTTTCCTAAAAACAAAACATCAAAATAATTCGAAGAATGAGTCGAAACTCGGCACGAACATTCCTGCACAGTTAAATAATTTTGAAACACATTGATTGAGCGCGCGCATTTCAATTCATTTTAGTTTGAAATTAGGGGAGAGAATATAAGTAAAATTTTCTTGCCGGTTATTATCCGGAAGTGGAACCCCTTGGTAATTGATACGATCGTTGAACAGGTGCTCACCCCCGGGCCGACCGATAACCCGAGTTGACGCCGCGCGCGGTATAATTGGTGGGCCTAAGCCCCGATAATTGATAATTGGGCGAGGACCACTTAATTAGGTGGCAAAACTTGCCTTGTAAATGATTCATTGTTATTTGTATATATGAGAAAAGCTGAGATTTGATGAAACATGTGAGTTTTCGAAAGGTACGAGCAATGAACATACCTGAACCGAGGATGTTTGCTTTCTCCGTTTTTATGAAAATTTAAGTTACTAGCTTTCCAGGCAACCGAAGTGGCCTCGGTTCCGTTTCAAATAGATTTCCCTTGTTAATATTGTTTTTCTTGAGTTTTAACACTTGAATTCGTATAATCGTTGGTAATTTGATTTATTTTCTTTATTTGTTAAGTAATCGATTAAACTAAGATTTTTGTTACTCAACTCCCTTGCGCTAATTCTGTTTAGATCTTAATTGAGCATGTACTCGTTAAAGTAGTCGACTAGATCCAGCAATGATATTCCCACGATGTAATGCGTTACGGACTCAAATCAAGAGAATGAAAACCCACATATACATGTATATATGTACTTATGCATGTGTACAAGTACCTAAACACTTCGTAGTTAATATTGTTATTATTATTATTGTCATTGTTGTTGTTATTATTAGATGCAACTAATTTGATTAATTTGCCAAGCCCAACTTATCTTTCGATCCTTATTCCTAATGTAATTTCTTTATTTCTCATTTCATCGAGTTCTAACCCACAACTAAGTGATTACTCAATCTACGAATGCCTTTCCACAGGGAGGCTTCACAATTAACCAAATTGCTCAAAATTCATACATATACCAACTTAAGGTCATGGGCATTACTTTCACCACAAAATTCACATTCGCAATCATAATTAAGCATGCTTAATATTTGAACTATTTTCACAACCTCTCGCAATTACACATTAGCCAGTTCAACTTATGCATATAATCGCCCTACGTTTGCTCAATATAGTCATTCCCCAAAATCTCAAAATCCATCCAGTTACTCAATTACATAACCAAACATCCCTAATTTCGTTCTCTACATTATAATTCCCTAAAAGAAATTACCTCTATACACAATCAATCCATCCACTGCCATACCTCGATCATTCATACCAGTTCGAATATTCTCAAATCAATTTTCAAATTCACTTCACAAATATATCTCTAGATTATATACTTCAATTTACCATTACAATTGCTTAAACAAATAAGGAATTTGATAACTTAGGGTTTAACGTTTACCTTCAAATTCGGAGAGGAGAAGTTGAGGAGGACGAGCGAGAGGGTGGCGGTGGACGGCGCTGCACCGGCAACCACCCGGCGAGGCGGCGACAAGCTCCAGCGGCGCTGCGGCTGTGGTTGGTTGCCAAGCGAGCTGCGGCAGAGGAGTCCCGCAGCGCCTAGCGGGAGGAAGGGAGAGGCAGCGAGGCGCGAGAGAGGGAGGAAGCGAGACAGGGAGAGACAAGAGGCGGCCGGCGCTGGTCTCCCGCCGGCGTCGCGCGCGCGCCTGGCCGGAGAAGGCGCCCACGGGGAAGAAGAAGCAGGGGAGGACGGGAGGAGCAGGGTAAGCAAGGGAGGACGGGAAGAGGGGAGGCAGTGAGGCAATTGAATTGAACTTGCCTGATTATTTTGGTTTTAACCGCCTCACTTTTTCTTTTTCTTTTTTTTCTACTTAATTCGAGATAAATCCGTATCTGGATTTTTCTTTAAAAAATCTGGTTAATTTATTTCATTTTCATTTTTTTCTTTTCTACATTTATATTTATGTATTTATTTAGTTACTTATTTATTTATTTATTATTATTATTATTATTATTATTACTTTTTAATTTTATTTTAACAATGGTGTTCACAAATTATAACCTTATTATGAGATTTTTATTTAACCGCATAACGCATGTATAAAAATAATTTAAATATAAAATATCGAATTGAAGTGCACGCGCTCAATCATATAAATCTTGTAATTAATGAATTAATTGAGTAAACAATGTGGTTTAGGGTCGGGTTGTTATAGATTTCGGTACTATCCGAAACTCTGTCACACCCATAGTTTGATCTCGTCCTAGTTCATCACCAATGTTGACACTCGAAGGGCCCAAGCATTTCACTTGGATTGATGCTAAGAATATTCTAATTTTGCTTCCTCAATCGCTAAACCAACTAAATATTTTGATACTACTTTTCCCTTCATTTTAGTTCAATGGGACATGTTTAAGCTAGAATTTTGATAACACCATAGTCCATTGAGCTATTTTATTACTAACAGCCAGTTGTTCCAATACATTTTTAATTAGGTCCACGGGTGCTATCATTGGAACTAAGTGGGTTAACATATTATTCCTAACCTTCTTACACTATTACAAGTAACCATATTTTACTACGGTTCAAAATAACCTTTTATTATGGTTAGAAGGCGGATTGTATGTGTGGATAGTATTAGAAGGGCATGTTTTACTATGATTTTGAACCGTAGTAAAAGAAACTATTACTACAGTTTATTTGTAAAACTATAGTAATAGGTAGCTACCTAGTACTACGGTTCTACAAATTAACCATAGTAATAGATCTAGGTTAAAAGAACTCCTTTTTTGCCAAGTGGTGGGGTCCACCTATTACTATGCTTCTTACCTAAGAACCGTAGTAATAGGTCAATTTAAGACCTATTACTATGGTTCTTTGGTAAGAACCGTAGTAATAGGTCAAAAAATTTCATAATTTTATTTTTTTATTGTGCCCCTATACATTTATACAACTAGAATACATCCACGTATATTTTGCAACCATAACAATTCATACAATACATCACCAACAGCCTCACTTGTTTCACAACTAATTCGTATTCACATTAGATATATATGTCTGCTATATAATTAAAAAATAACAAAAATTATCAATCAAAGAATGAGGAAAAAAACATTTGTAAATACGTATCTTTGTGTAATTACATGTCCATACACAAAATGCGCCCGACCCTCTCTAAGCTCATCGAGCAAAGCTTGTGTATAAGGGGTGGTGGCGGGAATCTTCCTGGGAAAATATTGCGACCCCTCCTACGAAAAGTATTTTTAGATATATTTACATCAAGTGAAAGTAGTAATTAAGCTAAAAAGAACATGAAAAGATCAATTAAAGATTCATAAACAAATGTACAAAGGGCGCTTATAATTAAGTAGTTGTGCGGGAAATGAAAACTAATTTAATGCTAAGTAATTTTGCCAGAAATGAAAATGGGCAATTGAAGAATTAATTAATTCATAATCATGTAGGAAGTAATTTTGTCGGAAATGAAAACTAATTTAACAAGTAAGTAATAGAACCTTACCTTAATAGAATCAACACTTGGGATTTTCGGGTTATCCGAGCCTTTCGAGTCTCCTTGTGTATCGTACACTCGAAAACACTATTTTTCGATTGGATGAAATAGAATTCAATTAAAGATAATGTATTGTTCAAATGTACACTATATATATAATAGCAATCTTTTGAAACTTATGAAATTGAGGCACGAAAGTAAATTTAGCGAGCTTTGTCCAATAATAATTTATCTTTGAAAAAAATAGCTTTCTACTCATCTATGAACTCACTACGTTTCACTTGACATAATAAATCAAATAATAATAATAATAATAATAATAATAATAATAATAATAATAACAATAATAATAATAATATTTTGTTGGAGTATAGATAGTATCGAAACGAGTAAATGACAAGCACCCTTATTGTCCTCCATTTTTCTTTCATTATTCTCTTCCTTTTCATTCCTAACAAAGTATTTCTAATATCAACATATATATGAGCTTCTGTTGATATATTTTCATTACTTATTTTTTCTTTTAAACATTATTTTTTTGTTTGAAATGATTATTGTTGGAGATGGTGATAATATAAATGGTGTAAGATCCATTTAAGAGAAAGATGAACTATAATAATTATATATCAAATTTGATTGGTTTTTTGTATTGCTTAAAATATCAACCATGATACAAGCCATATTTATAGTGGGATAAGGTCAGCCAATAGTAAACTTAAGTAAGTTTTTTGTGATAATTAATTATATTTTAATATTATATTTCATAAAATGATGACTTGAGAGTGAATTTAAGAGTTTTATCCAATATAAAATAATATTTTATCCTTAGAAAAGCTAGGTTTTCACTCATCTATAGACTCTCTAAGTCTCACATGCCATAATAAATCAAATAAGAATAATAATAATTGAAGGTTTGCTTTTGGAGAGGTTAAGTCACCCTATAAGGGGGTGAATAGAGTGATGGAAGATTATTGTAAATTAACAAATTATTCCGCTTAGTAAAGACTTAGGAAATAATTCGAGTCTAGACCGAACTCAAAAACGGATCAAATACAAAACTTACTGGGAAATCCTCCAGGAGCAGAAAACCACGGACAATGCTAATCCAAGCACCGAGTCAAATCTGCTATTTTGAATCCACAAAATGCAAGAAGTTACTCCTTACAGAATTGCTCCCTTAGACAATTCAATTACAAGATTTCCTATACTCGAAATTCCCTTATCCGATATAAAATACTTCCCGACTAAGGTAACCATTACAACTAGGGAACAAGCTGAGTTGAGTTAACCCTTACAACTCAATCAAGGGACTTAATAGAGAATTGAAAATGTAAGAGTGATTACAAGACATTATCTTTACAACTCGGAAGATAAGAACTTGAGAGCCCGGTTCTGGACTTAAGAGCTTCACTAGTCATTGTAACGATTAGTCCGAGTCACTCGTAAAAGGATATGTTGTAATGTGAATTTTGTGCCTAGGTCCTTTGTTCGAAAAGTAGTCCATCCCATCGGTTATGGCTAAAATCTGTGGTGGAAAAAACCGTTAGAGTCAAAGTTGATGTTTATCAGATTTGGTACCAAACAACTTGACACGATGTTTGAACCATGTTCAGGAAATGTGTTTTTCTGTCTGTTGGTGTTTAACGGTTAGAAGCCGGTTGCATTTTCTTTTCAAAATAATATTAAAATACTTTAATCAACATACAAAAGCGAATCAAAAGTTGTACTCAAAGTGTAAAAATACTTTGGTTCAACATTAGACAAAGATAATAATTAGTTCATCGTAATTAATGTGCGTAAATATCTTCAATCCGAAAAAATGGAATTTTGTAAGTCTAATATTCAATAGCCTCAAACTATAGCTTGATTTAATCCTTTAAATGACCAAGTTATTAAAATTGAATAATCAGAATGCGTAAACTTGATCAAGTAAATAATTTCATTCAATAAACTGACTTAGAATAAAGAATTAACGTCGTAATCATTTTGAGTTAGAATAGTAAGTCAATGCTCGGAATATAGAGTGTTTGTGAAATTATTTACTCATACCATCTTTTTGAGTTATGTCCGAGTGGGTCAGGAACCTAGTTAAATGTGTTGTACTCAAGATATGGTTTTTGAATTGGTTAGACAATATTGAAAACTTAAAAATGAGCTTCTTAAAGACTTAGAATAACTTGAGATAAAAACCATAGAGAGATAAAGACTTATACGTGAGTTTGCAACTTCCCTTTTTTTTATGAAAGGCATTCTATACTTAAGAAAGATGCTAACAGTTTAGAAAGTGATGTTTTCATTGCATTTTGATCGAACAAAAATATTAGAGTATTCCGATCATATGTAAATCAAAACATACTTATTATAGTATCGTAGCAATATCGAGCATACTTATCAAAGGGTTATGAACAAGTACCGGAGTAATGATAAAATATATCGAGTAAGGATAAAATATAAAAGAAATAGGTCATATATGCTCGGAAATAAAGAAATTTCGTTGAAACCGAGAGACTATTATACGGAGACACTAAAAACATAGAAAGAAACTCCCCTAAGCCAAACATCTATCTTTTTCTCTCCCCTTATACACTTCATCAAAACATAAAGTAGGGAAGGAGTAACAGGAAAGTACAAAGATGTTGGACAAAAAAATAAATAAATTTGAAATTAAGAGGGAGGAGAAGCAGTGAGGGTTGAGGTAAAAGAACGGGGGTCGCGTCTACATCTCTAGCCTTGAGAAGATGTAGCTGGGCGTGGCAAGAGTAGAGGTATGTCGGGGACTTAAAGTGCGCTCTCGCGATGTAGAGGTGGTATATCCCATGATTCTTCTTCTAAGCCCTCAGCTCTTTACCTTAGGGCTGTTGAACCGAGAAGGGAGCCTTGGGTTGCCGTACTTCACCAACCTCTTCGATGCAACCGAGTGTGATATAAGAGATCATCTCGGGTTCTTTCTCATCTTAGCCTTTAGCTTCGGCTGCTCCAATCCCTTTTCCTTCTTCTTCCTCTCCTTTATCTCCTTCCGACTCGGAGTTAGAAGAGCTTGAGGACTTTGATGGTGGTGCTTCTTCGGATGGTTCCGAGTCCAGTAGCAACATTGGATCTTCTCTCCTGGAGGTGGCGGATCCGATCTTCTTGGCGCTTGATAACCTCCTTTAGCTCACTTTCTAGCGCTTTACTTTGGTCGATCCGGGTCCGAGCTTTGCTCTAGAATAGAGTCTAAATTGGCAAGAAAGCCCGGAAAGCCACTAGACTTGATTGCAACTCCTTGGCCGGAGCAACAAATTGAGTAGCCACGTTTTTAAACAAGTCGAGAGGAGTGGTCGCCTAGGAAGATGAAGATGGAGTACCGAGAAAAGAAGGCCTAGAGTCTTTTTGAATCTAAGGAGGACACTACTAGAAATTAAACTTCTAACGACGACACTTTAACGATGACTCATATAATTGGTCGTTAAAAGTTACTAATAACGACGAAATTAATTTTTTGTCGTTTAATTTTATCAAATAACTATCATTACACAACGAATAAAATAGTGCGTCGTTATTACTTTAATATATTGGTCATTAATACTATTAAGACTCAAAAATTTAATTATTAATGTTTGATTTTCACCAACTCTAATGAAACTAACTCCCTTCCTCCCTCCTCTCGTCTCGCCTCTCGGTCGGGTTCTCACTGCGGTCTCTCCTCCACCTCCACTCCCACGCTCGGCTTTCCACTCCTCTCCCCGGCCGTCGCCGTCCTCGTCCCCTTCCCGGTCTCCGTCTCCATCACTGTCGCTTTCTTTTCTCTTTCGGTTGCCCGATCGGAGGCTCGCTCGGTCGACCTCTTGCTCTCACCCGATCATCTCATCCTCTCGCTCAATCGTTAGTCATTCACTCCCTCCCCGGCCGTCGCCGTTGTCGTCGCTCTCCCTCTTCTTCTTGCGCAGTTTCCCGGTCGGAGGTTCGCTCGGACGACCTCCGGCTCTTGGTCGCTCGGCTCTCATCCAATCACCTTTCGCTCTCTTGCTCACTCGTCTCTCGGGCATTGGAACTTTCAATCGGACACATATCAAGTCGTTCATCTCTCTATAAGACTGTGTAATTTCATTCACGAATTTCTTTAATTTGTATTAAAATTTTTAAATTGATATAGGCATGTTCTCTTCCGTAATTTGCGAGAAATTCGTTCATCTCTCTCTATGACAGCTTTAGGGTTCTGTTTTTGCTCTCCAATTTCTGTTTGCTTTACGATTTAATTAGCTAGAAATTCGTGTCTTAGGTTCGAGTTCTCCCGGGAAGACATTGATAATGCTTTTGAAACTAGCTCCCGTGGTGGTAATGCCATCAAAGTCATGTTTAACTTGTAAATATAAATAAAATCACGAATAAAGAACAATATAGAATTTAACCCTATCAGTGCGTGAACTTGTTTATAAGAACTGCAAATGTAAAAAATCTACCATCAATGACTTGTCTTGGGACTGGATGGTATGAAACCTAAGGTATGCTCGCATCCGGTATGATATTAACCAATACTTGAATTAGGGCTTGACTACCTGTTTGCCAAGTTAGCTAACCGATCTAAACCCCGATGAACTTTTCATGAATGAGAATAAGATGTTCTAGGTTGATGGTAGGTGGTTCATCCAAGCAAGTTTATGCTATAAATTACCGGAGAATGTGAACTTGGAGGAAGGGGCGATGTGTGAACCCCTTAGTGTGGGAGTGCATGCTTGTCGACGAGCAAATATCGGTCCGGAGACAAATGTACCGATCATTGGATCGGGACCCATCGACCTGGTGACTATGCTGGCAGCTTATGCTTTTAGAGTTCCTAGAGTAATGGTTGCCGATGTTGACAAGCGGCGCTTGCACATTGCTCAAGATCTTGGTGCAAGTAGCATAATCCAAGTTTCAACCAATATTGAGGTTTGCCATTATCAGCATTCATATATTGACATTCAATATCATGAGAGAACTTTCATGTCAAATAGAAATAATATACGTTCAAAAGTCGGTTAAACAAATGATAACAGTGAGAATTTGTAAAAAATAGAGACTTGAGAAAACCGATCCGTGTGCAAAAATGCAAACCTGAAGTCGAGCAACTCAATTGTGATGAAACCCAAACTAGCTTGCTCCAAGCTGAACCGAGATGAGATTTCAATTTTCAAGTGATAAATATTGAATGAATTTTCGAGGCAAGTCTGTTGGACAAATTAATAGCTGACTTGAACATGACTCACAATCTTATAATTCAATATGAACCCAATCCGAGCTGAGTATTTTATCAACCTATCCGATCCGATTAGATATTAATTCAATTCTAAGCTACTTACAAGCAGCCCCATTTGCTAAGTTTGGCTGCATTTGACCAAAATTGCTAGGAAAGAGAGAGGTGATGCTCTAGTTTCAACATAAATGCTTCCCTATTCGCTGCTAAATCATTCTCATAATCTTTCTTGAGCGTTGATTTAGTAGTGGATGACAAAATTGCACGACATAGATCAAGAAGTTGTACGGATACAAACTGCAATGGGGGTTCAAGTTGATGTGATCTTTGATTGTGTTGGGATCGGAAAGACAATGTCCACTTGCCTTAAAAGTTTCCCGCCCGGTGGTAAAGTCTGTCCGATTGGGTTGGCATGTAATGAGATGACAATCCCTCTTAGTGTAGTTTCAGTGAAGTAATTTCGCAATACATTGGATTCTTCCTTTGTTCACATCGACTTATGTGTTGATGACAATTTCTTCGGTGTTTCTTGCTCCAGGGAGGTAGATATAATTGACATGATATTTGTAGTAGACGTAAGAGGCCTATGGCCTAGCCATCTGCAGGAGTAGGAGCATCCGTAGCACACCCGCAACGATCGCAATGACACGACCATCTGCAGCTATCTGCAGTAACCAAGCAACCAAGCATCGACTATCTGCAGCGAGATGGCTGCTGCGACCAGCAGCGGCTGGCTGCGAGATGAGCGGCTATCTGCAGCCAGCTGCAGATGAGCGGCTATCTCGCAGCAGAATACAGCAGCCAGCTGCGAGATGAGCAGACTATCTGCAGCAGAAAACAGCAGCCAGTGCAGATCATCTGCAAGCATCTCGCAGCAATGAGCAGCCAATTTAGAGTCATCGTGTTGATGCCCTTGGTATAACCCTTCCATCCCTACCTTTTCCTGTCTCCTTGTCATGGTGTTGATGCCATTAGTATAACCCTTCCATCCATGGACAAAATTTGTTAGACCATTTGCAAACATTCATGCATCTTTGATATCTACGATGGAGATGCACAACTTCTGCATGTATTGTAAAGCAATGCACCGATGATGCGGTTGTAGCTCCAAACAAGTAGGTGTTGGAGAAGTAAACAAATAAAACGTTCCGGTCAAGTCATAAAATATGTATAAGAATATGTTCAAATCACAAAAATTCATAACCTCAATCTCATGATTTTGGGTTCACGTCAAATATGTTCCCATAGTATTTAGATCAACATCATTACTAAGCTTCGACCTTAATCACAAAAATTCACAACCTCCATCTCCTTTTACCAACCCATACACCCCCACCCCAACAGGACCAATTTCTTAGGAGACTACAATTTTACCTTGATTAATCTCAGCCCCACCCTCTTTTTGTTCATCCTTGAAGTACGAGTATATGTGACGCATATAGTGTCCTGGTCTAATGCTACTCTCATTATTTTGCACCAACAAAGCCATTGATTTCAAAACAATGGGAAAAAGTTTAGCCTCCTAAGTCCAATTCAACATTGACACTAGATCCTTCACTACCCAGTTAAATAACTCGTTCTAAGCAAATAAGACACATGACACTTTCATGTGCTTTCCGCATGTCACTATGTAACTAGATTTGCCTGAATCACTAGAAGCGACTTGGATGACTTACAAACATGACAGTAACCCAACCTTAATGACTTACAAACAAATCAAACTCAATCCTAAAATAAGACAATCTGACTTTAAACACGACTCAAACTGCAAAACTATGAAAATTGCCGGACCAAAATTACATTTTTAGGTAAGCTTATTTAACAAGCTTAGAGAACCATGAATATGACCAAAATTGGAAATTCCCGACCTAAACCAAATCCCACCCAAATCATTCTAATCTGCCCGAAATTAATATTAATTAAACCGAAAACCGAATTGGCCAGGTCTATTTGAATCCTCTACCTCGGTTAAGTACATCTTGGAGAATAAAACGAGACAAGAACATCCTCCATTTCCCTCGGTTTTGATCTCTGTTTAACACTACATTACGACAGTTTAAAATTTCATAGTACGTAACATGCAACCAATTTACATAAGGTGAAGATTCCATCATAAAACGGAATGCCCATTATTCGAGTAATAAAGACTAAACTGTCCATGTACATTGTGATCACAAATTGCAAAAAACCTTCGAGTAAGTAAATAAAGGTGGACGAGAAAGTAATAATGTATGTATAAGAATATGCTCAAATCACCACAAATTGCACTAAGATAAAAGCAGGGAATCTTGGTAGATAACGACTGAGGAGGAGAAAGCAGGTGGTAGCCATGCATTTGATGCATAGAAGATATGGGTTATAGTGTACCTCTCTAAAGTAGGTCTAAATACATTATTAAAACAACAGACAAATTAGAAGCCACCATTTTTTTTTATTTTTCCTCTTTAAGACTAACTGAATTGTCCAATGCTCTAAATCGAAGCACTAGTAAATCAGCGAGTAAATCAAAAGCCATCAATGATTAAGTTTTTCAGTGGGAGTCGGCAACATAAGCTTATACATAACACTAAATATGGAAAGAGGAAACTAACAACAATCTCGGTGGCACAACCATCATAAAGTGGCTCATTAGCAGATTCTAGTAGCTTGTGATACGTCACTTGATCTTCATCGTCCATGGAAGGATTTTGCAAGTTATTAAATTGTTCATTGGGAATTTGGGCATCATACATATGAAATGGTTCTAACCCTTCGTTATTACATTCAAATCCATCATCAACATGAGATATGTCCACCTCATAGGCTGCTCTCAACAACCCTCCCATATCATCTCAACCAACTACATTCGATGGGTCATTATTCGTTCCGTGACTTGTGCTTCCTCTATGTTCTACACAATCAAGAATGTCCCCTTTACCATGAGAAATAAATTCACTCAAGAACAAAAAAGAGAAATTTAAAAGAAAGCTCAATGAGTCTCAAGAGCTTGTTTTAAAATTCACTCAATGTCCGAAAAACCTTGACATGCTTTTAGGCTCTCGGTATGTCTCCTTCAGGAAAAAAGGACTTGGTTTTAATGAAGAAGAGGAATCAAGTTCAGGAAGGCTAAGCATGGTCCCATTCATACAAATGAACAGAGAAGTAAGCCCATAGCAACTTACAAGAAAAAGCCTTCTCCTCTAGTTTACAAAAGAAAAGATTTTCAAAAGAAAGAAACACGGACTCAGCCCTGTGGAAGGAAGACTCAGAATCGGACCACACCCAAAATTATTCAAATATGGATTCCCAAAAGTGCTCTTCCTCGAAAAGGACCACGATAAAGGAAGTTATTGGGTTCGTAAGAGGACGTGAGAAGGGTTAGTTAGTTTTTTGTCTTGCGGGTAACACGAAAGAAGAAAAACGGGCATTAGTATTTAGACAGTGGTTACTTACGCCACATGTCGGGAGATTCAAGACTCTTCTCCGAGCTAGAAGATCGGAAAGAAGGAAAAGTCACATTTAGAGATAACAGACAAAGGCAAGATAGTAGGGATTAGCAAAATTGGTGAAGGAAACAACACAGTCAGCTCAGTCTACCTTGTCAAAGGACTCAAGTACAATCTCCTTAGTATTTTTCAGCTATGTGACAAAGGTTAAGAGGTAATGTTCACTCGGACCGACTACTACATCTCCGATGCAGTCACCAAAGAGACTAAGCTCTCGGGTTTGAGGTCATGTAACACTTACATTATTCCTCTATCAAATTCAAGTCGGAATTTATCTAGTTTAAAAGCATCCGTGAATGCTTGATTGATGGACCTGGCATTGTAGACTAGGTTATATCATCATGCATACTATCAAGAAACTTGCATATCATAGATTGGTTAGGGGTAACCTAAATGTGCCTTTAAGAAAGATAAAATCTGTGAGGCATGCACAAAAGGTAAGCAAGTCGGATCATCTTTCAAGCCTCTCAAAACTCGTATCTACATCTAGAGTGCTTGAATTGCTTCATATGGATTTGTGTGCTGAAATTCCTGTGAAAAGTCTTCGAGGTAAATCGTATGTAGGTGTTGTTGTTGATGATTTTTTCACGATTTTCTTAGGTGTGTTTTCTTAAGAATAACAATGAAGCCTTCAAAGAGTTCATTAAGCTCTGCAGAAAAATTTAAGTGGAGTCTCACACTCGGATCACAAGGATTCGAACTAACCATGGAAGGGAATTCGACTACTCGGAATTCTGACGACTTCGTGACAAGAATGACATCTCTCACAACTTCTCTGCACCAAGAACTCCTCAACAGAATGGAGTAGTGGAGAGAAAGAATAGAACCCTTGAAGAAATAGGAAAGACCATGATGATTAAAAATGATATACCTTACTATTTTTGGGCTACGATAAATTACACACCGAACATATGCCTTCTCGGACCCATCTTGAAGAAAACACCCTACAAGCTTTACAAACAGAAGAAACCCAACATCTCTTACTTCAGACCCTTCGGGTGTAAATGTTTTGTCCACAACAATGGTAAGGAGCATCTAACTAAGTTTGATGCTAGGTCGGATGAAGGTATATTTCTAGGTTATTCATCTCATAGCAAAGCTTATCGAGTTTTTACCAAAAGAACTAACAAAGTGGAAGAAAGTATCTATGTTATATTTGACGAAATTAATCTAGGTAGGATAAGTGAGTCCACACACTAGGTATTAGACTCGATAGAGATAAAGACCACATTACCAAAGCTGAACTCAAAAAGTGTAAAATTAGACTTACTGAAGCAACTCGGATTAGAGCAACTCATAATGTTTTGACGCAAACTTAACAAACTCAAGAGCCAGCTCAAAATGTTGAAGAAGAAGTCATTGAGGGTCAACAGGATCAAATGGAAAACTTTATCTACTTCGAGTAACCGAACAGTGGTTTCCACCGTGCTTTTAAGACATCTCTAGTTGATTGGAACACCTTTTGCAGCCAAGAGCTATTGCACAACGTTGACATCCCAACGGATCTTTCCTGAGTAACTCGGAAGAGCCTTTATAACATCCAATGAAGACTTTTGTTCAAAACCAAGACACAATGGTCACTCTGCTTAGTTGGATATAAATAGAAGCCACCTCACAAGACTAGAAGATTGCTCAACATCATTGCAAACCACATTACTTGAGCAAAAGTTATTATTTTCATATTCAATCTTTTATTTACGACTCCCGATCTGTATTTAATATTTTTGAGTTGTAAAGTCTTGTAATCAATCACATTCTTCTCTTACTTTCCGAGTAAGGTCCCTTGACTGAGCTATATGGGTTAAGTCAGCTCGGTTGTCCTTGATTGTAAATGTTACCTCGGTTAGGAAGTACTAGATCATATAAGGGAATTTCTAAGTCTAGGAAAACATTGTAAGCAATTGTTTAAGGGAGCAATTCTGGTAGAGTCAATCCTTTGTATTTTTCAGGATTCAAAATAGTGGATTTGACTTGGTGCTTGGATTAGCACTGACCGTGGATTTCTGCCCTGGAGGGTTTGCACGTATTTCTCATTGTTTGCATTTCGAGTCCAATCTAAACTTATAATTAGTTGTTTATCACTTTACAAGTAAATAGTGTTTAAGTTCTTTTAAATTTTCTCATCACCGTATTCACCCCCTTCTAGGGTGACTTAGACACTCCAAGAGAAAACCTTCAATTGGTATCGAGCCTAGCCTTTCAAGAAGGATCTAACAAGCAAAAGGTCTAAAGATCGGATGACTCGGAACATTGGAGAGTTCGATGAAGGGAAGTCGTCCACTAAACCACCAAAGTTCAAAGGATCAAACTTTATGCATTGGAAGAAACTAATGGAGTGCTTTCTGCTGGACAACGATGAAGATGTGTGGAACATTATCCAAGAAGGCAACTACATCCCAATGAAGATGGAAAGAACAAGATCTATGCCTAAAGAAAAATTTGAGTACACCAATGAAGAAGTAGAGAAGTTTAGAAAGAACTTCAAAGCAATGAACATACTTATGTGTGCTATCAACTCAAAAGAGTAGAATAGAGTGTTAGCCTCTCGAGACAGCCGAAGATGTGTAGGACACTTTTGTCAACACATACGAAGGAACAAGTCAAGTGAAACAGGTGAAGATAAGCCAATATCTTCACAAATATGAACTGTTCAAAATGGAGCCGGATGAAAACATCACTTAGATGTTTATTCGCTTCATTGAGATTACCAACAATCTCAAATTTCTGGGTAGAAAAATCTCTCATGAGGAAGCTCAAAACATCTAACAATTAAAACCAGATGAGCTGATTGGAAAACTACTTACTCATAAGATTCATCTAGAAGAAGAGGATCCGAGGTCATCACCAAAAAGAACATTGTGCTAAAGGCCTCGTAAAGTAGAAGGGAAAGTCCGAGCTCCTCGGACTCGAAGAGGATCTAATGACACTCATTGCCGGAGGCTTTAAAAGAATGTTGAAGCATAAGAAGTGGGAAAAGAGGCCAAAGGAAGAGTTCCACAAGAAAGATAAGAAGGATAGAAAAGATAAATATTCTTCTCCTTCAAAGTTATCTTTAACAAAGAACTACGGTTGTTTTGAATGTGGTAGCATAGATCACATAGTCAAAGACTGTCCGAAGAGAAAGATAGACAGAAAGAAGAAGGCTATGATGGCCACATGGAGCGATGATGACTCATCCGAAAATATGAAGATGATTTTGATGACTCAAAGTGTCTAATGGCACTAACAAACTCGAAGTTGAATCCGAGTCGGATGTCGACAACTCGGACACTAAGGAAACAGGTCCTCGGGAGGTAATTGAATACTTTCTCAAGTTCTCCAAAGCTGATTTAGATATATATATTTACACTTTGGAAGAATCTCAATTCAAAGAACAACTTGAGTTTCTTACTTTTGAGAGCAATTGTTTGAAAAATGAATTGAAAAAAGCTGAGACTAACTCTAAAATAACTCAAGATCAGTACTCAAGCTAATGAGACTAAGTCCGAGTTACTCAAAAAAGAAAACGAGTATCCGAAAAGAAAGCTCAATGAGTCTCAAGAGCTTATTTTGAAATTCACTCAAGGTCAGAAAAATCTTGACATGCTTTTAGGCTCTCAATGTGTCTCCTTGAGGAAAGAAAGACTTGGTTTTAATGAAGAAGAGGAATCTAATTCCTATTATAATCTTTTCAAAAAGGGTTCCATAACTGTGAAGTTCTGGAAGGCTAAGCATGGTCACATTCATAAGAATGAAAGGAGGACTGAGCCCAGGCCAGTTTATAGAAGAAAACCTTCTCCACCTATTTAGAAAAGAAAAGATTTTCAAAAGAAAGAGAGACAGACTTAGTTTTCCGGAAAGAAGACTCGGAATCGGACCAAACACAAATTCATTCAAATCTGGGTTCCCAAGAGTCTTCTTCCTCGAAAAGGACCACAGCGAAAGGGAGTTAGTGGGTTCACTAGATGAACTGACAAGGATTAGATTGTTTCTAACTTGCAGGTAACTTAGAAAAAGACGAAAGGTCATTGGTACTTAGACAGTGGATGCTCACACCACATGTCGGGAGATTCAAGACTCTTTTACGAGTTAGAAGATTTTAAAGGAGGCAAAGTCACGTATGGAGATGATAGTAAGGGCAAAATAGTCGGGATTTACAAGATTGGTGAAGGAGACAACCTAGTCGATCAAATTTATTTTGTCGAGGGAGTAAAGTACAATCTTCTCAATATCTCTTAGTTGTGTGACAAAAGTCAAGAGGTAAGATTCACTCACACCAATTATTACATTTTTAATGCAGCTAAAAAGAGACTAGAGGTAAGTTTCACTCGGACCAATTGCTACATTTCCGATGCAGCTACAAAAGAGACTAAGCTCTCGGGTAAGAGGTCGAGTAACAGCTATACCATTCCTCTTTCTGATCTAAATCATAATTTATCTCTCTTAAAAGCATTGTTGTATGATGATTCTTGGACGTGGCATCATACACTAGGTCATGTTAGAATGCACACTATCAAAAAGCTTACATCTCATGGTTTAGTTAGGGGTTGACCTAATTGTGCATTTAAGAAAGATAAAATCCGTGAAACATGCACAAAAGGGAAACAAGTCAGATCATCCTTCAAACCTCTCAAAACTGTTTCCACATCCAAAGTGCTTGAATTGCTTCATATGGATTTATGTGGTGAAATCTCGGTAAAAAGCCTCGGATGTAAATCATATGTACTTGTGATTGTTGATGATTTCTCACGATTTTCCTGGGTATGTTTTCTTAAGAACAAGAATGAAGCTTTCAAAGAGTTCGAGTAAGCTCTGCAAAAATTCAAGTGGAGTCTCGGACTCATATTAGAAGAATTCAAACCGACCATGGAAGGGAGTTCGACTACATACAATTTGCATAGTTTTGTGACAAGAACGAGTATATCTCACAACTTCTCGGCACCCGAACTCGTCAACAAAACCGAGTAGTAGAGAGAAAAAGCAGAACTCTTGAAGAAATGGGTAGGACGATGATGATTGAAAATGATATACCTTACTATTTCTAAGCCGAGGCGATCAACATAGCAAACTACACACTCAACGGATGCCTCATCGGACCCATCTTGAAGAAAACTCCTTACGACCTTTACAAGGGAAAGAAACCCAACATCACATACTTCAAACCATTTCGATGTAAGTGTTTTGCTCACAATAACGGTAAGGATCACTCGACCAAGTTTTATGCTAGATCGAGATGAAGGTATATTTCTTAGTTACTCATATCACGAGTAAAGCTTATCATGTTTTTAACAAAATAACTAACAAAGTGGAAGTATCCACGTTGTGTTTGATGAGATAGATCATGGAAGAACAAGTGAGTCAACCTTCTCGGATCCGAAACTCGGTTGAGATATAGATGATCTTGTTGAAGCTGAGCTCGAAGGAGTCGAAGAAAGGAATTGAGGCAACTCAAAATGAGGCAAAACAAAACATTGTGACTCGGATCGAATAAGTTCAAGAGCCAACTTAGAATGTCGAAGGACAGGCAAATGTGGAGACTCAGCAAGCTAAAACAACTGAAGATCAACCAGTTCCACAAACTAATTTGGTGAACCGAGAGGACAGGTAAAGCATTGAAATATGCATCCGACCACCCACTCGAGAACATTCTATCTAACATTAATAGTGGGGTAAGAACTCGTTCTTTTTACAAAATCTATGTGCATTCACTCGTATTCATATCATTAACAAAACCCAGAAATGTACTAGAGGCCATGCAAGAAAAGCTCAATCAATTTTAAAGAAACCAAGTCTCCACTATGACCACGCGAGTCATAGGAACCAAATGGGTTTTTAAAAACAAAGCTGGATAAGGATGACTTAGTATTCGAAATAAGGCTAGACTTGTGGTTGAAGGGTACAATCAAGAAGAAAGAATTGATTGTGGGAAAACCTTTGCACTGTTGCTAGGATCGAAGCAATTAGAATCCTGTTGGCATTTGCATCTAGCATGAATATTAAGTTGTATCAAATGGACGTTAAATGTGCTTTTATGAATGGTTTCATTCAAGATGATGTCTATGTTGAGCAACCCCTGGATTTGAAAACAAGCTCCGAGAACCTTGTATGAAAGACTCGAGCAATTTCTTGGTTGAAAATGATTTCAAAAGATGTCAGATTGACTAAAATCTTTTCATAAAAAGCAAGGCGAAAGATTTCCTTATTGCTCAAATTTATGTTGATAATATTATTTTTGGAGCTACTAATGAAACTATGTCGAGAGTTTTCTAAGTTGATGAGAAAGGAGTTCCAAATAAGTATGATGGGAAAGCTCAATTTCATTCTTGGTCTATAAATCGGACAAGATAAAGATGGAATCTATGTCTATCAATCTAAGTATACCAAGGAGTTGTTGAAAAAGTACAAGCTTCAAGATGTGAAACATGCAGCCACACCTATAAGTAGCAATATGAAACAAGACTTAGATGAAAAAGGTAAAGCGAGTAGATCGAAACTCTGTAGAGATATGATTGGATCTCTGCTCTATCTCACATCTAGTAGGCCGGACTTTATGTTTAGTGTCTATCTATGTGAATGATTTCAAGCTAATCCAAAAGAATCACATCTCACTGCGGTGAAGAGAATTTTCGAGATATCATTGCGGGGACTCGGAATTTTAGTCCATGGTTTTCAAGAGACTCGGAACCGACCCTCACTGGATACTCGGATGCTGACTATGTTGGTTACAAAGATAATTGAAAGAGAACATTAGGAGCATGTCAATTTCTTGGTCAATCTCTCATATCTATCCAAATTAAGTGTGATAATCGAGTGCAATCAGCATCACTAAGAATCAAGTTCAAGCACTCAATGACAAAGCATACCGAGGTCGGTATCATTTTCCGAGAGTCCATTCCGAGAAAGGTGATATTGAACTTGAATTCATTCCTAGGAAATTTCGGTTAACTAAATATTTTCACTAAGCCACTTAGTGAGGATTAGTTTTGTTTTATTAGGAGCTTGGCATGATTAATGCATGCTTATGTGTTTTTCTAAGTGAACTTTCCTTGGATAATTATGTGTTATATGTTTTCTTTTGTCTTAGTAACAAATGGATCGAGTTGACCGAGTGAAACTAAGCTATGAGTTATTAGGTCTCCGAGTGTTCCGAGTCACTCGAAACCATACTTGAGTCGATCTTCAAAATGGATTTAAAAATTCGGAATCATCTCGTAGATAAATGGAGAATTTCGAAATATTTTCAGAAAGTGTTTCCTCTCTCTCTCTCTCCAGCGCATATTTCGATCGAGAAAACTAGCCGTTGGAAGAAAGCTCCTATAACTCTAACCGTTGGAGAGTAGAAACGTCACACCTGTCCGAGACGGCCGTTAGAGCTTCAGGTCGGACCAAAGGCTAAAGGTCATTTATTTTCGCTATAAAGAGCATCCCTTTACCTTCATTTCATTACTTTACTCACTGCCTTCTTACCTTGGAAGCATTCTCACTCACTCGATTTGCCCTCTCTCTCTCGAATTATAAACGCTCTCTCTCTCTCTCTCTCTCTCTCTCTCTCTCTCTCTCTCTCTCTCTCTTTCTCTCTCATCCTCTCGATTTCTCAATAATTCTCACCATGCCCGAAAGGGGTTCTGCACTTGATTTGCTGGAGTCCGCTACTAAGAAGCCCCACACCAAAACTCGTCAAGAGGGAACCTCTAATCCCTCTATGATCTTTATCACCCAACATCTTACGTTGGATGACAAATTCTTTCCAACCACTTCTTTTTGTGGTTGCAGCATATAAAGAGCAATGGAGTGTACAATTTCTTGTGCTTTAGTGATTTTATCTATCCTAAACTCGTTGTCGAGTTCTACTCGAATATGTCTTACTCGAGGGAGTCATCACCTCACGAGTTCAAGAGAAGGTTGTTCGTATCAACCTCTCTCTCCTTCAAAGAATCTTAAAAGTCTCTTCTCTTTTTCTTAATTACAATCCCATCCCATTTACGGAGATTGCATATGAGTTATTTGAGAAGTACGCCAAGGAGGTCCCCGAGTCACGCAAAAATTTCTAAGTGACTCGGATGAAGATCAATACCGGACTACTTTGTTTTTCTCTTGAGGAGAACTTTCTTTTTGATCACTCTAGCAAAGAGAATTCAAGATTCTCAAAGCTTTATTTGATATTCTAGAAGGCTATGATGTAGACCTCTTCCCTGCTATTCTTGAGCAGATTGCTTAAGTGCCTGCTCAATCAAAAAGTTTGCTCCTTTTCCCTTCGAAGCCCTTCGACTTTTGTTTCAAATAGTTCAAGGTTCCATCCCCTCTAATCCAAATGTAGTTTCTTAGGCTGCCATAATGGTTGGCGGGAAGGAGCTCATGGGCTACGGATATCAGCAAGTCAAGCCTGGTGTTTGGGTCCATGGGTTTGAGTTGAAACCCCCTTCACCCCCTCCCACTCGGACTCGGATTCCTTTACCATTCCCTCCTCCCTCCGCTGGTCCCTCCACTTCTCAATCACGTCCAGCAACGTCTCGCTGCTCTGTCTACCATTTTGGTACACAAACTCTCTTCCGTGTCCAAAGAACTTCGAGGCACCCTTCACTCTCTAAAAGCTGTCCTTTAAAGCTTGGTGATCAACCCAAAGATGGGTCGAGTCTTAGATCCGGGAGCACCAAGATCTCGCTGATTGAGCTCAAGGGCATCATCAATGAGCAGTGCGGGTAGCTTCAACTCCTCCAAGAATGCCGATCCAAGGCTGCCCAGGACCCGAAACCTCGGATACCTCGAGGAGTCCTCCAGCCTAGCCAAGTCTCCTTCGGCCGAGGTCGTAGAAGAAGAAGCTATAGTTGAAGAAGTTGTAGCTGAAGCGACTCAGCCTTAAGAGTAGAAGGAATAGGAGAAGGAGGAATAGGAGAAGGAGACAAAGGAGGTCGCTCAACTCGAGGGATAACGTGTAGCGACTCGTGAACCGGAACCGATCTCCTCGGATATAGATCGGAGTGGGTCGGAACAAGCTAGTGACATTGGTCGATCCACAGCTGTCAAGTCAAAAGCACCTTGCTCCGCTATTTTTTAGGAGGATGAGCTCGAGGATGATATGCCCCTAGGTCGGACGACCGGGACGGAGCAAATTTGTTTACCATCTTGGTAAACACATCGGACAAGGGAGGAGATGAGAAGTAGAAGGCTTAACGGTAAGCTACGGTGCTACTGGTGGAGTCCGAGTCTAAGTTGGTGGAGGAGGAGGAGGTGGTAGCTCGGACCGTGAACCCGGACACTAGGTTTTACTTCCCGGTACCCGAGACCTAGAAAGGCTTTCCCGCCCGGACAAACGGCAGCTTCCGAGCAAGCGTTAGGGTTCAGTGGGAAAGGGCACTTTGAACTTCTTGAATACTATAGTCAAAAGGGCCCCGAAGGGAAAAGGAGCGGATTTCTTTGAGTTAGCAAGCACGAGAGGCCATGTGCTAAATGATAGTTGGGAAAAGGTCTACCTTGTAGCCCTCTAGAATTTCAAAAAGCTTTGAGAATCTTAGAATTTGGATTGACTTTGCTTGAATGATAAGATAAAAAGGTTCTAATTAGGATGAAGTAGAGTAATCTTGCTTCGGACTTCATCCGAGTCATAGAAAAGTTCTTACATGACTCGGACACCTCTTTTGCATACTTATCAAAGAAATCATCTCGCGATTTATGTGAATGGTATCGAGTTGGAATTTAGAAAGAGGCATTTGAAGTCAAAGAGGCTGTAAGCAAGAGCAAAGGTGATGCGAACAACCTTCTCCTGAACAACAGAAGATATGACGCCTTGTAAGGCTATTATATTGGCATAGAACTCGATAACTGAGTTCTAGATAGATGTATTTACTGAAGCATAAATAGTTATACACACCAATGGTCCTGATGTGTCGTAACTATGAAAATGAGGTGGTGTGGAAGAATTTGTCATCCAACACGAGATGTTGGGCAACAAAGTGGTGAGGAGGATTTGATGTACCTCCTTGAGTATTTTTGGTTCCAGCCTTCTTATTGGCTGAACCTAGTTCTTAGCCGATTTCTCACTTCGGTATAGTCCACAGATTGGAGAGAAAAAGAGAGTGAAATTAGAGAGAATAGAGAGATTTAAGTAGAGAGAGTTAAGAATTCGAGATAGAGAGAGAAAAAGAACGAGTGAGCAAAGAAGTCGAGAGTAAACAGAGCAAGTAAGCGAGTGGATAAAGTGCGAGAAAAGAAAGTGAAGGGGTGCTATTTATAGTTATAAGAATGACGTTCAACCTTCATTCTTACCCAAAGCAACGCTCTCGGACCGTTGTGTCGTTCGCACTCTAACGACTAATCTTGCAACGGCTTTCTTCTAACAGCTAGTTTCTTCGATTGAAATGCGTGGTAGAGAGAGAGAAGAAAGAGTTTCCAAAAACATTTCGAGATTCTCCATTTATCTAGAGATGATCTTAGAATTTTGATGTCCATTATGCTCATATACTCGAGTCTAACTCATTATCTTTTACGAGTGACTAAGAACACTTAGAAAACTAATAACTCACAGCTCGGTCTCACTCGGAGTCAAGCTGATCCATTCGTTATCAAGACATATAACACATAATCATGAAAAAATAATTCATGTAATAAATCACATAATCATGCATTAATCATGCAAAGCTCATTCTTAATAAAGCAAAACTAATCCTAATTGAAACTTAATTGGAACAAATTCAAGTTTAATATCACCTTTCTCAAAATGGTGTCTCAGAAAATGATATCTCACCTCAATATGCTTTGTCTTTGAGTGCTGAACTGGATTCATAGTGATACTTATTGCACTTTTTTATCACACTTGATTGGGATTGATGTGAATGATAGTTCAAGATCCTTCAAGTGATGCTTGATCTAGAGAATCTAAGCACGAAAGCTCCAATCGCAATGTACTCAAACTCGTACTGTTAATAGAGCAACCGAGTTTTGTTTCTTTGAATTCCAGGAGATGAGGGATTGACCCGAAACCGACATGCTCCGGATGTGCTCTTTCTATCAACCTTGCATTCAGCATAATCAGCATCCGAGTATCTAGTGAGAGTCATATCTTAGGCTTTTGAAAACCATGGACCAAGATTCCGAGTCCCTACAAGATATCTCAAAATTCTCTAAAGGTTTGCTCCTAGAGTGTTTAAGTCACCCTAAAGGGGGTGAATAGGGTGATGAGGAAATTTGAACAAACTTATAAACTTTTTGCTTGAGAAAGATAAACAGCAGAGTTTAGGTCTACATTGGACTCGAAATGTAAACACTCGAAGTACGTGGAAACCCTCTTGGGGCGAGAAAACCACGAACAGTGCTAATCTAAGCACCAAGTCAAATCCACTATTTTGAATTCTAAAAATATAAAGGATCGACTCTACCAGAATCGCTCCCTTAGACAATTCCTTACAATGTGTTCCTAGAGTTAGAAGTTCCCTTATCCGATCTAGTACTTCCTAACTGAGATAACCTTTACGAGTTAGGGACAACTAAGCTAAGTTAAGCCTTACAACTCAGTCAAGGGACCTTACTCATGAAGTAAAAGAAGTATGTAACTTATTACAAGACTTTACAACTCGGAAAGTATTAATTACAAGTCGGGAGTTGTAAGTAGAAGATTGAATATGAAAAAAATGACTTTTGCTCATGTAATGTGTTTTTCAATAATTCCAAGCAACCTCCAAGTCTTGTGAAGTGGCTTCTATTTATAGATGACCAAGCGAAATGACCATTGTGTCTTAGTTCTTAACATAAGACTTTGCTTGGTCGTTGTAATGACTCTTTTCGATCACTTAGAAAAGATCCGTTATTATGCAACGGCTCTTGGCTCCAAAAGGTACTCCACCAACCGGTAATGTCCGAAAGCAAGGAGGAAACCACCGTTGAGCCTAGCATTGGATTTTTCCAATTTTGAAAACAGACAACCCCGACACGGTGTCTTGGCCATGTTCATAAGTAGATAAAACTTGTCCACTGGTGATTGACAACTAGAAGTCGACTACTTTTGTATTTCAAAAGTGAGATGACCTCGTTTGAATAACCTACAAAAGTAAACCACTTTTCTCAATGTATAAAATACTTTGGTTCAAAATAAGGCACAGGTAATAACTAAATTAAGATAATTAAGTGCATAATTATCTTAGGACTAGAAGAATGGAGTTTTCTAAGTCTAATATTCAATATACTCAATTTACATCGTAGTCAATGCTAAGGATGATCAAGTTAAAAAATTGAATATCGAGTATAACAACTTGATCCGGACAAATAATGCTTAAACAAATAAACTAACATAGAACAAAGAATTAACAATATAATTCACTTTGCGTTGAAATATGCAATCAGTACTCGGAATAAAAGTGTTAGAGAATATATTTGAACATGCGATAGTTCTAAGTGATGTTTGAGTGAGTCGAAACATCGGTGAAGAAGATATTCAATAATGTGATTTACGAGTCGATCGAAACGAATGAAAACTTATACAGGAGATTCTATAACCCTCGGAATGACTTGAAATCAAAACTTAGACGAGATGAGATTTATACTCGAATCTTCATGTGGTACTCAGAATGACTTAGAGTTAGAATCGAGTCTTCATTCTCTTCACGAGTAGTGAGATATGATTCCTTTGGATTAGATTGAAATCTTACACAAAGGAAGACATTGAAAATGATATATGGCCTACTAGATGTGAGATAAAGGAGGGATCCGATCATACCTCTGTAGAGTTTCTTATCTATAGCTTTACCTTTCTCGTTTGAGTCTAGTTTCAAACTAATACTCATAGGTATGGCTGCATAATTCACATCTTGTAGTTTGTACTTCTTCAATAACTCCTTTGTATACTTAGATTGATGAACATAAATTCCATCTTTGTCTTGTTTGATTTATAGACCAAGAAAGAAATTGAGTTCTCACATCGTACCTATTTGGAACTTCTATCTCATTAACTCGGAAAACTCTTCGCATAGAGTTTCATTAGTAGCTCCAAAAATGATATGATCAACATAAAGCTCAATGATAAGAAAATCATTCCCCTTTGTTTTTGTGAAAAGATTTTTGTCAATCTGACCACTTTTGAAATCATTTTCAACTAAGAAATTGCTCATCCTTTCATACCGGGCTCTGCGAGCTTTTTTAAGACCATATAAAGCCTTTCGCAATTTAAAAACATGATTTTAAAATTTTGAATTTTCAAATCAAGGGGTTGCTTAACATAACGTTCTTCCGGAATAAAACAATTCAGAAAAGCACATTTGACATGCATTTGATAGAGCTTGATGTTCATGCTAGATGCAAATGCTAATAGGACTCCGATTACCTCAATCATAGCAACAGGTGCAAAGGTTTCCCCACAATCAACTCCTTTCTCTTCATTGTAACCCCGAGCAACTAGTTTAGCCTTATTTCTTATAACTAACCCTTCCTCATCTAGTTTGTTCTTGAAAACCCATTTGGTTCCTATGACTGGGTGGTGAGAAGGTCATTTGGTAAGAGTCTAGACTTGGTTTCTTTCAAATTGATTAAGCTCTTTCCAATGGAACTCATTGCCCGTGGCTTCAAGAAAATGATGAAGTAAAAAAGTGGGAAAAGAGGCCAAAGGAAGACTTGTACAAGAAAGATAAGAAGGACAAAAAGGTAAATACTCATCGCCTTCAAAGTTATCTTTAATTAAGAACTCTAGTTGCTTTGAATGTGGCAGCAAGGAGCACATAGTAAAAGATTGTCCCAAAAGAAAAAAGAAGGCTATGATGGCTACCTGGAGTGATGATGACTCATCTAAAGAACATGATTTTGCTGATTCAAAGTGTCTTATGACACTAACGGACTCGAAGTTACATCTATGTCGGACTCGAGGGATCGGATATTGAAGAGGTAATTGAATACTTTCTCAAGTTCTCCAAAGATTATTTAGCTAGATGCATTTATACTTTTGAAGAAAAGACAAATTCGACATTTCATAGTTCAAGGAAAAACTTGAGTCTCTTACTACTAAGAGCAATGCCTTTAAAACCGAATTAGAAAACTTCAAACAAAATCTCAAAGTACTAAAGACCAGTAGTCAAAACAATGAGACTAGGTCCGAGTCACTCGAGAATAGAGAATGAGCAAGCGAAAAGGAAGCTCAATGAGTCTCAAGAGCTTGTTTTGATACTCACTCAAGGTCAGAAAAACCTTAATCTTTTCTCGGCTCTCGGTGTGTCTCATTCAGGAAAGAAGGACTCGAGTTACAATGCTAAAGAGGAATCCAATTCCAATTCAAATCTTTTCAAGAACTGTAATGTTTAGGAAGGCTAAGCATGGGCCCATTCATAAGAATGAAAAGAGGACTGAGCCAAGACCAGTTTACGGGAAAAAGGCTTCTCTACCTATTTACAAAAGAAAGGATTTTCAAAAGAAAGAGATAGAGACTCATTTTTTTAGAAAGAAGACTCGAATTAGACCAGACACTGAAATCATTAAAATTTGGGTTCTTAAGAGTGCTTGTTCCTCAAAAAGGACAACGAGTAAAAGGAGTTACTACGTTTGTTAGAGGAAATGAGAAGGGTTAGTTCGTTTATGTTTTGTAGGTAACTACGAAGAAGAAGGGTCACTAGTACTTGGACAGTGGATGCTTACGCCACATGTCGGATGATTCAAGACTCTTTTCTGAGTTAGAAGATCTCAAGGGAGGCAAAGTCACATTTAGAGACAATAGCAAAGGCAAGATTGTGGGGATTGACAAAATTGGTGAAGGAAACAACTCAGGGTCAGTCCAATCTACCTTGTCAAATGGCTGAAATACAATCTCCTCAAGCATCTATCAGTCTGTGTGACAAAGGCCAAGAGGTAAGGTTCACTTAAACAAAATGGTACATTTTTATGCAATCACCAAAGAGACTAAGCTCTCTAGTCGGAGGTCAGGTAACACCTATCCTTCTCTCAAATTAAAATGATAATCTATCTTGCTTAAAAGCATCTTTGAATGATGATTCATGGACTTAGCATCGTAGACTACGTCATATTAGCATGCATACTATCAAGAAACTTGTATCTCATGGATTTGTTAGGGGATTACCTAACTTTGCATTTGAGAAAGATAAAATTTGTGAAGCATGTACGAAAGGAAAATAAGTCGAGATCATCTTTCAAACCACTCAAAACTATGTCTACATCCGAAGTACTTGAATTGGTTCATATCGATTTGTGACGTGAAATTCCTGTGAAAAGACTTGGAGGTATCATATGTACTTGTCATTATTGATATTTTTCATGGTTTACTTGGGTTTTGTTTTCTCAAGAACAAGAGTGAAGGCTTCAAAGAGTTCACTAAGATCCGTAGGAAAATTCAAGTGGAGTCTTAGACTCAGATTAGAAGGATTCGAGACCATGGAAGGGAGTTCAACTACTCGGAATTTGTAGATTTCCGTGACAAGAATGACATCTCCCACAACTTCTCTACACCAAGAACTCCTCAACAAAATGGAGTAGTGGACAAAAAGATTGAGCTTGGTATGAAAGATTGAGTCTGTTTCTTGGTAGAAAATGGTTTCAAAAGAGGTCGATTGACAAAACTCTTTTCACAAAACCAAGGGGAGTGATTTTCTTATCATTTAGATTTATGTTGATCCTATCAATTTTGGAGCTACTAATGAAACTGTATGCCAAGAGTTTTCCGAGTTAATGAGACAGAAGTTCTAAATGAGTATGATGGGAGAACTCAATTTCTTTCTTGGTCTGCAAGTTAAACAAGACATGGATGGTATCTATGTTCATCAATCTAAGTATACCAAGGAGTTATTGAAGAAATACAAACTATAAGATGTGAAGCATGCAACAACACATATGAATAGTAGTTTAATATCTGGACTCGGACGAGAAAGGTAAAGTCTGTAGATCGAAACTCTACCGAGGTTTGATTGGATCTCTAGTCTATCTCACATCTCATAGGCTAGTATGATGTTCAGTGTTTACCTTTGTGCAAGATTTCAAGCTAATCCAAAAGAATCACATCTCGCTACGGTGAAGAGAATTTTTAGATATCTTGTAGGGACTCGGAATATTGGCCTATGGTTTTCCAAAGACTCAAGACCGACTCTCACTCGGATACTCAAATGCTGATTATGCTTGGATACAAGGTTGATAGAAAGAGCACATCAGGAGCATGTCAATTTCTAGGTCTATCCCTCATCTCCTGGTATCCAAAGAAATAAAACTCAATTTCTCTATCAACTACCGAGGCTGAGTATGTTGCAACTGGAACTTGTTGTGCTCAGATTCTTTGGATCAAGCAACACTTGAAGGATCTTGGACTATCATTCACATCTATCCCAATCAAGTGTGACAATCAAAGTGTAATCAGTCTCACTAAGAATCCAGTTCAGTACTCAAAGACTAAGCATATTGAGGTGATGTATCATTTTTGAGAGACCATTATGAGAAAGGTGATATTGAGCTTGAATTTATTCCTACTAAGTTTCAATTAGATGATATTTTCACTAAGCCTCTTAGTGAGGATCAGTTTTATTTTATTAGGAATGAGCTTGGCATGATTAATGCATGATTATATATTATTGCATGAATTATTCTTACATGATTATGTGTTATATGTTTTGATAACGAATGGATCGATTGACTCGAGTGAGACCGAGTTATGAGTTATTTGCTTTTGAGTGTTCTTAGTCACTTAGAAAAGACACCGAGTTCGACTCGGTTTATGAGCAAAGTGGAAATGAAAATTTTGAGGTCATCTCTAGATAAATGGGGAATCACAAAAATGTTTTTCAAAACTCTTTCTTCTCTCTCTCTCTCTCTCTCGTCATGCTTTTCCATCGAAGAAACTAGCCATTGGAAGAAAGTTGTTGGAAAACTAGCCGTTATAGTGTAGAATGATACAATGATCCGAGAACTTTGCTTAGTAATCAGGTCGGAAAGAAGGTTGAAAGTCTCTTTTTCACTATAAATAGCACCCATTCACATTCTTTTCATCAATTTACCCATTGCCTACTTGCTCTCTTTGCTCTCAACACTATTGCTCACTCGCGCTCTTTCTCTTTTTCTCCGAATTATCAATTCTGTTTGATCTTGCCTCTCTACTCTCTCACTTTTCATTTTCTCTCATTTTCTATTCTCGAGAAAATGCCGAAGAGAGGAACCACTCAAGAAGCGGGGTCAGCCACAAAGACGGCTTGAACCAAATCAAAGATTGAGGCTACGCAAGAAGGTACTTGAGATGCCCCAAAGTGCCTTGTCACCCAACACTTTATATTGGATTACAAATTCTTTACATCTATTTCTTTTTCATGGTTGTCACACATCAGCAACACTCGGTGTGTACAAGTACTTGTGTTTTTGGGAGTACATTTATCTAGAACTCGTGTCTGAATTCTACTCCAATATGACAGCCACTGAAGGTGGCCTATCTTTTGTCGTTGAAGAGAAGGTTGTTCAAATTAATCTCGCTCTTCTCTATAAGCTTTCCAATGTCAAAACTCTTTTTCTTAATTGCAACCCCGTACCATTCACGAAAGCGCTCATGATTTGTTTAATAAGTACACTAAAGAAGTCCATGAGTCATGCAACAACTTCTCCGTGACTTAGATGAAATCGAAGCAACACTTCTTTGCTTCATTTGGATGAGAACCTTCTTTTCTCATCATTCTAGCAAGGAGAATCCCAATTCCAAGATTCTTAAAGCTCTTTTGACATTTTTGAGGGCTATGAAGTACACCTCTTTCCTATTATTCTCGAGAAAATGGCAAGCTGTGCTCGCTCATTTTAATAAGTCAACTTCTTTTCCGTATGAAGCTCTTCCGACTGTTGTTTTCAAGCGAGTTCAAGGTCCCTCTTCCCTTTTACCCCAAAGCATGCTTGGAACCTCGCTGTTTGTCTTGGCAGGAACAAGCTCTCGGGTGTAGGGTACCAGGAAGTCAAGCCTGGTGCCTGGACTCATGTGTCCGAGTTACCTCCTCCTACTAAGACTCGGACTCCACCAACGGCACTACTTCGAATGTTGGACCTTCCGCTTCTCAACCTCCTCCCTCTGCTAAAGTGTTTACTCGAAATGGTAAACAAATTTGCTTCTTTGACCGATGATTTTTAAGCAACTCCGAAAATCTTCAAATTATTTATTCCTTCTTTGGTTCTCGCTCCAAAAACCGCACGATCTCGGATTCAGGAAAACCAAGAGCTGATATCTAAGCTCAAGGGGATCATCTAAGAACAACTTGATTAGATTTGCCACCTCTAAGAGTGCGGATCCAAAGCTACCGAGAACTCGAAACGTCCGATACTTCGAGGAGTCCTCCAACCCCGCTAAGTGAAACTTCAATCGAAACCGAAGAAGAAGGCGAGGAAGAAGCCTAGGCTAAAGAATGAGAAGCTGAGAAGAATGAAGAAACATAAGGAGATATGGTCGCTCAACTTGAGGACCGGGGGATGTAGGTCGATCAAAGGCCCCTACCTCGGAAGCACAACATGCGGTTGTCTTTGAGGAAGACAAAGAAGTTGAGGATGATATGGCTTTGGTTTGAGGATCCAAGACCGAGCAAATTCCTGACATCCCGGTTCTGCAGCCTCCTCGCTGATCTTAGTCAACACAAGCTTACAAGCAAAGGTGCACTACTCGTCCCTCCTCTAGACAACCTACTCGACCCGCTTAGTTTTTAACTCTTATTTTTTTTGTCCAACATCCGATGTAGTTTTCGGCTACTTTCTCCCTAGTTTTGATCAAATGCATAGGGGAGAATAATAGAACCTCGAGATGTTTGGTTTAGTAGGAGTTCTATATATGTTTTTGAGCAAGGAATGAATTTTCTTTTTCGAGCATATTTGTTTCGAGTTACATATTTTTTTAAACAACTTTAATACTTGACTCTTTACCATATCTACTCGATTACAATTCTTGCACTCGATTCATTATCAACAATCCCGTTCCGAGTTATGTTATGATCTAAGCTGCACATTATAAGATTCTTTTTAAGAATATATTTCTTTTGCTCCGATCAATTCGATATGAAAACTCACTTTTGAACTAACATGTTTCTATCTTAAGTATGGAATGCCTTTCATAAAAAAGGCGGAGATTGAAGACTCATGTATAACTCTCTATATCTCTTACGTTTTGATTCTAAGTCATTATGAGCTCTATAGAAACTCGTATCTAAGTTTTCATTATGTTATAACCGGCTTAGAAAGCACTTTATTGCATATCTCTATATTATGCTTCTAACTCACTCAAACATAACTCGGAACCACCGCATGATCAAATACTTTTTCTAACACATTTATTTTGAGCACTAACTTTACACTTCAAGTTAAAATCAATTACAACATTAGTTCTTTATTCTAAATCAGTTTATTTCTTGGAGAATTATTTGATTGAATCAAGTTCATGATTATTGCTTATTTAATTTCAAACTTCATATTTTAAGGATTGACTCAAGATGGAAACTGAACCTAATGGATATTAGACTCGGAAAATTCCATTCTTTTAGGCCAAAGATAATTAAGCACTTAATTACTTTGATTTATTTTTTATCTCTGCCTAATCTTGGACCAAAGTATTTTTTACTTTAAGAACCAATGTAATTAGCTTTTGTACGTTACTCAAACAAGGCTAATCTACTTTTGAAATACAAAAGCAACCGGCTTCTAGCCATTAAACACCAGCGAGACAAAATTAGCTACTTTTGGACATGGCTCGGACACCATGTCAAGGTTGTTTGTTTCCAAAATTGAAAAATTTCAACTCTAGGTCTAATGCTTGTTTCCACCTCAGTTTTCAATCACCACCAAATGATTGGACCATCTTTAGGAGTGAAGAGTCGTTACACAACGTTTACATCCCAACAGATCTCTTCTAAGTGACTCAGAATAGCCATTTCATTGGTTAGTAAAGATTTCGATCAAGAAACAAGACTCAACGGTCATTCACGCCGAGCATTTTTATAAATAGAAGCCACTTTGGAAGACTTGAAAGTTGCCGAATTTATTATAGAACCAATTGCTGGTCTCGGACTCAATCAATCTTCTACTTATAAATCCAACTCCGTATTTTATATTTTTTGAGTTGTAAAGAAAGTCTTTTAATCGGTTACATTCTCTTCATACTTTCTTTGTAAGTCCCTTGACTGAGCTGTAAGGGTTAACTTAGCTTAGTTGTCCCTAATTATAAAGGTTAACTCAGTTAGAAAGTACTAGATTAGATAAGGGAACTTCGAGTCTAGGAAAATCTTGTAAGCAATTGTCAAAGGGAGTAATTCTGGTTAGATTCGAGTCCTATGCAATTGAGGATTTAATTAGTGGATTTGACTTGGTGCTTAGATTAGCACTGTCCATGGTTTTCTACTCTAGGAGGGTTTCCATGCAATTGAGGAAAATCTAGACTCATAATCTGTTTTAACTAATTTCTGTGCAAAAAGATTTTAATTTTATTTAAATTTCTTCATCACCGTATTCCCCCTCTAGGATGACTTAGTCTCTCAAAGAGCAACCTTCAAGAATGACTTGAAATCAAAACCTTGGATAGATAGAAAGTTATACATGAGTATTCAGCAACAACAACAACAACAACAACAACAACAAAAACAACAACAACAACAATAATAATAATAATAATAATAATAATAATAATAATAATAATAATAATAATATTTTAGAAAAATTAAATAAGTAATAAAATAAAAATATAACCTTAAACAAAAAGTTAAACAAATAATAAAATGTACAAAATAAATACAAAAATAAATAATTTAATTACCAAAATATTAAAACTATTTTGTAGACTTAATAGCCTAAAACTTAAAATAAAAATGAAAAAAATAAATTTATAAATTTATTAAATTAAAAAACATGCTTTAAGCTAAATTACTAAATAAGTATGAAAAATTATCAAATTAGTTATATATTGTAAAATTATCTAATCATACTATGAAAATTAAATAATAATTAATCATCCTAATTAATGCACAAAAATATAAAATAGAAAATAAAAACAAAACTAAGTAGAAAATTAATAAATAATAAATATAACAAATTATATAACAAATTAAATAAAAAATATGAAAAAATATAAAATTAACCTAAAATCCAAAAATATTTTTTTATAGTTTTGTAGAAAAATTAAACAAAATTAAAAATAATAAAATAAAAGATAATCTTACACATAAAGTAAAACAAATAATAAACTGCACTAAGTAAATGAGAAAATAAATAATTAAATTACCAGAATATTAAAATTATTTTTGGACCTAAATATATCCTAAACACCTAAAATCAAAATTAAAAAACTAAATTATAAATTTATTAAATTAAAGACGTGCTTTAACCGAAATTAGAAAAAAAATCTAAAAAATTATCAAATCAGTTATAAAAACTAAGAAAATTAACACTAATAGATTAAAAAGACTCTAACTAAATCCTATAATAATGTAAAAATAAAATTAACCGAAGAAGAATAATTTTATTTTAACTACTAACAAACTTGCTAAAAAATAACAAAAACGAATAGGAAAGTAATTTGAAAATTAAAATATTAAGAAATAAATTAAAATTAATATATATATAGTTATGTATTTATTTATTTAGGGTTTGGATTGTATATTAGCTCTTATTTATTTTTATGTATATTGATATGCAATATTATTTTGGGCCTAAAATATAATAATTTTGTCTAACATTATCAATTTTTTATTGTTTATAGTGTTTTTTGACTTGGTGCCATAAAATTGTATTAGTTCAAAATATGTTTATTATAAGATTTTTTAAAATTAAAATCAATAGGAGCATGTTATAAAAATAATATTTAAATATTTAACTATCTGATAAAGCAATTTGGTTATTACATTCATCCTATGTAAGAATGATTTAATAAACCTTAAGAAATCATAAATTAATATAATAAAAATATAACAACTATATATATACTTGATATTAATAATTAAAAATGCCTACAAGATAGAATGTTATGATTCAAATATGTTGTGGAATAAAACGCAATGAATAAAAAGTTAGAATTATATTGATTCGGATCGTAAGTTGTGAACTTTAAGTTTTTAGTTTGTGTTATGTTTAAAGGATTGCAAACTTAATATGCCAACTTCTATTAAGCCCATATGACTTTGAATAAATTCATTTGTCTCAAAATTTTTGCACAACATACAGATCATTTTTTTTTTGTTACAAATACAGTTTATTTTAGTTTCTTCCTAACATGTCTATCTCGTGACTTATTATTGATAAACATATTTAAGTCATATCTTTTACTATTGTAAGTTTTCTAAATTATTAAAAGATGAGTATTTGCCATCAAACCCCCCGCTATCTTGAAATAGAACTTCATATTACTCTTATTGTGTTAATTAATTGAGAGGAAAAGTTGTATCTCGAGGGAAGCAATTGGTTGTTAATCGAGTAAAACATATATTTATAAAACATCAATTGTATCAATATTTTTGCCCCACTGATTTACTACTAAAATCGCGATCAATTTTCAATATAAGTACAAAACACATATGATTTTATTACCCTACGCCGCAAATTGACCTATCATGCCTTTTATTATGATACAAATTACCTATTATTGTTAAATATATTTGGATCATTTTTATCATATAATATTTTTCACTATTAATCTCAATATAAGTAGTTATTATATGTTTAATTATCTTTGTGTGTGGAGGTAGGTAAGAATGGATAAATCATTATATTTACCTTATAATTTTTAAAAAATGAGATCCCATTATGGTAATATGTATACTTTTAAGAGTTCGTGTAATATTTAAGTCAATGATGTTTTAGTAGGTTGGTTGCATATAAATATTTATTTAGGCGTCTATTAAGTTAAATTAGTATTGACTTTGTAAAGAGTTATGAGTTATAAGTTTGATATTCTTTTATTGATTTGATGTACTTTATGTTGTAATATTAATTCGTGACATAATGATATTTATTGTCATTTATAGGTTATCTAATTCAATATCTACCAATCATATATTATTCCTTTTCCTACTAATATTTACCTTTTCAAATCCGAACATATTGTCATACTATATAAGCTGTGTAAGTTAGGATTATTTAAATTGTTTGATTCTTAGAGGGACTGACTTCTTAATATTCCAAATCACGAGTATAATCTTAAACCCTTGATGATATTTTTTAACATTTTTTTTTGTTATTTTAGATTATTTATTTATTCTTTTGAAATTTAGAATGATTGTAAGATGAATGTGTGTAGGACTCTAATGATTTTTATGTGTTGGGATCTGATAACTTTGATGAGTCACGAAAGCGTTTTCGCTATGAGGGGATAACATACACAAGAATGTTGTTGAAAGTGAAATCATTCAATAAAATCAAATAATCGAGAAAAAGAAACTCACAAGTACAATATTTCTCCGTAATTTAATAATTTCTTAAGTTATACATTATATAACATTGTTCCGTGTATAGCACGGGTCTATACTAGTAATAATAATAATAATAATAATAATAATAATAATAATAATAATAATAATAGAAAAATTCAGCAAATGAACTCTATCGATCCCACATCTTTCATGCATCTTTTACTCCTTCATCAAAATATCAAATATTAAAGACAATTCCAATGATTATGCTTTTCTACAAAATTTTAGTCAACTTTCTTATTGGATATTTGAAAATTATATTTGAATCCCCAAAAAGTAAATCAAAAGCACAATGACTGCTTTGTAATTTTTATATTGGGTTCTATTATTTTAAGAATAAATTATTATTTTTATATTGGTCACGAAGTGAATTGGATATTTCCCATAAAATTCATCCTATTCTAAGAGTTTTATAATTTTTAGATTATCATAGTTTTGCAGACTACTTTTATTAATATGTACTCGAGTATAGATAGATTCGAAGTTAATTGACGAGTTTAAATTGTTAATAGTCATTGATTTATTTGTTGTGGGTTTATGTTTTATCTAAGTTATCATTTCTTTTGGGTGTGAAATCTATTAAGATCGTCAACATTATTCATTCAAAATTTTTGTTGTTGTTTTTTACTTAAAATAGTTACATGAAATTGTATTTTGAACATAAAATTGTTGAAGTAATTATATAATTATGATTAACTGAAATATGTCAGATGTGATATAAAATTATATTATTTGAAAAACTGTCATATATAATTTTAAAATTAAACTTAGTACGAACGTGCTATTAAAATAATTATTAAAACTTTGAATATATGTTGAAAATAAATTTAAAAACTTTGACAATATATTGAAAATATAATTTGGCCATAACTAAATAATTAGGACCTCTTTTATAAATTTTTGTACAAGTGCAACTCTATATACTACTAACCCTCCCAAATGATGCAAAGTCAATATATATAGAAGATATAGTTTCTTAAGGTCCATTGTATTGTTATTTTACTTACCGACGATATATGTTTCTATATTTTATCGATTTTTGACTCTTTATTATTAAGATATGACAATTTATCATTTGTGATGACACCCTTTTAATTATATTCGGTTAAAGTTTTATTGGAGCCGTAATTTGAAAATTTTTAAGCCTGTACTCTCAAACGTTTTCTTCGATACATGCTCACTACAGCAGTAGGGACAACGAGAAGATGGTTAGGTCAATTACACGAAATCTGTTATAACTAACGTATGAGTTCAACTATTGATTTTCTGTTTGTATAGACTTATTTTCTAATTTTTTGTATACTTTGTCTTTTATTGTTTGTATAGACTTAAAGAATCGTGAATATAGGCTAGATGAAACCTACATTTAAGCTCAATAATTACTCAAGATTGATTCAATTGATATCTCATAGTTGTGAGAAATAATGTGCATATATTATATGTTTGACTTATCCCTTAGACATATTCTCTACACATGTATAACGACACTTGGTTTTTTTTTTTCGGTTATCTTGGTCTTTTTTTATTCTTAAATTTTAATTTAATTCTCAATTCATTATAGGTTGGAATTAAATAATAGACATATATAACCAACTCTAAGAAATATGTCAGCTTTAAGTTCGTAATTTATGCACTTCAAGTTTGTAATTTGTATTATGTTTAAAGGGATGAAAACTTAATATGCTAGATCTTGTTAAGCCTTTAAAATTTGGAATAAATTCATCTAAGTCAAAATGTTTGTACAACGTACATATCATTATTTTTTTTTCCACAAATATAGTTGGTTTTAATCTCTTCCTAATATTATTCATAACTTATTAGCCACAAACATATTTAAATCTTATCTTTTTTATTGTAACTTTTCTAAATTATTAGAAGATAAGTATTTTTCATCGTGCATCCCCCATCATGAAATAGAAGTTCATATTATTCTAATTTTGTTAATTAATTGGGAGGAAAATTGTTGTATCTTAAGGGAATCAATTGGTTCTTAATCAAGTAAACAAGTATTCATAAAATTTTAGTTGTATCATTATTTTATGCGCCATCCACTCGCAACTAAAATCTTGATTATTCTTCAATACAACTATAAATGATAGATGATTTCATTATCCGACGCCACGAATTGACTTATCATGCCCTTTACAATGATACGGTTTCTACCTTTTTACTCATTACATATTACAGTCAAATATATTTGGATCATTTCTATCATTAAAATATTTTTATTATTAATTTTAGTATAAGCGGTTATTATATGTTTAATTTCTTAGTTTGAAACATTTTAAAAGTTATTATATTACTCCGTGCATATCACGGATCCAAACTAGTATATCATAATAGCATGCATACAACATAAAATTGAAAAGAATAGTTTACTAAAGCAATAAAAATAAGTATTGAACTAAAAATTCGATTACTAGTCCGATATCTTTCCTTATGGGATGACCTTGAGGATTAAACCAAGTACGCCACGTTACTCCTCGGATATATAGCAACAAGAATCCAGTGGTGGCTACATTAACACAAATAACATGCATAAAATTGTAATTATGAAATTGTTGTAACTCCATTTAAGTTATTTGTACATTTACCTCTCATTTATTGGTTTAAGTAATGTGTTTTTGCATCCCGGCCATGAGCTCGAGAGATAAATGTAGACCAGTCCTCTAAAGACTGTCCATATGCTTCAATCATCTCAGGACTACAAAACTTAACAAACTCGATTCCTATCCGAAGGTTTGCTCGGGAGAGTCCGAGTCACCCTAGAGGGGGTGAATAGGGTGACGGAGGATTTTCGATGAAAAACAAATTCTTTTGCCAATGTAGAGACAGAAGCAGATTATGAGTCGAAACGTGGTCGAAAAGTATGAACTCGGAATTGTAATAAAGAGTCGGAAGCGATTAAGCTGAAGCTTTGAGACTGTATGAGTCTAGAATGAACTCGGAAAGTAAAGACACAGAGATTACGTGGAAACCCTCCTGGGGCATAAAACCACGGACCGTGCTAATCTAAGCACGAAGTCAAATCCACTATTTGAGTCCACAAAATACGATGAGGCCGACCGAACCGAAGTTGCTCCCTTAAACAACTCTTTACAAGTTTTCCTAGACTCAGCAATTCCCTTATCCGATCTAGTACTTCCTACCGAGATAACCCTTACAGCTAGGGACAACTAAGTCGAGTAAACCCTTATAGCTCAGTCAAGGGATCTTATTTAGAGAGTAAGAAAGTGTTTGTAACTAAGTACAAGACCTTACAACTCGGAATATAATGAATTACAGAGTGGGAGTTGTAAGTAGAAGATTGAGAATGAATACAATGACTTTGCTCAAGTATGTGTATTAACAATAGGTTCGGCAATCTTCAAGTCTTGAGAGTTGGCTTCTATTCATAGATGACCAAGCAGCATAGTCGTTATCTCCAACTTCTAACGGGAAGTCCTTTGTGACCGTTGTTAAGAACTTTCGAGTCACTCGGAAAGTATCCGTTAGTGATATGAACGTTGGACAATGGTTCTTAACTTCGTTGGAAGTCCCAAAACCACTGGCGGTGTCTTGAAGGATAAGGTGGAAACCACCGTTAAGCTTAGTGTTTCAGTTTTCCAGATTTTGAAACGGATAGCCACGACATAATCTTCTGGGCCTAGGTTAGACAAGGGAAAAGCCATGTCTGCTTGGTGATTTGACGTTTTGAAGCCGGTTACTTTTGTATTTCAAAAGTATATCCTCGTTTGAATAACCTACAAAAGTAAATCAATTTTGGTTCTCAAAGTATAAAATACTTTGGTCCAAGATTAGACACAGATAATAATATAATTAAGATAATTAAGCAACTAATTATCTAAGTCGGAAATGGAATGGAATTTTCCGAGTCTAATATCCATAAAACTCAAAATTTCATCCGAGTTGGTCTAAGTGAGAATAAAGTTATACAACGAATATTAGAGTGAAACAAACTTGATCTAGACTAAGCATGGTTCGGACTACAAGCGCCGACTACAACGAAGAGGACTATAACATGAAGTCGGACCTGAGTGCGGTTGAGCGAAATACTAGTCAATTCAACATGCGATATATCTAATTGATGAGGGACTCGGAATTGAGTGAGACAGACGTGAGTACATATATGTTTTCCGAGTCACTTAGAGACAAGCAAAAGTACATGAAGTAAATGCCATATCACTTATAGAAGATACCATATCACTCAGTAAAAGTTTCTTAGGTTCAGAGAATGCCTTGGAATCAAAACTCTATAAGTGAGGAATTCTTATACGTGATTCCTTTGTTAGAACTCGGAATTGTGCGGAGCAGATGTCCGAGTCTTCAATCTCCCCTTTTGATGAAAGGCATTCCATACTTAGACAGAAACTTTGTTAGTGATAAAGATCCGCTTTTGAATACTTGCGCATGAAATCGAGATAAGTAAAGCAAGCTGAATGTATCGGATCATAAAGAATATATGCTTAGTAATGAAATAATGTTAACTCGTAAATGGTTGCAATAATCAATAATCACAGAGAAAATTTGAAGAGAAAACATTAATTCATTGAAATTAAAGAGAGTACACGAGATAAACAAACTCCCCTAAACAAGACAACAAGTTTTTGTATCTATATTCTCCCCTTGCCTTTCAGAAAAACAACAAAAGAAATAGGAAGAATATAACAGTTAGTACAAAATTAATGTCCGGACAAAAGAAATAAGTAAAAATCTCTTAGAAAGAAGAAGAATCGCCGGATCGTGGAATTGTGACACGAGTGCATGGCACCTACGAGGGAGATGGGGATGCACTGAGTGGAAGCGGAGGGATGAGAGGTACGCCGGCGCTGGTAAGATCTTGACGATGTGCTTGAGCACGGCGGAGGGAGAACCGGGATTGTCGTCAAGGGCTCGGCTCGTGTGGCTGACCCAAAACGAGAGGATCTAGGGGTTCCTCCCTTTGGACCTCGGTAGTCTGGAGGGGCTGCTCGGTCCGACTCGTTGCATGTTGTCGTAGCACAGCCTAGGTCTTCGACCCACTCAAACTCGCTGTCCGAGTTGAGTCACGCCACTGGAGCTTGAGGAGCGATCGACCCTCGGCTGTCCTTCCCGCTTCTTCTTTGTGTCTCCCCTAGCCCGGAAGGAGCTGCCTCGGCCGCGAGCTCCTCGGTGTCTGCTTCTTCTTCCTCCCCGATTTACGAGGAGGTTAGGGCCGGGCTCGAGGACGCTTCAAATGTGTCCGAGTCGTCACGGTCCTCGGCCGCCTTGGACCTTCTCTCGACCAGCTCCTTTTGCTCCTTCACCAATTCCCTCATCTCAAGAACCAGTGCTTGCTGCTCTCGAATTTGGGACTCGGGCTATTTTTGGTTGATGGTCATAGACTAATAGACAGTCCTGAATGACTGGAGCATGTCCTTGAATACGAGAGGACAAGGAGTTGATTTTGTCCATGAACGCGGAGGACAAAATAGCGGAGAGAGACCTTTGGGCACTCGAGGTGGAAGCACCAACAGGTGGGGAAGGGAGAGGAAAGGGGTTTCTTTACGAGTCCGAGGCGGAGAAGGAGGCCTCGGCTCCGAGTTGTGTACCCGGACACTAGGTTGAGTTTCTCGGTATCCGTACCTCCGAAGTTCTGTTTGCCGACCACAACGGCAGCCTCGTAAGCGGCGTTTGGGTCCGAGGGAGAGGAAAATTGCTTGAAGACAAGGGTGAGAACATCACCGAAGGGAAGAGGGGTGTTCTTCTTATTTTGGAGTTGAGCTGGCACAGCTGCCATCTACTCAATGATAGAAGGGAAGAGGTCTACTTCGATGCCCTCAAGAATGTCAAAAAGAGCTTTTAAGTGCTTGGAGTTGGTGTTCTCCTTGCTGGAATACCGAGAGAAAAAGGTTCTCATCAGCGAGGAAGCATAGAAGGCGTGCTTCGACTTCAACCGAGTCACTGAAAAATTTTTCCGTGACTCGGGGAACTCTTTGGCGAATTTTTCAAAGAAGTCATTGGCGACTTCGATGAAAGGAATAGGGTTCCTGTTTAAGAAAAGAGAGGAAACCTTGAACAGGCGGTGGAGGAGAGAGGTGTTTATTCGGACAGTCACATTCTGAACCCTAGAGGTTAGAACACCTTCGAGTGAGTGAGGTGAGTGTAAAACTCGAAACATGTTCGGGGTAAATGAAGTCGCTGAAACAAAGAAAGTTATATACACCTGGTGGTTTGAATGTGAGGTAACCATGAAAATTTTGTGGTTGGAAAGAACTTGTCGTCCGAGTGTGAGATGTTCGGGTGACAAGCTGGTTTAGAAGGTGTTGAGCCTTCTTGGCTTTTGGTGCGTTGCTTTTTAGAGGAAGAGCCTTGAAAGTTGGGATGATTACCTCTCTTAGGCATTTTTGAGAATGAGGAAAGAAAGATGAAACTTTTGAGGAAGAGAAGAAGAGAGTAGGTTTACGAGAATGAAAGAAAAAGAGTAGAAGAAAGAGATGAGAGCAGTTGAGCTTACTTGAGATGATCTTTACGTTGCTTGAAGAAGTCCAGAGATCACTCGTAGTCGTAGAAAGCTTCCGCGAGAAGTTTTTGCGTACGAGAGAGATAGTAAATGAAATGTGACGTAATGAGACGAAGATGAATAGGCACTAAATATAGAAAGAAAAACGTCCGTTAACTTTCCATTCCGACTCGGCTTGTTCATCAGTCACCTTAGACCGGTGTGACGCTTCTCTTCTTCGACGGTTAGGATTCATCGCAGTTTGCAATCCATCGGCTAGCGTTTCATCACGGATCGCGAGAGAGCGAGAGAGAGAGAAAAATTTTGAAAATATATTCTGAAATTCTCCACCGATCTAGAGATAATTTCGAAATATGATGTCCAATTTTTCTCGACGTCCGAGTTTGACTCGGATTGGTTTCGAATGACTCGAAATTAACAACTATTGGCTCGAGTATCACGAAATCAACTCGAACTAATAGCTAGCAATAAAGCATAAGCACATAGCACATAATCAAGCAATGAGATTATCATAAAGAGAAACACATAGTTATGCATTTAACATTTCAAGCTCATTCCTAATGAAACAAAACTGATCTTCACCAAGAGGCTTAGTAAAGATATTAGCTAATTGAAGATTAGTAGGAATGAACTCAAGTTCAATAACACTTTTCTCGGAATGGTCTCGTAAGAAATGATATCTCGAACTCAATATGCTTTGTCTTTGAGTGCTAAACTGGATTCTTTGTGATGCTGATTGCACTCCGATTGTCACACTTGATTGGAACCGATTTGAAAGAAAGTCCAAGATCTCTCAAGTGTTGCTTTATCCATAAAATCCGAGCGCAACATGCTCCAACCGTAATATACTCAGCTTCAGCAGTTGATAGAGCCACTGAGTTTTGCTTCTTTGGATGCCAAGATATTAGGGATAGACCCAGAAATTGGCAAGCTCCGAAGTGCTCTTTCTATGAACTTTGTATCCAGCGCAGTCCGCATCTAAGTATCCAAGTGAGGGTCGGCTTCGAGTCTCTTGAGTACCATAGACCTAAGTTCCGAGTTCCTGCAAGATATCTCGAAAATTCTCTTCACCGCAAGTGAGATGTGATTCTTTTGGATTAGCTTGGAATCATGTGCATAAACACACACCGAACATTATATCCGGCCGGCTGGAAGTAAGATATAGCAAAGATCCAATCATACCTCGATAGAGTTTCCGATCTATTACTTTACCTTTCTCGTCCGAGTCAAGTTTTATACTCGTTGCTCATGGGTATAGATGCGTAAGCATCTTGAAGTTTGTATTTCTTCAGCAGCTCCTTGGTATACTTTGATTGATGGACATAGATTCCATCTTTGTCTTGTTTGATTTGTAGACCAAGGAAGAAATTGAGTTCTCCCATCATACTCATTTGACTCATTAACTCGGAAAATTCTCGGCATAGAAATTCATTAGTAGCTCCAAAGATAATATCATCAACATAGATTTGAACAATAAGGAAATCTTTCCCTTTGGTTTTTATATAGAGAGTCTTGTCGATCGAACCTCTTCTAAAATCATTTTAAACCAAGAAATTGCTCAGTCTTTCATACCAAGCTCGGGAGCCTGTTTAAGACCATAAAGAGCTTTTTGAAGTTTCAAAACATAATCTGGAAATGCTGAGTTTTCAAAACCAGGAGGTCTGCTCGACATAGACTTCCTCTTCAATAAAACCATTGAGAAATGCACACTTAACATCCATTTGATACAATTTAATAAACATGCTTGGATGCAAATGCCAACAACATTCTAATAGCTTCAATTCGCAACAGGTGCAAATGTTTCCCCACAATCAATCCCTTCTTCTTGATTGTAACCTTGAGCCACAAGTCTAGCCCTGTTTCGACTACCACCCCACCTTCATCCAGCTTGTTCTTGAAAACCCATTTGGTTCCTATGACTGGGTGGTCGGAAGGTCGTTTGGTCGGAGTCCGGACTTGGTTTCTTTCAAATTGATTGAGTTCCTCTTCCATGGCCTCCACCCATTCAGGTTCATTTAGGGCCTCTAGTGCATTTCGGGTTCGAGTTAATGAAATGAATGCAGTGGATGCACATTGATTTTGAAGAGAGGAACGAGTTCTCACCCCATTATTGATATCGGACAGTATGTTTTCTAGTGGGTGACTAGAAGTGAACTTGAAAGCTCTACTTGTTCTCCGATTCACCAGATTTGTAGATTGAACTCGCCTGTCCTTCAGTAACCTTGTTCCGAGTGAACTTGTTCATCGATTGTTCTTCAACATTCCGAGCGAGGTTCTCGAGTTGTTTAATTCCGAGTCACTTCGTTTTGAGTGACTTCATTCCGAGCTGGTTGAGCTTGAGTCTTTGTAGACTCGGTTTCATCATCTTCTCTGCTGAGTTTCAAATCTAATATGAAGACTCACTTGGTTTGTCCTGTTCAAGCTCATCCAACACAACATTGATGCTTTACGTGAGAAGAATAACCTAGAAAAATACCTTCATCTCACCGAGCATCAAACTTGATCGAGTGATCCTTACCATTGTTGTGAACGAAACATTTACATCCAAATGGTCCGAAATAGGAAATATTTGGTTTCTTCCCTTTATAGAGCTCATAAGGTGTTTTCTTCAATATGGGTCCGATGAGGCATTTGTTCGAGTGTAATTGGTCGTGTTGATCGCCTCGGCCTAGAAATAGTAAGGTAAGTTGTGCTCAATCATCATCGTCCTTACTATTTCTTCAAGAGTTATGTTCTTTCTCTCCACTACACCATTTTGTTTAGGAGTTCTTGGTGCTGAGAAGTTATGAGAGATACCATTTTTGTCACAAAACTCCGAGAATTCGAGTAGTCGAACTCCCTTCCATGGTTAGTTCGAATTCTCCGGATCTCGAGTCCGAGACTCAACTTAGATTTTTCTACGAGCTTGCTAAACTCCTTGAATGCTTCATTTTTGTGCTTAAGAAAACACACCCAGGTAAATCGTGAATAATCATCAATAATAACAAATATATATGATTTACCTCCGAGACTCTTAACTCGGGATTTTACCACATAAGTCCATATGTAGCAGCTCAAGCACTTTGGATGTGGAAACTGTCTTCAGAGATTTGAATGATGATTTGACTTGTTTCCCTCTTGTGCATGCTTCACAAACTTTATCTTTCTCAAAATCACAGTTAGGTAAACCCCTAACCAGACCATGAGATGCCAATTTTTTGATAGTATGCATACTAATATGGCCTAATCTACGATGCCATGTCCATGAGTCAACATGAAGAGATGCTTTTAAGTAAGAAAAGTTCGACTCGGGTCGAAAGAGGAATAATATAAGTGTTACCCGATCTTTTACCCGAAAGCTTGATATCCTTGGTGGTAACATAAGAAATTTAACAGTTGGTCCGAGTGAATCTTACCTCTTGACCTTTATCGCACGATTGATAGATGCTAAGCAGATTGTACTTTAATCCTTTGACAAGGTAGACTGGACTGACCAGATTGCATCCTTTTCCAATCTTGCCTATCCCAACTATCTTGCCTTTACTTGTCATCTCGAAAAGTGACCTTTCCTCCTTTATGCTTTTCTAACTCGTGAAAAGAGCCCCGAGTCTCCCGACATGTGACGTGAACATCCACTGTCAAGGTACCAATGTCCTTTTGATCTCTTCCGAGTGACCTACAAAACAGAGACAATCTAACCCTTCTCACTTCCTCTACCGAACCCAGTAACAATCTTTACTGTTGTCCTTTTTGAGGAAGAATGTTTTTCAGAACCCGGATCTGAATGACTTTGGGTTTAGTCCGATTTTGAGTCTTTTCTTTAGAGAACTAAGTCTCGTGTCTCTTTCTTTTTGAAAGCATTTCTTTTGGAAACCGAAGAAGATGGTTTCTTCTTGTAAATTACTCCGGGCTTAGTCCTCTATTCATTTTTATGAATGGGACCATGCTCAGCTTTCCTGAACTTTACGAGTTCGGAATCCTTTTAAATAGTTATGAGTAGGAATTGGATTCCTCCTCTTTGTTGAAACCAAGACCTTTTTTTCTGAAGGAGACACATTGAGATCCTAAGAGTATGTCAAGGTTTTTCCGACCTTGAGTAAATTTTAAGACCAGATCTTGAGACTCAATGAGCTTTTGCTTTAGCTACTCATTTTCCTTTTTTGAGTAACTCGGACTCAGTCTCATTGGATTGAGCACTAGTCTTGAGTTCTCCGAGTGTAAGTCTCAGCTTTTCCAATTCATTTTTCATAGAGATGCTTTCGGACGAAATTAACTCAAGTTGTTCTTTGAAGCGAGAAGAATAAGAATTGGACTTTTCTTCCAAGGTAAAAATATACTTAGCTAAATCAGCTTTGGAGAATTTGAGGAAGTATTCAATTACCTCTTGAGCATTTGTTTCCTCATTGTCCGAGTCCGAGTATGACTCTCTTTCGGCTCTCGAGTCCGAGATTGCCATCGGACATTTTGAGTCATCCGACTCCGCATCATCTTCCGATGAGTCCTCGTCGCTCCATGTGGCCATCATAGCCTTTTTCTTCTTTCTGTCCCTTTTTCTTTTTGGACAGTCTTTGACTATGTGGTCTTTGCTGCCACACTCAAAACATCCAAAATCCTTAGTTAAAGATAACTTTGAAGGAGAAGAATACTTACTTTTTCTCGTCCCTCTTATCTTTCTTGTAGAATTCTTCTTTTGGCCTTTTATCCCATCTTTTGTGCTTCATCATTCTCTTGAAGCCTCTAGCAATAAGTTCCATGGGATCCTCTTCTGAGTCGGAGGAACTCGGATCTGCTTCTCCGGTTTCGAGGCTTTCGATGCTATGTTCTTTTTAGTACGCCTCAGCATCCTCCTCTTCCGGTGGATTTCATGAGTGAGAAGCTTCCCGATGAGCTCGTCCGGCTTTAGAAGTGATAGATTATGAGCCTCCTCTATGGCAGTCACCTTGGGACCCCATCTTCTCTTTGGTAGGCTTCTGAGTATCTTTTTGCACATTTCTTCATGTGTAATCTTCTTACCCCGAGATTTAAGATTGTTGGTAATCTCGATAAATCGAATAAACATCCGAGTGATGTTCTCTTCCGGCTCCATCTTAAATAGGTCATATTTGTGAAGATATTGGCTGATCTTTGATTGTCCGACCTTGCTTGTACCTTCATACGTGTTGACCGAGTGTGTCCCACACTTCTTTGGCGGACTCACGAGCGGACACTCGGTTGTATTCTTCCGAGCTGATGGCGCACATAAGAATGTTCATCACCTTGATGTTTTTCCCGAACTTCTCCGCTTCACCCGGAGTGAACTCGGCCTTAGTCTTGGGAATGATTCTAAATTCTTCGGTCTTCATGGGAATGTAGTTTCCTTGTTGTATGATGTCCCAAACATCTTCATCATGATCCAGGAGGAAGCATTCCATGAGCTTCTTTCGAGTGCACGAAATTTGATGCTTTGAATTTTGGTGGTCCGTTGGAAGATCTTCTTTCATCGAACTCTCCGTTGTTCCGAGCCATTTGATCTTTATACCTTTGGATGGTTAGATCCTTTCTGAAAGGCTAGGCTCTAATACCAATTGAAGGTTTGCTTGGGGAGAGTCCGAGTCACCCTAGAGGGGGTGATGGAGGATTTTTGATGAAAAACAAATTCTTTTGCCAATGTAGAGACAGTAAATGCATTCCGAGTTGAAAACGTGGTCGAAAAGTATGAACTCGAATTGCAATAAAGAGTAAGGAAGTAGATTAAGCTGAAGCTTTGAGACTGTATGAGTCTAGAATGAACTCGAAAGTAAAAACACAGAGATTACATAGAAACCCTCCTGGGCGGAAAACCACGGACCGTGCTCATCCAAGCACGAAGTCAAATCCACTATTTTGAGCCCACAAAATACAGTAGACTGATCGAACCCAAGTTGCTCCCTTAAACAACTCTCTACAAGTTTTCCTAGACTCGAAATTCCCTTATCCGATCTAGTACTTCCTAGCTAAGATAACCCTTATAGTTAGGGACAACTAAGCTGAGTTAACCCTTACGACTCGGTCAAGGGATCTCACTTAGAGAGTAAGAAAGTGTTTGTAACTAAGTACAAGACCTTACAACTCGGAATATAATGAATTATAGAGTGGGAGTTGTAAGTAGAAGATTGAGAATGAATACAATGACTTTGCTCAAGTACGTGTATTAACAATAGGTTCGGCAATCTTCAAGTCTTGAGAGTTGGCTTCTATTTATAGATGACCAAGCAGCATAGCGGTTATCTCCAACTTCTAACGGGAAGTCCTTTGTGACCGTTGTTAAGAACTTTCCGAGTCACTCGGAAAGTATCCGTTGTGATATGAATGTTGGACAACGGTTCTTAACTTCGTTGGAAGTCCCAAAACCACTCGGCGGTGTCTTAAAGAATAAGGTGGAAACCACCGTTAAGCTTGGCATTTTAGTTTTCCAGATTTGGAAACAGACAGCCTCGACACAATCTTATGGGGCTAGGTCGGAGAAGGGGAAAAGCCATGTCTCGCTGGTGAATTGACGTTTTGAAGCCGGTTACTTTTGTATTTCAAAAAGTGTATCCTCGTTTGAATAACCTAAAAAGTAAATCAATTTTAGTTCTCAAAGTATAAAATACTTTGGTCCAAGATTAGACACGAGATAATAATATAATTAAGATAATTAAGCAACTAATTATCCGAGTCGGAAAAGGAATGGAATTTTCTGAGTCTAATATCCATGAAACTCAAAATTCCATGTGAGTTGGTCTAAGCGAGAATCAAGTTATACAACGAATATCGAGTGAAACAAAGTTGATCTAGACTAAGCATGGTTCGGACTAGAAGCGCCGACTACAACAGAATAGGACTATAACATGAAGTCGGACCTGAGTGCGGTTAAGCGAAAAACTAGTCAATTCAAGATGCTATTTATCTAAGTGATGAGGAACTCGGAACCGAGTGAGACAAGCATGAGTACATATATGTTTTCCGAGTCACTTAGAGACAAGCAAAAGTACATGAAGTAAATGCCATATCACTTAGAGAAGATACCATATCACTCGGAAAAGTTTTTAAGGTTCGGAGAATGCCTTGGAATCAAAACTCTATAAGTGAGGAATTCTTATACCCGATTCCCTTGTTAGAACTCGGAATTGTGCGAGTGCAGTGTCCGAGTCTTCAATCGAACGAGTCATCTCATGCAGCAACCTAATACATATTAATTCTACGTATAGATCGGTAGAAATAAAAATTAATAGTTAAATGAACTTATATAAACTAACTCACGTGATGTAGAGCATAACAACGAGTTGTGGCGATCTCTTGTATTTGTAGAAATTGTAGTATATACTCCAAGAAAATTGGTATGCTCATCTCATTATCATTAGCCAACCCTAACACATTACTTCTTGTTATGAATTGAAGTATTATATCTTTTGGCAAAACCTTTACCAAAATTAGGAGATGAGAACTCCACTCCGAGGTGAATCGTTAACGGGTTGGAGATATGGGGTATCCTTTGGATGATGATCGACGCCACCGAGTGCTTTATCTTCCGACTACCAACTTATGACTTGGCGAGTGCTCTTTTCCCACTCTCGGCTTAGCGATGAGATTCTAGTTAAGGGAGGACGATAATGCACAAATTAGAAATATATATATATATATATATATATATATATATATATATATATATATATATGTATGTATATATATATACACACACACACACGTGATATTAACAACCCACCTAATATCTTTTTAAGAAATACCTTCAATGTAGCAAGGATGACCAAACTCTTCGGTGAAGCAACAAAAACGTTGATCACTTTATCAATAGTATGAAGGTGTGGTGATCGGGTCGGCAACTCACAACATCTTTTCCCTTGCATAGCTTGTGTGACCCTTACCTTCACCGATCCTATAATAGTTGTGCCCAATGAACGACGACAACCGACTATACGAGAACAACATCCGTTGTCACAATGTTATCTAGAGGAGGTTGATGAGAAGCTAGCATGCACTCGCGTTGGCTGCATAACAATCACGGGATAACCCTTAATTATGTCAAAATAAAAACATGCATTCGCATTAGATAGTAAAATCTTAATTACCTCAACCATATCCTCGAATTGGTCATTGGGTAAGCTTGCTTTCCTACTCGCTGGTGTCCGAGGTAAGAATTGACCATCTACATCACGTAACTTTTCAAAGTTAGGTGTCGGGATGCCCATGTTGGTAAACTAGGCCATGAATCGAGCCGTCAGTATCTTTCTCACCGGGCAGCCACTCGGGAGTGCACTTGGGCAGCAGCCAGTCGGGACTCAACTCGAATGGCCACTTAGGACTCCATTTAGGCAGCAAATTACGACTCTACTTGAAAAATGATTGCCTCGGCTGGAAGAGACATGACACTTCTTTCTAGGCCTAAAGTGTTGCACTATACCTTCCCACCGACGGCTAAAAAATGACCGAGGTGCTCATCTCTTTCTAGAGCCAAGGCTAACTATTCCTTCCTCTCGGTGTCATGAGTGACTTTTGAAGTCATGCTCAGCAACAAAGACTTCTTTAAGAAGGAAATAAATTATGATTGGGCAATTCATATTGACCAATAAGTTCACAAAGTAAATAAAGAAATAGTCAAACTCACGAGTTGATGCACAACATAATTGAATTTTATTGTAATGAAGGTGTCATCTTTCTTCTTTCATCTTTCGACGAACAACTTATCCATCTCAATAGTAATATGCAAAGGATCTACGATGGCACCTTCATCGGCTCCGCTTTCGTAGTTCAAGATTCTCGCTTGTATAACTTCTCGTTCTCCTTCCCGTAACCCCTTGGAACATTGTATGGGGATATGCATTACTCTTAATCCTCTTCGAGTTGGCATCACCTAGTACGTGTGTCAGTAATTAAGATAACAAAACATTCATGCATAAGACTCGTAAATGTTAACGGCTAGTGGTTTGGATTACTTTTTGAGCCAAGCGAATACTTTCACAACAGTTCATTTTCTAAGGGACTCAAACTATCTGTTTTAACGGCTAGTGGTTCTCATTAGTTAAGCCCAAGACATAACGACTATTTTCTCTGTTGATTATAAATGAAAGGCACTTCACAACACTAAGAATATTGTTAAAACACAACTATCAATTCATATAGTTAATTTTCTCGCACTCAACTTTGTACTTAGTATCTCAACTTATGAGTTAGTATCTCAACTTATGAGTTAAACCAAGAAGTCTTGCAATCACTCACATTTATTTCCACTAAATTCTTCCGTATTTCCCTTGACTAAGTTGTAAGGGGTAACTCAGCTCACCTGTACCTAGTTGTAAAGGGTATCTCAGTTAGGAAGTACTAGGGCGGATAAGGTACCTTCTCTGCCTATGAAAACTTGTATTGAATTGTCTAAGGGAACAATTGAGAAAGTCGATCCTTTTATTTTGAGGGTTGAAAATAGTGGATTTGACTTTGTAGTTGGATCGATACCAGCTGTGTTTTTTTTTTTCCCCAGAGGGTTTTAACTTAAAATTCTTCTGTTCTTCTCTTTCTTAGTCTAATCTAGACTCAGCATTTCATTTATGAGATCTTACTTGAGCATTAAATTTTATTTTTTCGCAAAATTTCCTTCACACTCGTATTCAACCCCCTACCCTCTAGGGTGTTTTAGACTCTCGAGCACAAACCTTCAATTGCTATAAGAGCCTAGCCTTTCGGATGGATCTAACAATCCAAGGTTTAAAGATCATATGAATCCTAACTATGAATAATTTGATGAAGCATGATCATCGGCGAGGCCACCAAAGTTAAAACGATCCAACTTTACTCGCTGGAAGAAGATCATGGAGTGCTTCATCTAAGACTATGACGAAGAAGACTAGGGATCATCTACAACAAAAACTATATTCAACCAAGTTGGATAAATGGCACTCGAACTATAGCCAAGGTGTAGGCAGAAATCACTTTTGAGGAGAACGAAAAGCACAAAAGGAACTTCAAGGCAATGAACATCCTCATGTATGCCATAGATGCCTCGGAATACAATGTAGTATCCGCTTATGATAGAGAAAAGGAGGTGTGGGACACTCTTGTGACCACCTTTGAAGACATAATTGAGATAAAACATAACTCAAATGTATATTCGCTTCACTAAGATTGTCAATAATCTCAAGTCTCTTAGGAAGAAAATGTCCAATGAGGAGATTGTCGAAAGATTCTAATAAGTCTTCTAAATAAAAGATGGGGACAAAAAGCAACATCTATCGGGAAGCTCGGACCTCACCAAGTTGAGACCACTTGAGCTGATTTAGAAACTTCTCACCCATAACTTACATCTAGAGGAGGAAAAATCAAAGGTCAGCACCAAACAAAACATTGCTCTTAAATCCTCGGAGGAACCCGGTCTATGTCCGAGCTCATCGGATTCTGAAGAAGATCCCATGGCACTAGTAGCCAGAGGTTTCAAAAAGATGATGAAGTACAAGAAGTGCCGAAGAGGCGAAAACATGAGGTCTTCAACAAGGAGAAGAAAGGTAAAAATTCCCATCCCCTTCAAACTTGTCTTTAAGTAAAAATTCTAGCTATTTTGATGGTGGAACCAAGGAACACATCATTAAGGATTGCCCAAAAAGAAGAAACGATGAAAAGAAAAATAAGGCAATGGTGGAAACTTGGAGTGACGATGAGTCGAAGAAGACGATGACAACGATGAAAAGTCTCTCATTGCACCGACGGACTTAGAAGCCGGATTTGAGTGAGAAAGTGAAGCTTTAGAGATCGAAGAAACTTACCTTTAGGAAGTAATCGACTACTTCCTTCGGTTTCTAAGCATGATTTACCTACATATATTTTCACTTTAAAGGAAAAGTCCAAGTTTGATTCGTTTATGTTCAAAGAGAAAATGGGGTCTCTAAAGTATGAGAAAAAAATTTTAAAAGCTGATTGAAAAAACATAGACTTAACATGAAGGCACTCTAGACTAGCTCTCAAGATAATAAGACTCGGTCGAGTGCCTCATAATAGAAAATGAGCTACTGAAAAGGTCACAGAGACTCAAGATTCGGTTTTGAAACACACTCAATGTTAGAAAAACCTTGATTTACTCATAGGTTCTCAATGTATTTCATTTCCACAAAAAGGACATGGCTATATTGCTGAACAGGAAGATAACTCCTACAAAATCTTTACGAAATTGATTCCAGGAAAATCAATTTTAGAAAAGTTTAGCACCGTCCTATTCATTTAACGAAGAAAGGGACTGAGCCTAAACTGTTCAAAAAGAAATTCTTCTCAACCTATTTACAAAAGGAAAGGCTTTCAAAAACAGAGACTCAATATCCTAAGAAGAAGACTCAAAATCGACCAAGCCTAAAATTATTCAAATCAGGTTACAAAAAGTGCTTTTCCTCAAAGACTAACCTTAGTAAGGATAGTTACATGGTTTTAAAGAGGAAGTGAGCAGGGTTAGTTTGTTTCTATTTTGCAGGAAACTCAAAAAGGAGAGTCACCGGTACTTGGACAAGTGGTTGATCAAGGCACATTTCTGGAGATTTAAGACTTTTCTCCGAGCTAGAGAAGAAGAAAGGAAGAAAAGTCACATTTAGAGATAATGGCAAGGGAAAGATTGTAAGCATTGATAGAATTGGCCATCGTGACAACTCAATCAGCCTAGTCCACCTTGTCAAGGGACTCAAATATAATCTTTTGAGTATCTCTCGGTTGTATGGCAAATGGTAAGAGGTAAGATTTACTCGGACAAACGAGACAAAGCTTTTTACCTATGGTCAGGTAACTACACTATTTGTCTTTCTTATTCTACTTAAAATTTCTCATGTTTGAAAGCTTTTGTTCATGATGATTCATGGACATGACCTCATAGATTAGGTCTTATCGATCCGCATATTATTAAGAAACTTTCTTAACAAGGGTTAGTCCGAGGACTTCATAATTGTAACTTTAAGAAATCTATGATGCATGCATAAAAAGAAAACAAGTTACATCTTCATTTAAGATACTTAAAATTGTTTCAACTTTGAAAATGCTTGAAGTAATTTATATGGATTTATGTTGTGAAATCCTGTCAAAAGCTTAGGAAGTAAATGATATGTGCTTGTTATTGTTGAAGGTTTCTCAAGATTTACCTGGGTTTGTTTTCTAAAGAACAAGAATGAATCCTTTAGAGAGTTCACCAAGGTGCTGGAGGAAAATTCAAGTAAAGTCCGAGATTTAGATTAGATTAATACGAATTGACCATGAAAATGAGTTTAATTATTTAGAATTTGCAGACTTCTACGACTAGAATAATATCTCCTAAAACTTCTCAGCTCATAACTCCTCAACAAAATGGTGTAGTGGATAGAAAGAACATAACTCTTAATTAAATAGGAAGGACAACGATGATTGAAAGCAATCTTCTGTACTATTTCTAGGTTGACGTAGTGAACACGGTAAATTACACTCTAAACAAATGCTTCATTCGACTTATTCTTAAGAAAACTCCATTATGAGCTTTACAAGGGAAAGAAGTCTAACATGTCATACTTCAAACCATTCGGGATTAAGTTGTTTTTGCATAACAATGGCAAGGATGAATTGACAAAGTTGTATGCAAGGTTAGATGAATGTGTTTGTGTACAATATTCCTCACATAGCAAAGCTTACCACATTTTCAACAAAAGGACTAACAAAGTGAAATAAAGTATCCACGTTATTCTTGATGATGTTTATAATTATCGGTTAAGTGAATCTATATTCTCGGATTGCAAGCTCAACAAAAATCATGATGAAGTACACGAACCAGCTTAGACCACCGAAGGACCTGAAGAACACTACTAGAAAAAAGGTTTCTAACGACCATATATAAAATTTATCGTTAAATAATACTAATAACGGCCAAAGTGCATTTTTGTTGTCCGATTTTACTAGAATAATTATCACTAGATGATGGGTTACAAAAATCAGTTATTAATATTTAAAATATGGTCGTTATTATAAATAGGAGGGAATATTTCCTCGTATTATAGAGGGAAGATAAAAATAAAATAAAAAATTTTACTTTTAATTTCCCTCCTATATGAATTACTACACAAAAATCAAAAGCAATAAATTATTGAGAATAAGGACATAAAATTGTTTCTATATTCTATCTTCATATTGCTAGCCCTAACTTTAGCAATTAGTCGTTTTCCATTCCAGTGTCCGCTTCTCAACTTCTACTTCGTCTTTTTGTTCTTAACTTCATAATGCCTCTACTTCGCTTTTTGTTCTTAACTTCGTAGTGCTTCTCAACTTCTACTTCTTCTTTCTATTCTTAACTTCTACGATTCCATTCGAAATTGGTCAATTAATCAAATATAATCAAGAATTGTTTCTATTCTTCCCGAGCAGCGGTGGTTTTCACTCAAACTTGAAGGTTTCGGCTATGCTAATAGGCCTAAAGCCAGAACTGGACTTTTCGTCCGATTCGGTGTTGCTGCTCGGGTGAGTAATTTATCATTTTTCTCTGTTTATAATTCCCGTGGTGAGTTGCCTCTGAATTTTGTGAATCCAATATCCTTACGATAGAGAAGGGAATCTTCAATTGTGAGATGTAGTAGCACAAAAATTAGGAATTTGGTGGTTGAAATTGAGTCCAAGTAGGCAACTTCATAGTCTAAATATATTCTAAATCCATATATCGTCTAAATACTTTGTTGTTTAAGTTCAATGGTTTGTCTGTTTAAATTCAATTATTTGCTTTCTAAATTCTTTGTTGTTTAAATAAAACGGACTACTCGTGGTAATATACCAGCAAACAAAAAAAATACTTGAGGGGATTGTTCGTATTATTATATTACGTTAATGTAAATATAAGATTGAAAGACAAGTATTAACGTGTTTTTAAGGATAGCGAGTGGGAATTTTTAGATAGAAATACGAAACTTTCATATGGAGGGGCTTGTGAGATGTATAAGAAAATATGATTAACAGCCATAACTATGGGCCTCTCACAAGAGCAAATTCATTAGAGTAGGAAAACACATCCTTATACAGACAAATCAGCTTGTTGTCCAAGTAGTTGTAGAGCTTGGAAATGAGTAAAAGCTAGCTGGCAGTTTCAAACTAAAACAGCCAGGACTTTCCCGGTTTTGTGCTTGTGAAAATCATTCGCTTGGCACCCAAGCTGGACTTCAGAATTTTACTTGCCCGAGTCAAGTTCAAGCTCCTCGCTAAGCTTCGGACCAAGCACATGGTCAAGTTTAGGCACACCAATCCGAGCTCTAGGTCTTTAGGCAATTAAGTTCGGGAATAACAAACCCGGACAACAAACTCCACCAGTCTAGTCCAGGTCCCTCTATTAAGAGTTCAAGCCACAAGGTACCTAATTTCGGACACATCAATTCAATCGAGCATCCAACACAACACCAGGTAAGTACCCTTTAGTGTCTACTTTAACCATCGTCTTTCAAACTCGGTCAAAGTGAGGGCTAACTGTAGACATAAAAAAGTATCATCCTTTTCTTTATTATTTAGTTGTTGGCTCGATCATGAAATCGCGAGTCCTGTTTGAGGATATGGATCACAGTCTACATTTGATTGGTGTGATGGAAGCCAAAAACCACAAAGAACCCCCAACACCACATAAATAGTCTTTTTCCTTAGGTCCATCCAAAATTCCCCTTTTCCTTAAGACGATCCAAGACCAGGCCGACCTTCGAAGACAACGGAGTCTAGTACCGTGTAAAGGGAAATTTCAAGCACAAAGTAATACGTTTCACTTTGCCCAATCGGACAAAGAGCTGAAGACCTTAAGACGATGTTAGACACTCGCATTTCATGATCAATAGCATCAAAGTGCTATGTTTTGCCTCAAAGATAGTGCACCCGAGACTAGGAGGACGCATCTCGCACCAAAAATGAATGCTACCAAAAATGAAAACCTGCCAAAATTTGAAACCTACAAAAAATTAAAACTTTGCATTTTTAGAAAGCTGCTATGGCCGACGCCTGCCACCCCAAAATTTTAGTGGAACGCAGCGTTGTGCCCGGAGACTCCTTTGGAAACACGGAAGGGCATAAAACCCTAGAAAAAGCCTTCCATGGCTAGCGCATTCAATGCATAATTTCACCTCAAAAGGTCTTGTTCCATCCTGGAGACTCGCCGGGGTAGCACGCTAGGACACGAAACCCTAGGTGTTCTCGTGTGGCCGGCGCCCGCCACCCCCTTATTTACCCGGTTCGGCCGGTTTTATCCTATGCTTTATCCGATCTTATCAATTTAATCATGGGTCGATTTTTGCTGCTTGCTCTTGGACGGCTGGCCGAGCTAACCTTAGACTAATTCCTTGACCTCACCTCTCCCTATAAATAGAGAGCCTTGCCTTTCATTCTCGGAATGGTTCATCCCTCGATCCGCGTTGCTTGAAACATGATGAAGAGCTACTAAATACTCATCTTTGTATTCGATCGCTTGGTCTCTTTTCAGCCTACTTCGATCACACTCCCTATATCCGATCCGTAACCTCCATCAGTCATACATCTACCTACTCACCTACACAAAATACATACAAAAAGCCCATTGAATTCACCATCATTGCATCAAGAGATCCGGATGAACAAGTGGGACAACCTCGAGGGCACGATTCGATCTTCAACGGTTTACTTGTTTATTTTTATGCTTTTATTTTCTTTTAATATTATGGATTAGAGATGTACCACTTTTAATTCATTCTCATACGATGTAATCTTTCTATTTTCCGCTTGTCCATTCTTTTTGCTTTTTTACTTTCTTTTTCGCTTTCCTTTACTTTCGCTTTTATCGCTTTCCTATATTGTTGTTTGGTTGCTTTAATTTCGCTTCACATGTTGCTTGCTTGCTTTTGTTACATTATTCTAATTCACCACTCGAACTAGTAACGATCATCTTCGGAAGAGCGAAACGTTAGGGTTTATCCCTACGTTTCATGCCCTCGCCCCGAATCCCATTCTCGGTTCAAAGACATATGGTGTCATTTTTAGCCTTTCTCGGTCTTAGTCTTCCCACACTAAGATCGAGAGAGAAAATATTTACTTTTATGTTTTTATTAGTTTTTCTTCCTTAAAAGCCGACTCGCGACTCCCTTTTAATTTATATCTTCTAGATATGCTTCCCGGTTTTTTTTACTACAGGATAAAGAAAAGTTGAATTCGGATCTGCCAGCCGGAGGAGAGGCCGAATCTGATCTCCTCGGTCCTGGCCTCCGGCCGAGCCGGCCACCTATGGGTACAACCGTTGTCCGCACCATAACAGTGGTGACTTCGGTTCGATTGGTGTTTTCACACCGATCCGACCCTAAATCCTCACGGTAGATTGAGAACCCTAGTTTGATTTATCTTTTGGTTAAGAAATAATATCCCGGGACGTTTATGAAAATAATTGCTAGAATAAAATAATTAATAAAAATGCCATTCAAACTTTACTTAATCCGCTTTAATCAGATTTAATGAACTTCGAAAATCTTAATAAAAGGTTCATCCCCACTTTCTAAATCCATCTTCAAAACTGTAAAATCCTTTTCCAACTTGCTAAAACCCTTATGCCAAGGTATGTGGGGAAGTTCGGTCCCGTGTCCGCCCAGGTCATGGTTCCTACTGAACATCAACTCAAGTGTACAAACCCGTTCCTCTCTTCAAAATTTATGTGCATTTTCTTGCATTCTTTTGCATGACAGAACCTAAGAATGTGTTAGAAGCGTTACTTGAAACCGAGTGCGTAGAGGCAATGCCATAAGAACTATCTCTATTTGAGAAAAACCAAGTTTGGACTTTGTTTAACGAGCCAACTAACCACCAAGTTACAGGAATCAAATGGTTTTAAGGAGACTGTTGTAGTTATAAATAAGGCCAGACTTGTAGCACAAGGGTATAATCAAGAAAAGGAAATTAATTTTGGAAAACATTTGCCCCAGCTTTTAGAATAGAAGCCACCATGATTCAACTTGTATTTACATCTAGCATGAATATCAAATATTATCAAATGGATGTCAAATGTGCTTTTCTAAACAGACTTTATTCAAGAAAAGTTTTATATTAAGTAACCCCTTGGATTTGAAAATCCTAATGTTCCAAACCATATTTTTAAATTACAAAAAGCTCTTAATGATTAAGACAAGTTCCTAGCGTATGGTATGAAAGATTAAACAGATTTTGGTTAAAAATGATTTCGAAGAGGTTTGCTTAACAAAACATTATTTACAAAAACTAAGAGGAAGGATTTCATTATCATTCAGATTTATATTGATGATATTATCTGCAGTGCTACTAATAAATCTTTATGCTAAGAGTTTTTGAGCTTATAAGACACGAATTACAAATGAGAAAGACGGGAGAATTAAATTTAGTCCTTTGACTACAAATTAAGTAAGAAAAGAATGAAATCTATGTCCATCAAAGAATACACATGAATGAACTACTAAGGAAGTACAAGTTTCAAGATGCAATACCACCAGAAACACTAATGCCCAACAAGACAAAACTAGACTCGGACAAACTGGGTAAGTTAGTAAATCGGAAACTTTACAGAGGTAAGATCTAAAATCTAAGAGGAAGGATCAAGACATCGACTATTTCAAGAAGATCTAAAATCTTACCCGTCGGACTATCCGTTGCAATGGCTAACTAACTTAAAAGCTCCAGCTGAGAGATGTTCAAGACGTAATGGCTTCTTCTCAAGCCGACTATTTATAGAAGCCCTAGGATAACATTGTTCTCATGGACAACAGAGTTGAACTTTATATACACATATGTAATCCTAAGTAAGAAATCGTGTAATCACTTACTTACATTGAAACACTTCATTCCCTTGACTAAATTGATAACATAACTTCAACTCAATTGTTCCAAGTTGATAAGGGAACTTCAACTTGGAAATACTAGGTCAGATAAGGGAATTTGTAAGCTTAGGGAAATTGTAATAGATTTCTTCAATGAACAAATCTGGGTAGTCTTATTCATTATAATTAAAGATTAAATTATTAGATTTTAGTTAGTGCTTGGATTAGCACTTTCCAAGGCTTTCTACCTATGTAGGGTTTCTTCACAAATTATCTATGTCGGATTTTCTCTGTCTCGAGTAACTCTAGATATAGATCTTCTTCGAAACAGACTCATATTAAAACTTAACTTTTTGAGTACCAAGTTCTATTGAGCTTGTTTTTCACAAGAATCTTCCAAACACACTATTCAGCCTCCCTAGGGTGATTTACTTATCCTAATTGAATTTTCACTAGTGATCTCTTTATAGTGTAATATATCTGAGCAATTTTGTATTTTGGTCCTTATTTTGGATGTGGTTCTCAAAATCATGTGTAAATTTTTGTCCCTATAAATTTCTTACGTTGTGGTAAAGAGGTAGGATTTTTAAACTTTGTCTATAGCTAGGACATCGTAGATAATTAATCGAAGAAATCTTTAATATGGCTCTATTGGTTTCATCATCGCTTATAAAATATAACTATTAATTTCCTATCTTCTCATGTTGTACTCTCTAAGGTATTCCCTCCTTGTGTTGAATGTATTATTTAAGCATAATGTCCCCTCATCCACATCCAAGGTAGTGCGGAAGGATGGAAATGGGGTGACGTAGGCATCTTTGAGCTATTGTTGATCTTTGTACAATGCATATAAACTTATGGCCCAATGACGATTATGTCCTATATGTGCATATGGGTAATGTTAAATGTTGAACGTATTTGCAAGATTGGTTAGCATAATGTTGAATGTATTTAGTACTTAGTTGAATGTTGAGATTTTTGAAATTTTTGAGAATGTGGGTGAACATTAAATGTATTTGTTTAGTTTGTGAAGTTGGAAATTTTTGAGAATATGGGTGAACATTGAATGTATTTTAAGAAATGGGTTTAGGATCTAGGATTTAGTATTTAAGGAAATGGAATGATATATGGTTTAGAGTTTATGGTTTAGGGTTTAGGTAAATGGAACGAGTTATGGAATAGCATATAGAGTTTAGAGAAATAGAAAGATTTGTAGTTAATTGTTTGGGAAAATAGAAAGATTTAGAGTTTACAGTTGAGGAAATGGAAAGATTTATGGTTGAGGGTTTAGGAATAAAATGGAAGAAAATTTACGGATAGAAAGTTACGTAATTGGAAACATTTTGGATATAGGCCTCTCCCCAAAAACTTATGATAAAGATAAATTTTTCTCCAAATTTGTTAATTTTAATGAGGTGATATTGGTATTTACTCATTTGTCAAATTATAGAAATATCCGATTTTCTTTCCGGTTACAAACCTTTTGTATTATACATGATCGTAAACTAGAATACAAGATTTTTTAAAGTTTAGAGGACAATGAATATGATGAAAATGTCAAGGCCACGCTTGAATTTTCTTTAATGTCCTATGACATAAAGAAAATGTCGTTCCCATGACCCTTGTCATCTTGGGAACTCGAGTTCCTATTATGTCTTGGGTCGTTAAAGCAAATTCAAGGGTGGTCTCAACATTTTCTTCATATTCATTCTTCTCTACGCTCCGTAAACATAAAAAAATTATGTCTGGTTTATGATAATATATAATACAATAAAATTGCAACTAAAAAGGAAACCCTTATGTATGCACACCTAAACGCCCCTCTTAAACACCAAATGGAGGGGAAAAGGCTATATATGTAATTAGAAAAAGAAAAATTTTACCACTATAAAAATAAGAGCCTATAACCATTTAAGAAAAAAGATAAATTTAACAACTACAAAAAATAAAAAAATTTATAACCAATTAACAAAAAAAAGGAATTTACTAAATAACCTCTTATTGTTTTCATGTAATTTGATAATGGCATGAGTACTTGTGTATAATTATGTTTATTTTACTTACAAATCTATGGTTTCATAATTATCGTATACATTTCATAAGTTGAGAGAACCCATTCAAAAATTTGTACATAACAAGTTATTCTAGATGACAGTTAACTTATAAAATCTATGGTTTGCTCCTAGAGAGTCTAAGTGACCCTAAAGGCGGGGTAAATAGGGTGATGAGAAAATTTGAGCAAACTTAGAGACTTTCTGCTTGGAAGAAGATAAACAGCTAACTTTGAGTCTAGATTGGACTTAGAAAAGTATACACTCAAAAATACGTGGAAAACCTCCTGCGGTAGAAAACTACGGACAGTGCTAATCCAAGCACCAAGTCAAATCCACTATTTTGAATCCTCAAAATTCAACAGATCGACTCAACCAGAATTGCTCCCTTAGACAATTCCTTAAAATGTTTTCCTAGACTTAGAAGTTCCCTTATCTCGATCTAATACTTCCTAACTGAGATAACCTTTATAGTTAGGGACAACCGAGCTGATTTAACCCTTACGACTCAATCATTCCGAGAAATTGGTGATAAACCTCTTATTTAGATTTCCGAATTTTATTAAATCAAGTTCATGGATTAAAATCGGATTGATTGATGGTTTTATCAATTATTTTTATTTTAGAAATTATTTTTATAAGTCCCGTAGTATTATTTCCTAACCTAATGATATAGAAAACTAGGCTCCTATAATGAGGTTTCGGGGCCAAACCGGTGCGAAAACACCTGGTTTAGACCCGAGCCTCACCTACCGACCACTAAGTGCGGTAGTAACCTACACCTGGTGGTCGGTGGCGCCAACCAAGGGCCATGGCCGAGGAAGTCAGCCTCGGCCGCGGCCTGGCAAGCAGATCTAAAATTCCTTTTTTTTTTACCATTCAATAGGAAAAATTTCGAGAAGCAATATTGAAGAATTAAAACAAAAATTGGAGTCGCTAGTCAGCTTTTTTAGGTATAAAAAACCAACAAAACAAAATAATAAACTCTCTTCCAATCTTAGTTTGGGAAAACTAAGTTGAAAGAGTCGCCGATCAGAATTTGTTGCAAGCTAAAAGTATTTTGCTAATACCATTAAACAAATCTTGTAGCACGATCGGGAACAATATCGGTTCATATCCATCATATTCCAATATGCGCTTGAGGGTATCCGAGATTTCTTCTCAAGAAGGACCTTCCCGATTAGTTGATCCCTTGTAGGATGTTTGTGTGTTATTTAACGTTTAATATTTTTTAAACTTCTTTGAATTTATGCAATGAGATGAATGTAAAGACTCGATTCTAAGAAAGTTCTCTTTTATTAATATGATGCAAAAATTATAAGGAAAATTATAAAGACAAATCGAAAAAATACACTAGCGCCCATTCCCTAAAAGAAAATAATAAAAATGAAAATAAGAATTTGTAAGTGCCGATCTGAAATAATAGCCTAGCCGAAAATGGGTCGGGCGGACACAAATAATGGCCCAAGGAGTGGTTGGACAAATAAAAAAGGTGAGCCGTCCTGGTCTTGGAAGCCGTGGTCGGCGCCTGCCATGCAAAAACCCGGGCGGTGGTTGACTCTAGTGGTTTTGGTGTAGTAGGACTCGATCCTGGAACTACTATAAATTGGTTCCTTGCCGAATACCGAAAATTGTGCCTTCGAACTTTCTTCACGTAAATCCTTAAAAATGTCCATACGAATATTTTCTCGGTGCTTTTAATTTCCTGTAATGATGAACTTCATGACTGACTTATCCCATTAGATGCACAAGATGATGAACACTAAGAGGGTAGGTGTGTCATAATATAGGCTAAATACTTTATTCAAGTATCCGCCAAGTAAAATTCTATTGGACTTTCTTAAGGGCTGCTGTCGCCTACTAGGATTCTCACTACCATGTTTTTAGATTTGGGAATAAAGAACTGTGTCCCCTGCCTTAAGAGTTTGATGCTATTCTAGGCATCCAACGCCGTACAAAACCTATCTTGCCTAAATCCTCCGAAAATTTGCAGGAAACCTATAAACTCCTTCCGAAGCTAAATAATAGGAATCTATGGTGGACTCTTATTGGAAACCAAGTGAACCTAATGAATCCGATGAAGCATTACCGCCTAATGTGTGCATCATCGAGTCTATAATCATTTCAAGGTGTCCAACTATCATCACCTGTCTAATAGGTGGTTTCCTGCTGGTTGGATGCCGTGGGGACATAGCGCTCGGTACACTCGCTGCGCTTTGTTGAGCAACTAGAGGATTACCGTTCACTAATGTCGCTAATAGTCGTTGAAACTATTATAAGGTTAGATCGAGTTGAGGTCAATCCGGAGGAGGACTTTGCTGGGAGCCCCTATTGTTGCAGGTAACCAAAAAACAAACGAGACTAACCGGTAGGAATAGGTCTACTGGCATCGATCAAGGAACGGCTATCCGACGCCGTTTAGGCATAAAAGCCTCCAGCTTAACGCTGAAAGTCTCGATTTTTCGCCTTTTCATCCTTTCTTTTTTTGTTTTCATTTTTGCTCCTATTGGGTAATAAATAAGGTTGAATTTGACCGTGCACGACTCTTATTATACATTTTTTTGTGGTGTGCGATTTGAATAATAGAGCTTCTACAACTAATCCAGGCTCCAACAATAGTAGATACATACCTAATAGTACACTTATGTCAACGAAAGCGGGTAGAAGTTGTAACCGATAACCCCGGTTCCGGTGGGATAAATAACTTAAAAACTATAGTAATACCATAGGATTGTACGTTCTACACTCGGAAAGTTTTCCAATTTAGGACACATACCGGACAACAACCTTTTGTAGGCTTGTCTGGGGTTAAAAACTAGTACCTACTACTTCCCCGACCGTGTATTAGGACAAATGAGATGAGAGCAGGTGATCCCAAATTTGGAATGTATTCGGCTTGCTACCTTCAAACTGTTCGAAGGTATCGGTAATTCTAGGTGGGTTAAGTCGTGACCCAAATATTGGATGAACTCGCTAAAGTCTGCTAAAACATGCAGGTGAGTTGTGTACTACTATCATTGCACATTATCCGGAGTGGATAACGGAAGTGGACTCGAAATGTCGTAACACACTAAAGGCTCGGAGTTGGATCCCGAAGGAGATGTTCTTTTAGCTACGCCACTCAAAATTCGCGAAGCAAATCCTCGGATAGATGAACGAGCTCGAAGTAGGGAAGCAGAGACTAAAGAACTTGAAGAGAAGAGAGCCCGCAGAATTGAGGAACCGAAGAAGCTCACCCAGGATGATAGGGCTGAGTCTAGTGATCCGAAAGGGAAAAAGTTAAGAAAGACTAGTGCTTAGTTTTTAGAGAGAATTTTTAGGAAGGAATAAAAGAATTTAGGAACATTAGTTTTTTCCTCTTTAGAACAATTTACTTTCCAAGCAAGTGCTTATTTTGCCCTTTTATTCGCTATGTAATTAGGTAAGTAATAGGCTCACCTGTTTATTAAATAAAAGTATGTTTTATGCTCACTTTTACGCTTTATTATTTTTATTGCTCACCTAAAGGCATAAGTAAATTGGATCGTCTAATTGGACCGTCCTAAATAAAATAAGTATTAATTAAACAGACCGATGCTGGTCGGATCGTTTAATTGGACCAGGAGAGAAAAACTATTCAGCTCGGTCATCCCACCGTTGTCCGGGTGGTCGCCGGTGCTCGTCACGAGTGCAACCTCGTTGGGCTAGTCTTGGACCACTATTTAGGGCTGTGCTAAACATAATATTTCTTAAGTTGATCCAATTTTATGTACTCGAAAGATCTGTTCACCATCCTGATCGGTCAATTTTATCTGCTGCGCTTGGTGTAGACACCTAAAACATGTTGTCCCTTATCTCTTTTAATTCCGTATTTTATATTGATGGCCCGATCATGAGATCTCGAGTCTTATTTGTGGATTTGGATTACGGTCAATATCTGATTGGTGCGACGGAAGCTAGTAATCACAAAGAACCCCTATCGCCGAGCACCGCCCTAACGCTGCCAGCCACCATTAAACTCCACCACTACCACAACCTTTATCTTCATCTACTCTTTTTAGGTAAAAAAACCCTAAACCCTAAGTTTTTATAATTTAATGTTTCAATAGTTAAGTTAATTATTTTATAAAATATTAATTATATTAGCCAAGAAAATAAAGAGTTATACACGCATGGTTTAGTTAAGGCGAAAATTTAGAATAATCTTACTAGAGATATAGCTAAAATAAAAATAGCATAATAGGTTAATTAATTCACTATAAAGTAATTCATATAATGCATGTATAATCATAACATAGGTAATTAGTTAAACATATGTTTAAATAAGCTAGTACTTGTTATAATGCATGTTTTAGATTCAATAAATAAATAAAATATTTATATGCATCCATGAATAAGGTAACTTAATTAGAAATAATAAAGAAAAGTGTGAACAACTAAATATATAAAACATAAATCATGATCATAATAACTAAAGGTATAGGATAATAAACTTAACCAAGGAATATAAGTCCTAAACAAAATCTTATTCTATTGATTCTTATTTAAGGCCATCAGTCAATGTACGTTCAAGGGTCTTACTCAAACTCACAAGGAAAGGAATTAAGTTCAAATCATCAACCAATTTCGGTTCCTTAGGTACGTTCATTGATCATGCCCTTCAATGTTTTATTTACAAATCAAGGCCGGATATGGCCGACATCAACAACAATAAAGAATCATTTGTAAATAGTATTTGCCATCATTAATATGGACCCACCCCATCAAGTGCCATTATTTGGTACGCCTCAATATTCAGAGTTGAACACACCGTACATGTTGCCCACCTTTAACCTGGAGTATCCAGGTCGGTCCAGGTGTGTGCACATGCATTTAGGGAAATCCAATGATCGTAAGGGATCCATTCGGATAATAAACGAGCAACTATTTTAAATTATGCTCTCGCCCTCATTTACAAATAAATTGAAATTCATGCACTCAAGTCAACTATTTTAGTCTTAGTTTTACAAAATGATGATGGACATATTGAGCTTCGGCTCACATTTAAAAAATATTTTCTTGTTTTGTTTTAGGTAAAATGGGTTGAAGGTATAAAGCAAGAGAAAAGTTCTATACGGGACTTAGAGGCTCGCAATGGCAAGGTGGGATATTAGTGGTCAAGTGCCATTGATTTCGTCTATCAAGTTTAACATGTACTTTTATTTATGATTATATAATTTGTAGTTTCCTAGCAAGGTATAACCGCAGGTAAAAATGCTTATAGATATATTCAAAGCCTTACCCTTTCCTCCGGTAAGGGCGGTGGTAATGTCCTCGACCTCCTTTTCGCTGCGCTAATCATCGGGTAGCGGTTTGTTTATACTAAAATTGGTAATTACGGGTTGGGGGCATTACACGTACCCTCGCCCCTAACCCAGCTTCTCGGTTCAAAGGCTGATGGAGTCATTTTTAGCCTCTTTTAGTCTTAAATTTTTCCATACTAAGATTGGAAGAGCAAACTTTAGTTTTTGTTAGTTTTTCTTTCCTAAAAACTAATTGGCAACTCCTTTTTGCTTTGTTTCTATTGCATTGCATCTTTGTTTTTCTCGCTGCATGATAAAAGAAGGAAGGGCTTCTTAATCCTCCAGCCATGCTAGAAGCCTCTTTTGCTTTGTTTCTATTGCGTAGGGCAGCCGAGTGTGTGAGACTTCGGTTCGGACTTGTGTTTTAACACTGGTCTAGTCCTAAAGTCTCACGATCGAAACAGTAAACCCTAACTTTATTTATCTCCTAGTTAAGAAATAATATCTCATGACTTCCAAAAATAATTAATAAAATAAAATGGTTAATGAAATGACCATTCAATTGTGCTTAATTCATTTCAACCTAATTTAATAAATTTCGGAAATCTTAATAAAAGGTTTATCCCGACACTCCAAAATCGACTTTCAAAACCATCTTAAAAAAGAGACTTGACACAAGTGGGGAAGTTTGGCGGGCGTCGGCTAGCCGTGGTCGCTACAATTGGAAAGCAGCAACCCTAAACAGGAAGTAATCCATAGAAGAATTGGAGAACAACCATGAAGTCTTGAAGAAGATTTTAGTTATCGGAAGCTCGATCCTTCTTCGAAGATCTCTTTTGAGGAGATTCAAACAGAGTTCGATACAAAATTTTAAGCTTGTATCTCAAATCATCCGATGGACAAGATTATTATTCTGTGTCAAAGCTACATTGAAAGGAACTTTGTCCGTTGGAAGTATTCAAGAAATACAAGCCTGAAGTTATCTATCAAACTCTTGTTGAATTTCCTCAAAAGACATCCTTGGAGAAGGGTTAAGTTTCTAGTAACTAAATCATCTACAATTATTCATGGTTGTTCGCCAATTCTTCTTTGGAACACTCCATGTCATAGATTTCTCCTCCGTAATCAAAGTATACAAGACCTATGACAACGATTTTTACAAACAAACGTTGTCAATAATGCAAGACATTAAGAACGTCGACAACGGTCATTCACAAGAACCATTGTGAGTAACTTTTAACAACGGTTCTTAAACGGAACCATTGTTAAAAGTCACTCACTGAACTCCTTTTAAGAATGATTTTTAAAAAGAACTGTGTTCTATAGTCCTTTTAACAACTCATTTTAGCAATGGTCCATAAGAACCGTCATGATAAACTTTTGAACAACAATTCCTTCATGAGATCTATTATCATAGGTCAAAAGATTTTTAGTGTTTTTTTTCAAGTATATAAGTCACTACTGCTGGTATGATTTCCAATGCCTAATTTTTTTCTTATTTTATCTTCAAATTATAAATGAATTGTAACGGCCTCCTGAGCGATGCCCCTAGTGGATAGCTACCTATTGACAAAAGTTTATCCTTGCTCGCCGAGAAAAGTGCCTCCCCGCCTCCCGAGAAATCCGCACCTATAGAGAAAAGTAGTTGCCTACCTATAGAGAAAGCTAACGCAACGAGACAATAAAGACATGTACTCCCTCTTGCAGTAGGAACTTACCCGCAAAGAAATAATGATACTTTCATTTATTTAGACACGTTGATGTATTCAGATATTTTTATTCACTTTCGTTGTATGTTTTAATTATGTCATGTGCACTTCATTGTAGAGCAGCAAGCTTTAATAGGAAGTGTTCCACGTAAGATGTGGACATAACTACGGAATTTGAAAAGATTTAGTTACCACAAGCTTTAACGAGAATCTTCTTCAACCATTCGGGGTCTTATTCATTTTTTCTATGGTACACTTCCATGTCGAGGGTTATTATTTAATCGACGTGCTTAGCTATGATAATGGTTCCTATAAAAGAATCAAATTTATAGGCTAAATGGACCTATGACAACGGTTCATGTAAACCAACCCTAATCAATATCCTAACCTATGACAACGACTCCTCTAAAGAACCATAGTTATAGGCGAAGAGGTGAATTTTAACAACAGCTCTATCTCCGAACCGTTGTAAGAAAATCGGTTCCTTTTACAGATTATTACAAAAATGCCACCGCCTCATTTTTATAATGGTTTTCCATATAACCGTTGTTAAAGGCTCGTTCTTAATACTCATTTCTATAGTGTTCACTAGGCTAAGGGAGCTCATTACCTCACCATTTTTAAGGTTTTGAATGATAAAGAGATCAAGAAAGCATCTAAGAAGGCCAATGGGTAGCAACTTTTAGGAGACCCAATCTAGAAAGACAAACCATGTTATTTTCCGACTTGTTTATGTTCTAAACTATGTCGTTAAATAAATATGGATCTATATTGCTTGAATTTTGTATAACTACTATCAATATGATTAAATATGTATAAAGTTGTATGTTTATAATTACCCCTACACTAGTCGTCCAACAACCTAATGAAGGTTAACAAATTAAATAGCCTCGTGTGTGTCCAAGTACGACGTCCATGGTGATTATTCTCCTAGCTACTCTAGGTCGGGCGTTATAGAAATGGTATCGGGGCCAAAATTTTGTGAGCAATAGGACTTGTGTGTGCTTGTGATTGACATTCTGATTGACAATGTATTTCTTGCCTTATGTTCTTCAGACGCATAGTAAGAGCTTTAGGTAGCTTTGGAGTTACAAGAAATGTCATTTTTCAAGAACGAAACTTATTTTAAGGGGGAAAGATGTTACATACTGAAATTTCACCTACTAATTTGTGTGTTAGTTTTGAATATGTGATTTTGAAATTTTATGTTGTGATCTTAATTTTAAGAAATTAATAGTAAACTACCTACAATAGAAGTAATAAAAAATTTGTGAGCATTAAAAAAAAGAAAATGAACTTTCGAAAAAAATCTTATCGGCTAAGTTAGGGAGTGCCTCAAATTTTCAAGCCAATCACAAAAAATGGGAGAGCAAGAGAGGTAGAGAGAGAAAGCAGACGAAGAAGAAGAAGAAGAAGAAGAACAAGCGAAGAAGAAGAAGAAGAAGAAGAAGAAGAAGAAGAAGAAGAAATTGGAAACTAAGCAAAAGTTTATGTGAGTGATTCTTACATTTCCTTTTAATCTAAAATCAGTCGGGGAAAACTAAGTTTCAAATTTCATGCTTAAACTCGAAACATCATGGAGGGTGTAATTTATAGAATTGAAGTTTTAGGGTTTAATGTAGAAATCTAACTTTGATTAACTAGAAACCCACCTATTTAATATGTGCTTTGTGGTTGTTATATCATGTAGAATTTGATCGAATTAAGCATGTATCATATTAATAGTAGTGCTACAAATTTGATTAATAAGTATAATATAAAGATTAATTTGCTTTTAGTATTTGGGGTAGGAGAATAAAATTGGTGAAAGATGGTTAATTTTGAATTTATAGTGTTTTCGGTCACTATTTAATTTTTCTCGGAATTATTGGCTCGGTGAAAATTGAAATTTTTACTCGTAGGTTATGCGTAATATTTGGCAATTTCCTGTAACATTTTGTGAATTTTAGATGTGTAGTTTATGAGGTATGAGCTTTTGAATAAATCTTCCTTGTTTTACAAGAATTACAATTGTTTTAGTAAAATTTGCTTGAAAGTTATTTTGGTGAATGTTGTTTTGAGCAATAAATAGTATGATATCTTAATTACAACATAAATTAGAAATTTGGAGAAATTATTTAGATTCATATATGCATTGTTTAACTATATTATGAAAATAGAATTCGCATCAACTATGAATACAAGTTAATCGAATAAATAATAATATTATGTATTACCACAATATATTCATCAAATTATGTTTACGGTGAAAAATGTTCATGTCTTACCTAAGGATATTAATTTTATATTCTAGAGCTATGGCCATAGAAGCGTATGTCATTGTGTTTTGGTTGCTTAGTGTGAAAGGCTTAATCAATTCCCTAGGATTTGTTTGTCGCCCAAGGTCGCCTATTGGGAATTGTTCTAACTAATCCTCTAGGATTTGTTGTCAACCATACGTTTTATTACATTTGGGAGTCCCCGATGGGTGATGAGGATTTCGACCTGAACTTACTTGGAATTTGAATATGACTCCATAGTTTTATTATGTAGATAGTTCGAGTCCTGTACAGCGAGGGTGTCCGGTTGGTACCATATGTTTGAATCGTGAATCGGTCCACTTGTCGATACATTATGAATGAGTTGTGGTTGGTGCAATCGGGATTTTCTTGTTACCCATTTGTTATGATTGTTCTTTGTGTGGGTTATACGTTGCTTCCCCTAAGTTAAGTGATTTCGTTTATGTATGAATATTATGATATGATATGAGTATGAATTGTGATTTGGATTTGAAAGGTTTATGATATGCTTTTCGACTTAGTATATCCGTAAGATCGTGACATATTTAAATTTAAGTGTGTGTATGGTTATTGGATTTATACAAAATAAGTATATTACATGATTTTAACGAGTTTGTGAAAATTTATTATAAATATGTATATGATTTTAAGTATTTGTGTCTTGTGTCTATAGTTAAGTTATTTGTCAAACTTAGTGAATTTTGCTTTCTTGTAGACTCGAGTGAGGACTAAAAGCTAAATGAATATGGTTGATATGGGATAACTACGGTTAGTTTAGTGAATAAACTAGCAATCGAGTTGTTTAGAGACTTATATGAAAGCGAGAGTCTCTTAATCGTGCCTTGAATGGGACTCGAGTTAGTCAAATTGCTCGTCCGATAACAAATATGCATACGATTTGTTTTCTTTATCTATGATTACTTAAGTATCCAAGTGACATGAATGAGAATATTGTGAGTTAAGTGTAAGAAGTATTTTCATTTATATATTACCTTCCATGTGGTTCATGTTTGCATGTTATGTGTTTATGTGTATTATATGATGATATATTAACCGGTTAACGTGCAAAGTGCAACAACGAGGAAGGTAAGGATTATTGACTAGGCTCGGGGAGCTCATGACCTAACCGTTTTTCAGCTTTTTATAGTTAAAGAGATCAGAAAAGTGTCTAAGAAGGCCAACGGGTAGTGACTTTTTAAAGACCGAAGCTAGGAAGACAACCCATGTTATTTTGCAACTTGTTTATGTTCTAAACTTTGTTGTTAAATTGGTATAAAAAAACTATGTTGTTAAATAAATATGGATGTATGGTGCTTGAAGTTTATATAACTACTATTAATATGATTAAATATGTATAAAGTTGTACATTTAGAATTACCCCGTCCGACTTTGGGTTTAGTTTTGTAATAGCTCCAATAAGCTTGTCCTTTAACAGGGTAATTAAGGTTAAAAAACTAAGATTGCCTCATAAGTGTCCAAGTACCACGTCCACAACGATTATGCACCTGGCTACTCTAGATCGGGCCATTACGAAGTGGTATCGAGCCATAATCTTGCGACCAATAGGACTTGTGTGTGCTTGTGATTGATATTTTGTTTAACAATGTGTTTGTTGCCTTATTCTCTTGAGTGGATAGTATGTGCTTTAGTCGGATTCGAGATTATCGAAATGTCATCTTTTAAGGACAAAACTTATTTTATTAGGACGGGGATGTAACATCCCGAAATTTCACCTACTAACTCATGTCATAGGTTTAAATATGTTATTTTTATAGTATTTAAAAATTTTATTTTGTGAACTGAATTTTATAAAACTTATGGTAACTACCTACTATAGAATTAATATAAAAAAATTTTGGGAGCATTAAAAAAATAAGGTCAAGTAAAAAACTTAAGAAAAATAAAATAAAATAAAAGAAAATGAACTTTGGGATGCCTCGGATTTTCAAGTCAGCCACACAAAAAAATGAGAGGAAGAGAGGGGAAGGTAGAGAGGGAAAGAAGAAGAAGAAGAAGAAGAAGAAGAAGAAGAAATGAAGAAGAAATGAAGAACTAAGCAAAAGTTTATGAGAGTGATTCTTACCTTTCCTTTTAATCTAAAAGTTGTTGAGGAAGATTAAGTTTAAAAATTTATGCTTGAACTCAAAACTTCATGGATGGGTTAATTTATGCAATTGAAGTTTTAGGGTTTAATAGAGTAGAAATCTAACTTTGATTAACTAGAAACTCACCTATTTAATGTGTGTTTTGTGATTCTTATATTATGTAGAGTTTGATTGAAATAAGCATATATAAGATAAAACACTATTATTTTATTATCCTATCGCAAATGTAGAGTACTGCGAATTTGATTAATAAGCATAAGAACATGGTTAATTTGCTTTTAGTATTTGGGGTAGGAGAAAAAATTGGTGAAAGATGGTAAATTTCGAATTAATAGTGTTTTTCGGTCACTATTTTATTTTTCTAAATTTATGGGCTTAGTGAACTGAAACTTTTACTGTAGGTTCTATGTAATATTTGGCATTTTCCTGTAAGTTTTTGTGAATTTAAGATGTGTAGTTTATGAATTATGAATTTTTGAATAAATCGCCCTATTTTACACGATTTACAATTGCTTTTATAAATTTGTTGAAAGTTTATTTGGTGAATGTTGTTTTGAGTAATGAATAGTAAGATATCTTAATTATAGTATAAATTAGCAACTTGGAGATATTATTTAGATTTAAATATGCATTGTTTACCTATGAAGACTCAAGTGTAACACTCAATTTCTCTTGGGTTTTGATACTAAGTCATTTTGAGCTTTATAGAAACCTTTATCTAAATTTTCATTTTGTTCGACCCATTCACAAACCAGTTAATTGACATATCTCTCTTAATTGTGTTTCGACCTACTCGGACACTCGAAGACTCAGGTTTGACTCTAAGTCATTATGAGTATTACATGAAGACTCAAGTGTAAATCCTATCTCACTTAAGTTTTGATTTCAAGTCATTCCGAGCACCATAGAAACTCTTATTTAAGTTTTCATTAGTTTCTAACCGACTCGAAATTGCCTTATTGCATATCTCCTACATTGGTGTTTCGACTCACTCGGAACTATCGCATGCTCAAACAATTTCTCTAACACTTTTATTCCGAGTATTGACCGTGTATTTCAACGCAAAAAGAATTTCAGCGTTAATTCTTTATTCTAAGTCGGTTTATTTTCTTCGAATTAGTTGACCGGATCAAGTTGTTGTACTCGATATTTTTAATCTCTCTACTTGATCAGCTTAGGATTGACTCAAGATGGAATTTGAGTATATTGAATATTAGACTCGGAAAATTCCATTCCTTTAGGTCAAAGATAATTAAGCACTTAATTACTTAGATTAAATTATTATATGTGCCTAATCTTGGACCAAAGTATTGTTATAATTTGAGAACCATGGTGGTTTGTTTTTATATGTTATTCAAATGAGGCTAACTTATTTTTAAATTACTAAAGTAACCAGACTTCTAGCCGTTAACCACCAAGCAAACAAGTTTTAACTACTTCGCACATGACTCGGACACCGTGTTAGAGTTGTTTGTTTCAAAACTGGAAAACTCCAACTCTAGGCCTAACAGTTGTTACCACCTCAATTTTCAGTTACCACTAAGTGATTGGACCATCTTCTGGAGTCAAGAGTCCTTGCACAATGTCACATCCCAATGGATCTTTTTTGAGTGACTTAGAAAAGCCGTTAGAATGGCTAATGAAGACTTCTGTCCAGAATAAAGACTCAACGGTCACTCTGCCTGGTTGGCTATAAATAAAAGTCACTCTAAAAGACTAGAAGATTGGTGAACAGATTGCTAGAACCGTATTTATTGTTAAACTAATTATTGTTCTCATTCTTACTCAATCTTCTATTTACAGACTCCATGTCTATATTTAATATTTTCCGAGTTGTAAAGCAAGTCTTGTAATCAGTTACATTCTTTTCTTACTTTCTAAGTAAGGTCCCTTGACTGAGCTATAAGGGTTAACCGAGTTCGATTGTCCCCGATTGTAAAGGTTACCTCACTCAAAAAGTACTAGATCGGATAAGGAAAATTCTGAATCTAGGAAAACACTGTAAGGAATTGTTTAAGGGAGCAATTCTGGTTGAGTTAGCCCTTTGTATTTTGTGGATTGAAAATAGTGGGTTTGACTTTTTGCTTGGATTACCGAGTGTCCGTGGTTTTCCGCCCCATGAGGATTTTCACGTATATTGGTGTTCTCACTTATCTAAGTCCAATCTTCACTCGGAATCCGGTGTTAAGTCTGTTTTGTTGCAAATATTTTTTAATTTTCTTAATAACCCTATTCACCTACCCCCTTTAGGGTGACTTAGACTATCTAAGAGCAAACCTTTAACAACTCGGAACTATCGCATGAGTAAATAATTTCTCTAACGCTTTAATTTTGAGCACTAACTTCATGTTTGAAGAGAAAATGAATTATTTACTTGATCAAGTTTATGTGTCGTGATATTTTATTATCTTTAACTTGATCATTTTAAGGATTGACTCAAGATGGAATCTAAACCTAATGGATATTAGACTCGGAAAATTCCACTCTTTTAGACTCGAAGATAATTAAGTGCTTAATTGCTTTGATTTAATTATTATCTATGCCTAATCTTCGACCAAAGTATTTTTATACTTTTAGTACCACTTTGATTTGGTTTTTAGGTTGTGTAAACAAGCCTAATCTACTTTTAAAATACAAAAGCAACCGGTTTCTAGCCATTAAATACTAATAGACAAAGGTTAACCATTATTGGACATGGCTCGGACATCTGTTTCGGGGTTGTTTGTTTCCAAAACTAGAAAACTACAACTTTGAGTTGAACGGTTGTTTCCACCCCAAATTTTATTCACCACTAGAGGGTTGGATTACTTTTGGAGCTAGGAACCATTACGCAACGTTCACATCTCAACAAATCTTTTTCGAGTGACTCGGACTAGTCTGTTTCAATGACTAATGGAGCTCACCAGTCAAGAACAAGTCACAACAATCATTATGCTTGGGTGCTTACAAATAGAAGCCACTTCACAAGACTTGAACATTGCTAAACATATTGTCTAACACTTGCTTAGTGCATTCTTACTCAATCTTCAGCTTACAACTCCTAATTTGTAAACTCTTATTTTATGAGTTGTAAAGAAAATCTTGTAATCACTTCTACTATTTACATTCTTTCTAAATTTCTTGACTGAGTTATAAGGGGTAACTCAGCTCAGCTTGTACCTGATTCTACGGGGTACCTCGGTGAGTAAGTACTAGATCGGATAAGGAAACTTCTAAATCTAGGAAAAACTTGTAAAGAAATTGTTTAAGGGGAGCAATTCCGGTTAGAGTGAGTCCTTTGTAATTGAAGATTCAATTAGTGGATTTGACTTGGTGCTTGGATTCGCACTGTCGGTGGTTTTCCGCCCCAGGAGGGTTTCCACGTATTTCTAAGTGTATCTTTCCGAGTTTAATCTAGACTCATAATTTGCTTTATATTCCGTTCGTAGAAAAGAGTTTGATTTTTCTCAAAATCTTCCATCACCCTATTCACCCCCTCGAGGGTGACTTCGTTTCTCCAAGAGATCGAGCCCAACCTTTCAAGAGGATCTCACAATCCAAAGGTCTAAGATCAAATGGCTCAAAACAATGGAGAGTTCGATGAAGAAAGATCATCTATAAGACCACCTAAGTTTGAGGGGAACTACATCCCAATGAAGGTGGAAGGTGTAAGATCTGCGCCTAAAGAGAAATAAGAGTACACTACTTAAGAGAGCGAGAAGCCCATGAAGAACTTCAAAGCTATGAACACACCGATGTGTACTATCAACTCAGGAGAATATAACGAGTGTCAGCCTGTGACACAACCAAAGAGGTGTGGGATACATTTGTCAACACCTATTAAGGAACCAGTCAAAGTGAAGCAGGCAAAGATAAGTCAATATCTTTACAAGTATGAGTTGTTCGGAATGGAGTCGAAGAGAAGATCTCTAAGATGTATGCTCGGTTCACTCGAGAATACTAACCATCTCAAGTCTCTAGGTAGAAAGATCTATCATAAATATATGGTCGAAATATTATGAGAAGTCTACCAAAGAGAAGATGGGGTCCCAAGGTGACAACCATTAAAGAGGTTCAGAATCTTTCTCAAATAAAGCCGGATGAGCTCATTGGGAAACTACTCTCTCATGAGATTCACATACAAGAAGAGGATACAGAGGTCAACACCAAAAAGAACATTACAATGAAGGCCTTAGAAAGTAGACGACACGATCCGAGCTCCTCGGACTCGGAAGAGGATCCCATGGCACTCATGGCTTGAGGTTTCAAGAAGATGACGAAGTACAAAAAGTGCCAAAAGAGGCGAAAGGAAGAGTTCTACAAGAAATATAAGAAGGATAAGAGAGGTAAATAATCATCCCCTTCAAAGTTTTCTTTAACTACGAACTCTGGATGCTTTGATCTGTTGCAGCAAGGAGCACATGGTCAAAGATAGTCTAAAAAGGAAGAAGGACAGAAAAAGAAAAAGGCTTAAGATGGCAACCTGGCGCGATGATGATTCATCTCGAAGAAGATGATTCCGATGACTCGAAGTGCCTTACGGCATTGACAGACTCGGAGGCTAGATCTATGTATGAGACTAATAACTCAAATGTTGAGGAAACGAGTCCTCGGGAGGTAATTGAATACTTCCTTAAGTTTTCCAAAGCTGATTTAGCCAAATATATCTTTACTTTGGAAGGAAACTCCAATTCGACTCTTCCGATCTTGAAGAACGACTTGAGTCTCTTACTACCGAGAGCAATGTTTTGAATAATGAGTTAGAAAACTTGAGACAAAAAATCTAAAAGTACTTCGGACCAGTGCTCAAGACAATGAGAATGAGTCCGCTTCACTCAAAATAGATAACGAGTAACCGAAAAGGAAGCTAAATAAGTCTCAAGAGTTAGTTTTCAAACTCACTCAAGGTCAGAAAAACCTTGATCTTTTACTTGGCTCTTAGTGTCTCATTTAGAAAAGACGGACTTAGTTACAATGTTGTAGAGAAATTTAATTCCTATTCTAGTCTTTTCAAAACCGATTCCAAAACCGTGAAGTTCGGGAAGGTTGAGCATGGTCCCATTCATACAAATGAAAAAAGGACTAAGCCCAATCCAGTTTACATGGAAAAGCCTTCTCCACCTATTTACAAAAGAAAAGATTTTCAAAGAAAAGTAACACACACTCAATTTTCTAGAAAGAAGACTCAGAATCAAACCAAACCCAAAGTCATTCAAATCGGGTTCCCGAAAGTGCTCTTCCTCATAAAAAGACATTAGTAAAGGCAGGTACTTGGTTTGTAAGATGAATTGAGAAGGGTTAGCTTGTTTATGTTTTGCAGGTGACTAAAAACGAAAGGGTCACTGGTACTTAGACGGTGGTTGCTCACGCCATATGTCCGGAGATTCAAGACTCCTTTTAGAGTTAGAATATTTAAAGGGAGGCAATGTCATATTTGGAGATAATAGCAAAGGAAAGATAGTTGGGATTGGCAAAATTGGTCAAGGAAACAACTCGGTTAGTCCAGTCTACCTTGTCAAAGGGCTTAGGTACAATCTCCTTAGCATTTCTCAACTATGTGACAAAGGTCAATAGGTAAGGTTCACTCGGACCAACTCCTACATTTCTCGCTACATAAACATTATTCTTTCTTATAATAAATGTAAAAGATTTGATGGAATGATTTTGTGTTTTCTTTAATATGTTAGGAAATTTGAACATAGAAATTATTTGTCTCATATGATTCTAGTAATCTTGGCTTGTACTCGTATTAATATTAATGAATTATTATTTTCATATTGAATTCAGTTGCTTGAATGAGTTATTAATGTATTATTATAAGCATAAGCTCAGTTTGCAACATAATTGTCAATTACAAATACTATAATAATAATAATAATAATAATAATAATAATAATAATAATAATAATTCATTTGAAATTGTTAAAATGCTGCAATGTAAATTTAAATTTAAATCAAAATATAGTAGTAGCAATATAAATTGTTACTAATATAATATTTTGATAGCAAATACTGACTTTGTGACAAATGTAACTTGCTACAAACGGCAAGCTATAGTAGCAAAAAAATATTTTGTGGCAAGTTAGCATTTGCCACAAAAACGTAGTAATTGTGGCAATTTTATATTTGCAACAAAAGGCTTTTGTAATGGACTTTCTATAGCAACTTTGTGACAATTTTCTAAATTGCCACAAAATGGATATTGTGGCAAAATTGTTATATCTTGTGGCAAATTTGGTTGCCACAAAAAAAAAAAAAATTTTGTAGTGCTTCGTATCTTTTTCTAGACCACAATTGAAGGTTTAAACATTAGAGTCTCAGTCACCCTAGAGGGGGTGAATAGGTTGAGAAGGAAATTTTGCAAAATTTAAAAATCTTTTAAGTTATATAAGAACAAAAAATGCACCCGAGTCTAGATTGGACTCGGAAAGAAATACAAAAGAAATTATGCATGGAAACCCTATGGGGCTGAAAACAATGGTTGGTGTTGTAGACACCTAAAATTTGTCAGTCCCTTGTCTCTTTATTTTCGTATTTTATTCTATTGGGCGGATGATGAAATCCCGAGTCCTGTTTGAGGATTTGGATCTTAGCTTGTGATTCGATTGGTGTGACATAAGCAAGTAAATCACAAAGAACCCCCAACACTCGAATAAACAACCTTATGCCTTGGGTTGATCCAAAAATCCCCTTTTCTTTGTACGATCCAATACAGGGCCAGGCCTTCAGAGACAACAGATTCCAGTGTTGTGTATCGGGAAATTCCAAGTTCAGAATAATACATTTTACTTTTTTCCAATAAGACAAGGAGCTGAAGACTGAAAATGACATTAAAGTGTTGCATTTCTTGATCACGAGCATCAAAGTTTTGCGTTTAAGCTCTACAAGATAGTCCAGATAAGAAGAGGATCTTTTCCCCTCAAAGCGACGTCGTGGCCAGCATCTCGCAACCCCAAAGATTTAAGTGAAGCGCTGCATTTTCACTTGGAGAATTCCTTGCAAACAAGATATGGCTCGAAACCCTTGGAGAGCCCGGGTGGCCGACGTAGTGAACCGTGTTCTATCCGGTTCTATCCTTTCTGTTTGGTTCAATCTGTTGGTTTATTGCCGAGTTTCGGTTATGCTATTTTAGATGACAGGCTACATACAAACCCTAGGTTATTTATGACCTAGGTTCTCCCCTATAAATAGAGAGCCTTGGTTCTCATTTCGATATGGCTTTCTCCTATGTGTAATGTCTGGAGAAAACTAACCGAGAGCACTCATACGTAAACATTTCTCTCGCTAAAATTACTATCAATCATTCATCTCTTTTCTACTTACCGCCATTGAATCCATGCAAAGAGCTAAAGAATATTCAATTATTCTGATTATGTGCGCTCATTCAACATATCTTTAGTCTTCCCTACATACATAATTCACAAAAACAAGCCCTTTGTCTTTCATTGGTCGCCATCTCATCAAGAGATCGACCAAGGAGATCCAGATTAGCAAGGTGGGACAACTTGAGGGAATCGTGTAACCTTGAAACAGTTTATGATTTTTATGCTTTATTTACCGCTTTCCGTACTATGGATTACGAGAGATGTAATCGTTCTTTTAATTCCTTCCCGCTCAATGTAATCTTTCAATTTTTTTCGCTTTTCTTTTTATATCTCTTTCTTTACCGCTTTCTTTTATTATTGTTTTAGTTGCTTTAAATTTCATTTAGCATGTTGTTTTATGCTTGTCTTTTTCGCATTATTTAGATTCACTACTCAAACTAGTAATGGTTGTCTTCGGACGGGCGGAATGGTAGGGTTTTCCCTACATTTTATACCCTCGTCCCCGAATATGATTCTTGGTTGAAAACCGACGAAGTCAATTTTAGCCTTTTTAGTCTATGTTTTCCCATACTAATGGAATAGCAAGTTTTGTTTTTGTTAGTTTTCATCCTATAAGCCGATCGGCTACGCCTCTTTTATGCTTATTTCTTATTGCATTTGCATCCCGATTATTTTGTAATTATAGGGTAAAAGAAATCGCTTCGGATCTGCCAGCCAGGGCGGAGGCCAAGGCTGATATACTCATCCATGGCCTATGGCTAGTGCCTACCACCGCTGGGTGTAGGCTGCCGCCTTCACTAAGTGGTCGGGAGGTGAAGCTTTTGTCCATATTTGTGTTTTCACACTCGTATAGCCCTAACGCCCGACGGCGGAATCAAAACCCTAATTTTGTTTGTCCTTGAGTTAGTAATTAATATCCCGAGACTTCTAAAAATAATTTCTAAAATAAAATGATTAATAAAACCACCATTTAAACTTTGCCTCATTCGCTTTAAATCGATTTAATAAAATTCGGAAATCTTAATACACGTTCATGTTCACTTTCTAAATCCATCTTCAAAACCCTAAAATAAATCTTTCCACTTTCTAAAACCCTTATGCCAAGGTACATAGAGAAGCTCGGTTGCTTCCCATCGGCCGTGGTTCCAACAATTGCCACTCTCACTGGGGACAAAATTTTTCTTAAGAGGGCGAAACTTCAAAATTTTAGTATCGTGTTTTAATGATGTGCTTGCATTAGGCATCCCTCATTTAGCAACCTTTGAACTAGTTTAAATATTGTTTTGGACCCCTAGGAAAAGTTTATTCTACCCTATGTTTAATCTTTCTAGAGTGAGGCTCCCACTTGGTTCCTAGGGGGCCACAACTAGGCTTGATTGCCTAAGGAAACGGTACCTCCCCCTCATAGCCGGCACTCTTGGATCAAAACTTTTAGTTCACCGAGAGGCACCGAGAATTTTGGTTGATTTCCTACCGTACCCAACATGGAAGACCAAATTTTAGGACTACGTGTCACCATGTATCCTACTTGTAAAACTCCTTAACCATAGAACTTTTTGGACTATTAGATGGTCGTTTTGACTTCATTTGCATGCTTAAATGAGTGTGTGTGTTTTTGATTTAATATTCTACTTCGAGTCTTTTGGGATAGGTGAGGAATGTTGAATAACCCTTGCATGGGTGAAAATAAAACACTTTAATAAATTTTCTAGAGTCAGTCCATTATGTGGATTTAGCCAAAAGGCAAAAATAATTTTTCTACTAGGGTTGGTCCATTGTTTGCACTTACGTGTCATACTAAAATTCTCTTTTAGCAGTTTATGTAGTTACTCGCTTGTAAAAGGGTCTTACCGAAAGTCCCATTCTCTTGGTTTTTTTATTTAGTCTTTCTTTCTTTTACATTCCTATTTTGCATTTGCATTAGCTAAATAGAATTCACCTCCTATTAGGTGAGTCCATTTGCATAAGCCAAATAGAATTCATCTCCTACTAGGTGAGTCCATCTAGCCAAATAAAAATCATCTCACATTAGATCAGCCCATTTGCATTTAGAATTCATCTCCTATTAGGTGAGTCCATGTGCATTCATTTTGTATCAGGTAAATTCATTTTTGCATTTGCATTTAGCCCAAAATAAATTCATCTCAAATAAGGAAATGAATTATGATTTAGCTAGACTAGAAAGCATCTTTTCTTCAAGGGTCAATCATTCATTAGTTAGATTAGTATCTCAACTCAGTCACGCATCATATGATCATCGCAGTCTTTATGTGCATCCAAAACAAAATAATCCTTAGTTTCTTCGGTCTCGCACTTGAGTCCCTACCTTCCAAAAGTGATCTTCTCTTACATAGTCATAAACCTCATCCTTTAGGCTACATAATAGGGATGTCTACGGCAATTGAGTATCGTCGGAATCCAAGCTCAAAAGGAGTAGAATGCCTCACTAAGGAGTCCGACACGTCTTCTTTTCTCTCTACTTTGCGATCTACACCGATGCGACAAGCTTCAGTGCACACTAAACCGTCTCATTCTATTTGTTGTCATAAGACAAGTACTTAGAAAGAGTTCCCTTCCAATGCATCTCAACCTAGAGTAGTCTCTTAATCTCAATTTACTTAATGAGAACATAGCCAAGGTGAAAAACAGATTGAATGATAAAGAGGAGAAGACGCCATCTCGTATTGAGGGATATTAAGACTATTTTAAGAGCTATTAAGGACAATAAGAGAGATGAGGAAGCTAAACACTTGAGAAGAGAGGAGGCAATTATTCTGCCACCTCCACTTATCTTATCTCTTCCAGCAGTCCCAAACTCGAACCTAAATCTTAGCTAAATTTCCATATAGATGAGATAGAACATATGTTGAGGGAGTCATCCTTGTTCAGTAATCACAACTTCAATCATAAGGGATTCACTTCAATCCCTAAGGGTGAACAGACCTCCTAAGTTCACCATGCCCGATGTTAAGTTCAAAGGTTCTCAAAATCCCATCATCACGTACGCAACATCTTGGGAGCAATGACTCTTAAGAACATTCACGAAGACACTTACCACATCATCTTCCACTGGACGTTCGACACCGATGTAATGAAGTGGTATAATGCAGTCGGCCAATGCAAGGTTACCAATTGGACTGATCCGTGGGAGGAGTTCCTCTATCAATACTCCTATAACACTCATCTACTAGTTACCCTCAAAGACATGGAATTGATTAAGCAAGGTGAGAAGGAGAGCTTCACATATTTCCTCAGCAGATGGAGAGCAAAGGTAGTCACATAGTTGATCGACCCTCCGAGAATGACCAAGTCGGGATCATCGTGAAAAAACCTTTAGGCCAATTACAATCAACACCTCAAATTCCTAGTCATGATGAACTTTTCAACCCTTAGAGATGCTGGTTTGCTGATAGAAGAAGAGTTGTCTACCGTGACCACAAAAGTCACGACCGGGTATAGAGGTAATTATCATTCCAAAGATAAGAAAACCTCCAATACGGACAATAGTAGTAGGGGTGCGGATGTCAATGCCCTCAATAGCTATACTAAATACACTTCTTTTGATACTACCTACAGTAAAGCCCTTGACTATCTCTTGGAAAAAGGAAAGATAGAATTGCCACCCATTAGAGCATAATTAGAAACCGTAAAACAATCTAAAAATTGGGACACGGTTTGCAAATATCATCCTGCATGAGGACATGATACCAAATAGTGTTGGACATTCAAGAACAAACTAGAAAGCATGTTTCGATAATGGCCAACTACCTTTACCTAAGGTTGCCTAGAAACCAAGCAACAATAAAAATCCTTTTAGTGGCACCTTAGCCTTTTTCACCGAACCTATTCCAGGTCGGTGGGATCCGTCTGTTCTTATCCGAGATGTTAACAAATCTAAACCACATCTCAGCTTACTTCCATTAGATCCAAAATTCGAGGGGTTGTGGGTAAGTGATGAAGAAGATGTATACGAAACGAGAAGCAACAGATCACAATAATAGTGATGACTTGTAGGGCACACCACCGTTAGAAGAAGAAGACTTTTAGGGAGACACTAAAAATCCTGCAATTTAGTTCCTTACTAGGGCAAAACGGTAGGGTTTTCCCTACATTTTGTACCCTCACCCCGAATTTGATTCTTGGTTCAAAGACCGATGGAGTCAATTTTAGCCTCTTCTAGTTTTAGTTTTCCTCTATTAAGATTGCAAGAGAAAGTTTTTTTTTTAATTTTAATCCTAAAAATTGGCCTACGACTCCCTTTTTACGCTTATTTCTTATTGAATTTGCATCGCGGTTATTTTCTCGATTGCGAGGTAAAAGAAATTGGTTTTGGATCCGACAGCCAAGGCAGAGGCCGAGGCTGATCTCCTCAGCCCATAGCCTCCGGTCAGCGCCCGCCACAAGCTGTCACTTACACCGAGTGGTTGGCAAGTGAGGCTTTGGTTCAAATTGTTGTTTTCACACCGATCCGGCCCTCGAAGCCTCATGGCGAGAATCAAAACGTTAATTTTGTTTGTCCTTAGGCAGTAGATAATATTCCGAGACTTTTAAAAATAATTTCTAAAATAAAATGATTAATAAAACCATCATTCAAACTTTGCCTGGTTCAGTTTAAATCGGATTTTATAAAATTCGGAAATCTTAATAAAAGTTCATGCTCACTTTCTAAATCCATCTTGAAAATTCTAAAATCAATCTTTCCACTTTCTAAAACCCTTACGCTAAGCTATGTGGGGAAGCTCGGTTGGTTCCTACAGGTGTCAATCCAAACACCAAGTCAAATCCACGAATTTGAATCCACAAAATGAAGACTCGGACACCGCACAACACTTTCTGAGTTGTATGAAAGGAATTAGGTTTAACAATTTCTTACTTATAGAGTTTTGATTCCAAGGCATTCTCTCGTGCCTTAGAAACTTTTCTAAGTGATATGGTAGCTTATCTAAGTGTTACAGTATTTACTTCATGTATTTCTTGCTTATTCTTAAGTGACTCGGAAAACGGATATGAGTGTCTCATTCAGTTCCGAGTTCCTCATTACTTATATTTTATGGCATACTGATTAGACTAGTTTTCCGCTCGGATCCGACTTAATGACATTTGTTCTATCTTGCTTGAAGTCGGTGTTTCTAGTCCGATTCATGTTTAGTCTATATCAAGTTATTTCACTTTGATATTCTTTCTAACTTGATTCTTTGCTTAGACTAACTCGGATGGAATTTTGAGTTATATGGATATTAGACTCGGAAAACTCCATTCTCTTTCTAACTCGGATAATTACCAACTTAATTATCTTAATTATTTTATTATCTCGTGTCTAATATTGGACAAAAGTATTTTATACTTTGAGAACCAAAATTGATTTACCTTTGTAGGTTATTCAAATGAGGATACACTTTTCAAACTACAAAAGTAACCGACTTCAAAACGTGAAATCACCAAGCAGACATAGCTTTTCATCTTCTCTGTCTCGGTTTCGAAGATTGTGTTAGGGCTATCTCGCTTCTAAATCAAGAAAACTGAAACGCTAAGCTTAACGGTGGTTTCCACCTTATCTTTCAAGATACCGCCAATGGTTTTGGGACTTCCAAGAGAGTTAAATCGTTGTCCAACGTTCATATCACAACGGATACTTTCCGAGTGACTCGAAAGCTTTTGTCAACGGTCACAAAGAACTCTCGGACAGTAGATGAAGATAACGGCTACTCTGCCTGGTTATCTATAAATAGAAGCCAACGTTGAAGACTTGAAGATTGCCGAAATTATTGTTAATACACATACTTGAGCAAAGTCCTTGTATTTTACTCTCAATCTTCTACTTACAACTCCCACTCTGTAATTCATTACTCTCGAGTTGTAAGGTCTTGTACTCGATTAAAAACACTTTCTTACTTTCTCTGTAAGGTCCCTTGACTAAGTCTGTAAAGGTTAACTCAGCTTAGTTGTCCCTAGCTGTAAGGGTTATCTCAGCGAGGAAGTACTAGATCGGATAAGGAAATTTCGAGTCCAGGAAAACTTGTAAAGAGTTGTCTAAGGGAGCAACTCGAGTTCGATCAGTTCACGGTATTTTGTGGACTCAAAATAGTGGATTTGACTTCGTGCTTGGATTAGCACGGTCCGTGGTTTTCCGCCCCGGGAGGGTTTCCACGTAATCTCTAAGTGTTCACTTTCGAGTTCATTCTAGACTCGATCTGTCTCAAAGCCTTCGTTTAATTTGCCACTTTACTCTAAGCGAGCATTTCGACGTCCATATATTTCTAACTTTGATTTTGACTCGGAATTCATTTATGTATCTTATTTGGCAAAAGAGGTTGAATTTCTACGAAAATCCTCCATCACCCTATTCACCCCCTCTAGGGTGACTCGGACTCTCCCGAGCAAACCTTCAATTGGTATCGAGCCTAGCCTTTCGTAAAGGACTTAACCATTCAAAGGTCTAAATATCAAATGGCTCGGAACAATGGAGAGTTCGATGAAGGAAGATCTTCCAGCGAGACCACAAAAATTCAAAGGATCAAACTTCGGGCACTAGAAGAAACTTATGGAATGTTTCCTCGTGGATCACGATGAAGATGTATGGGAAATCATACAACAAGGAAACTACATTCCAATGAAGACAGAAGAATTCAGAATCATTCCCAAGACAAAGGCCAAATTTACTCCAGGCGAAGCAGAGAAGTTTAGAAAGAACTTCAAGGCAATGAACATTCCGATGTGCGCCATTAGCTTAGAAGAATACAATCGGGTGTCCGCTCGTGACTCAGCAAAAGAAGTGTGGGACACACTTGTCAACACTTACGAAGGCACTAGCCAGGTCGGACAAGCAAAGATCAGCCAATATCTTCATAAATACGAGCTCTTTAAGATGGAGCCGAAGAAAACATCACTCGGATGTTCATTCGATTCATCGAGATTACTAACAATCTCAAATCATTGGGTAAGAAGATTTCCCACGAGCAAATGTGCAGAAAGATACTCGAAGTCTACCCAAGAGAAGATAGGGTTCCAAGGTGACTCGCCATAGAGGAAGCTCGGAACCTCTCACTCTTAAAGCCGGACGAGCTCATCGGAAAGCTTCTCACACATGAAATCCACCTAGAAGAGGAGGATGCAGAGGGCGTACCAAAAGGAACATAGCACTAAAAGCCTCGGAATTCAAAGAAGCAAATCTAAGCTCCTCCGACTCAGAAGATGATCCCATGGCACTGATTGCAAGAGGCTTCAAGAGAATAATGAAGCACAAAAGATGGGACAAAAGGCCAAAAGAAGAATTCTACAAGAAAGATAAGAAGGACAAAAAGATAAGTACTCTTCTCCTTCAAAGTTATCTTTATCTAAGAATTTTGGATGTTTTGAGTGTGGCAACAAACACCACATAGTCAAAGATTGTCCGAAAAGGAAAAAGGACAGAAAGAAGAAGAAGGCTATGATGACAACATGGAGCGATGAGGACTCATCCGAAGACGACGAGGACTCGGACAACTAGAAATGTCTAATGGCAATTTCGACTCGGAAGCCGAAAGGGAGTCGGACTCGGACTCGGATAATGAGGAAACTAATCCTCAAGAGGTAATTGATTACTTCCTAAAATTTTGCAAAGTTGATTTTTACTTTAGAAGAAAAGTCCAATTCGATTCTTCTCAATTCAAAGAACAACTTGAGTTAATTACTTCTAAGAGCATTTCTTTGAAAAATGAATTAGAAAAATTGAGACTCACACTTAGAGAACTCAAGACTAGTGCTTAATCTAATGAGACCGAGTCCGAGTTACTCAGGAAAGAAAATGAGCAACTAAAGCGTAAGCTCATTGAGTCTCAAGATCTGGTTTTAAGGTTTACTCAAGGTCGAAGAACCTTGACATTCTCTTAGGATCTCAATGTGTCTCCCTCGAAAAGAAGGTCTTGGTTTCAACAAAGAGGAGGAATCTAATTCCTACTCGGAACTCGTTTAAAAGGATTCCCGAACCGTGAAGTTCGGGAAAGCTGAGCATGGTCCCATTCACAAAAATGAAGGGAGGACTAAGCCCATAATTGTTTACAAAAAGAAACCATTTTCTCCTGTTTCAAAAGGAAAGGTTTTCAAAAAGAAAGAGACACAGACTCGGTTCTCGCAAGGAAGACTGAGAATCGGACAAAACCCAAAGTTATTCAAATCTGGGTTCCGAAAAACCTTCTTCGTCGAGAAAAGGACCACGAGTAAAGAATGTTACTGGGTTCGTTAGAGAAAGTGAGAAGGGTTAGATTCTCTCTTTTCGCAGGTCACTCGGAAGAGATCGAAAGGACATCGGTACCTTGACGAGTGGATGTTCACACCACATGTCGGGAGATGCGGGACTCTTTTCCGAGTTGGAAAAACATAAAGGAGGAAAGGTCACATTTGGAGATGATAGCAAAGGCAAGATAGTTGGGATAGGCAAGATTGGAAAAGGATGCAATCTAGTCGAGTCCAGTTTATCTTGTCAAAGGATTGAAATACAATCCGCTCAGTATCTCCCAATCGTGCGATAAAGGTCAAGAGGTAAGATTCACTCGGACCAACTGCTACATTTCTGATGTTACCACCAAGGAGATCAAGCTTTCAGGTAAAAGATTAGGTAACACCTACATCATTCCTCTTTCGACCCGAGTAAGAATTTATCGTGCTTAAAAGCATCTCTTCACGATGACTCTTGGACGTGGCATCGTAGATTAGGCCATATTAGCATGCATACTATCAAAAAATTGGCATCTCACGGTCTGGTTAGGGGTTTACCTAATTGTGTCTTTGAGAAGGATAAAGTTTGTGAAGCATGCACCAAAGGGAAACAGGTCGGATCTTCATTCAAATATCCGAAGTCGGTTTCTACATCCAAAGTGCTTGAGTTATTGCATATGGATTTATGTGGTGAAATTCCTGTTAAGAGCCTCGGAGGTAAATCATATATATTTGTCATTATTGACGATTATTCTCGATTTACCTGGGTGTGTTTTCTTAAGCACAAAAATGAAGCGTTCAAGGAGTTCAGCAAGCTCTGTAGAAAAATCCAAGTTGAGTCTCGGACTCGGATCTAGAGAATTCGAATTGACCATGGAAGGGAGTTCGACTACTCGGAATTCTCGAGTTTTGTGACAAAAATGGCATCCCTTACAACTTCTCAGCACCAAGAACTCCTCAACAAAATGGAGTAGTAGAGAGAAAGAACATAACCCTTTAAGAAATAACAAGGACGATGATGATTGAGCACAACTTACCTTACTATTTCCAGGTCGAGGCAATCAAAACAACCAACTATACTTTGAACAGATGCCTCATCGGACCCATTCTGAAGAAAACACCTTATGAACTCTACAAGGGAATGAAACCAAATATTTCCTACTTCCGACCATTTGGATGTAAGTGCTTCGTTCACAACAATGTTAAGGATCACTCGACCAAGTTTGATGCTCGGTCGGATGAAGGTATTTTTCTTGGTTACTCTTCTCGCAAGCAAAGCTTATCGCATTTTCAATAAGAGAACTAACAAAGTGGAAGAAAGCATCCACGTTGTATTTGATGAGCATGAATAGGAAAAACCAAGCGAGTCTTCATACTCGAGATCCGAAACTCAGCAGAGAAGATGATGAAGCCGAGTCTACAAAGACTCAAGCTCAACCGGCTTAGAATGAAGTCACTCGAACGAAGTGACTCGGAATGAGACAACTCAAGAGCTCTGCTCGAGTGAACAAGTCAATGAAGAAGATCACTCAGAACAAGCTTCTAAAGATCAGGTAGCTCAGCCCAAAAATCTTGTGAATCGGAGAACCAGGTAAAGCATTCAAGTTTACTTCTAGTCATCCACTAGAAAACATAATATCTCGATATCAACAAGTGGGGTAAGAACTCGTTCCTCTCTTCAAAATCTGTGTGCATTCACTGCATTCATTTCATTAACTAAACCCAGAAATGCACTAGAGGCCCTTAATGAACCTGAATGGGTAGAGGCCATGCAAGAGGAACTCAATCAATTCGAAAGAAACCAAGTCCGGACTCGACTAACCGACCTTCCGACCACCCAGTTATAGGAACCAAATGGGTTTTCAAAAACAAATTGGATGAGGGTGGAGTGGTAGTTAGAAACAAGGCTAGACTTGTGGCACAAGGCTACAATCAAGAAGAAGGAATTGATTGCGGGAAACATTTGCACCGGTTGCTGAATCGAAGCTATTAGAATCATGTTGGCATTTACATCCAGCATGCATATTAAATTATATCAAATGGATGTTAAATGTGCCTTTCTCAATGGTTTTATTGAAGGAGAAGTTTATGTCGAGCAGCCTCCTGGTTTTGAAAACTCGGAATTTCCAGATCATGTTTTCAAACTCCGAAAGGCTCTCTATGGTCTTAAACAAGCCCCTCGAGCTTGGCATGAAGGACTGAGTAGCTTCTTGGTTGAAAATGATTTTAAAAGAGGTCAGATCGACAAGAGTCTCTTTATAAAAACCAAAGGGAAAGTTTTCCTTATTGTTTAAATCTACGTTGATGATATTATCTTCGGTGCAACTAATAAATTTCTGTGCCGAGAGTTTTCTCGAGTTGATAAGTCGAGAATTCCAAATGAGTATGATGGGAGAACTCAATTTCTTCCTTGGTTTACAAATCAAACAAGACAAAGATGAAATCTATGTCCATGAATCAATGTATACCAAGGAATTGTTGAAGAAATATAAACTTCAAGATGCAAAGCACGCATCTACACCCATGAGCAGGAGTATAAAGCTTAACTCGGACGAAAAAGGTAAAGCAATAGATCGAAACTATATCGAGGTATGATTCGATCTTTGCTATATCTTACTTCCAGCCGGCCTGATATAATGTTCGGTGTTTGTTTATGCGTAAGATTTCAAGCTAATCCAAAAGAATCACATGTCACTCGCGGTGAAGAGAATATTCAAATATCTTGCAGGAACTCGGAACTTAGGTCTATGGTATTCAAGAGACTCGGAACCGACTCTCACCGAATACTCGGATGCGGACTCACGCTGGATACAAAGTTGATCGAAAGAGCACATCCGTAGCTTGCCAATTTCGGGTCAATCCCTAATATCTTGGCACTCAAAGAAGCGTAACTCAGTAGCTCTATCAACTGCCGAAGCTGAGTATATTGTAGCTAGAGCATGTTGCGCTAAGATTCTATGGATAAAGCAACACTTGAGGGATGTCGGCCTTTCTTTCAAATCTGTTCCAATCAAGTGTGATAATCGAGTGCAATCAGTATCACCAAGAATCCAGTCCAAGCACTCGAAGACAAACCATATCGAGGTTAGATATCACTTCTTACGAGATTATTCTGAAAAAGGTGATATCGAATTTGAGTTCATTCCTACTAATCTTCAATTAGCCGATATCTTTACTAAGCCTTTTAGTGAAGATCAATTTTGTTTTATTCGGAATGAGCTTGGTATGTTAAATGCATAACCGTGTGATATTTTTATGATGATCTCTTTGAATGATTAAATGTTATGTGTTTTCAAATTATTAAAAACTATTACCTCGGTTTATTTAGTGATACTTGGTTAGTAGTTATTTCTTGTTTCGAGTCACTCAGAAATCCATCTAAGTCACACTCGGATGTAGAGAAAATTTTGGACTTCAAAATTTCGAAATTATCTCTAGAATAGTGGAGAGTTTCGGACTATTTTTTTCAAAATCGTTTTCTCTTTCTCTCTCGAGTGCCTGTGATCGGATGATAGCTGTGGATCTCTAGCTGCTAGAATCTTAACCGTTGAGAAGAGAACCGTCACACCGGTCTACGATGACTGATGGACAAGCCAAGTCGAACGGAGTTATACTTAACGGATAGTTGACGGCCGTGTAATTCTTCTATAAATAACGCCTATTCATCTTCGTCTCGATACTCTACATTTTCTCTCTCTCAAACGAAACCTTTCGCGGAAGATTTCTATGTACACAAGTGATCTTCAAACTTCTTCAAGCGACGTAAAGGCCATCTCAAGTAAGTTCGACTCGCTCTCATCACCTTCTTCTACTCTTTTTCTTTTGTTCTCGTCTACCTACTCCTCTCTTCTCCTACTCAAAAGTTTCATCTTTCCCTCCTCACTCTCAAAATGCCTAAGAGAGGTAATCATCCCAACTTTCAAGTGTCCTCCTCCTCCAAAAAGCCTCGCATGAAAAACCCGGAGAGCTCAACCCCTCCAAACCCATTGTCACCCATCATCTCGTGCTGGATGACAAGTTCTTCCCTAGAACAAAATTTTCTTGGTTGAATCACATTCAAACCACAGGAGCATATAACTTCTATGCTTCAGCGAGTTCATCTATCCCGAACTCGTTTCTAAGTTTTACACTCACCTCACTCACTCCGAAGGTGTCCCGACCTCCGGAGTTTAAAATGTGACTGTTCGCATCAACACCTCTCTCCTCCACCGCCTGTTCAAGGTTTCCACTCTTTTCATGAACAGCAACCCCATTCATTTCACCGAAGTTGCCGACGACTTCTTTGAAAAATACGCTATAGAGTTTCCTGAGTAACGGAAAAAATTTTCGATGACTCGGTTGAAGTCGAAGCACGCCTTCGTACTTTCTGCTGATGAGAAACTTTTTCTCTCAACATTCTAGCAAGGAGAACCCCAACTCCAAGCATTTGAAAGCTCTTTTTAACATTCTTGAGGGCTACGAAGTACACCTCTTCCCTTCAATAATTGAGCGGATGGCAGCTGTGCCGACTCAACTCCAAACCAAGAAGAAAACCTCTCTTCCCTTCGGTGCTCTTCTTACCCTTGTCTTCAAACAATTCAAAGTTCCTATTCCCTCGGACCCCAACGCCGTGTCCGAAGCTGCCGTTGTTGTAGGCAAGAAGGAACTTCGAGGTGCAGATACCAGGAAACTCAACCTCGGTGTCCGGGTGTACAACTCGTAGCCGAGGCCTCCTTCTCCGCCTCGGACTCCGAAAGAAACCCCTCTCTCTCCCCTGCTCCACTGTTAGTGCTTCCACCTCAGGTGCCTCCAAATCTCTCTCTGCTATTTTGTCCCTTGTTTTCTTGGACAAAATCAGCTTTGTGTCCTCCGAATTCAAGACACTACTCGGCTCATTCAAAACTACCTATCATTCTTTGTTCCTCCACCAAAAACCGCCCAATCCTAAATCCGAGAGTAGCAAACTCGGTTCTTGAGATGAGGGAGCTAGTGAAGGAACAGAGGGAGCTGGTCGAGCTCCTCGGAGAGAGAAGGTATAAGGCGGCTAAGGACCATAGCGACTCGGACGCGTCGCAAGCGTCTTCGAGCCTAGGTCCGACCTCCTCAAACAGCGGGGACGAAGAAGAAGAAGCTGCAGACGTAGAAGCAGCAGACGCCGAGGAGCTTGCGGCTGAGGCGAGTCCATCGGGGCAAGGGGAGGAACACAAGGAAGAAGCAGTGGGAACACAAGGAAGAAGCAAGTACTCAGCTCAAACAGCGAGTCCGGGTGGGTCGAAGACCCGGTCGTGCTACAACAACATGCAGCGGGTCAGCCAGAGCAACCCTCTCCAACTTCCGAGGTCCATAGGGAGGAACCCCTGGATCCACTCGTTCCGGGTCAGCCACTCGAGCCGAGCCCTTGACGGCCATCCCGGTTCTCCCTCCACCGCGCTCAAGCACATCGTCAAGATCCTACCAGCGCCGGCGTACCTCCAATCCCTCCGCTTCCACTCAAAAATCCCCTCTCCCTCGTAGGCGCCATGCACTAAGTCACAATTCCTCATTCCGCGATTCTTCTTCTTTCGAGAGATTTCTATTTTCTTTGTTTTGTCCGGACATCAAATTTGTACTTTTTTTTCCCTTTTTGTTGTTATTTTGCTGAAAGGCAAGGGGGAGAAGAATCTTAGAAACATTTGTTGTCTTGTTTAGAGGGAGCCTTCCCTCTCTCTTTGTGTACTTCTCTTAATTTCAATGAATTCATGATTTCTCTTCAATTCTATCTGCGTTTACAGCAACCAATTCTAAATTAACTTTATTTCTTTGTTAAAGCATACTTCATTTTACGCTCCGATATACTAAGCTTGCTTTACTCACCCGACTTCATGCGCAATTATCCAAAAGAAAAGTTTCTGTCTAAGTATGGAATGCCTTTCATCAAAAAGGGGAGATTGAAGACTCGGACACCGCACAACACTTTCTGAATTGTATGAAAGGAATCAGGTATAACAATTTCTTACTTATAGAGTTTGGATTCTAAGGCATTCTCTCGTACCTTAGAAACTTTTCCGAATGATATGGTAGGTTATCTAAGTGTTACGATATTTACATCATGTATTTCTTGCTTATTCTTGAGTGACTCGTAAAACGAATATGAGCGTCTCACTCGGTTCCGAGTTCCTCATTACTTATATTTTATTGCATACCGATTAGACTAGTTTTCCGCTTAGATCTAACTTAATGACATTTGTTCTATCTTGCTCGAAGTCGGTGTTTCTAGTCCGATTCATGCTTAGTCTATATCAAGTTATTTCACTCTAATATTCTTTGTAACTTGATTCTTTGCTTAGACTAACTCATATGGAATTTTGAGTTATATGGATATTAGACTTAGAAAATTCCATTTTCTTTCGACTCGGATAATTACCAACTTAAATATCTTAATTATTTTATTATCTCGTGTCTAATCTTGGACCAAAGTATTTTATACTTTGAGCACCAAAATTGATTTACCTTTGTAGGTTATTCAAACGAGGATACACTTTTCAAACTATAAAAGTAACCAACTTCAAAACGTGAAATCACCAGCGAGACATGGCTTTTCATCTTCTCTGTCTCGGTTTTAGAAGATTGTGTCGTGGCTGTCTGCTTCCAAATCCGGAAAACTGAAATGCCAAGCTTAACGGTGGTTTCCACCTTATCTTTCAAGACACCGCCAATGGTTTTGGGACTTCCAAGAGAGTTAAACCGTTATCCAACATTCATACCACAACGGATACTTTACGAGTGACTCGAAAGCTTTTGTCAACGGTCACAAAGAACTCTCGGACAGTAGATGACGTTCAAGACTTGAAGATTGCCGAAACTATTGTTAGTACATGTACTTAAGCAAAGTTATATTATTTTACTTGTCAATCTTCTACCTACAACTCCCACTTTGTAATTCATTACTTTCGAGTTGTAAGGTCTTGTACTTAGTTACAAACATTTTCTTACTTTCTCTGTAAGGTCCCTTGACTAAGTTGTAAAGGTTAACTCAGCTTAGTTGTCCCTAGCTGTAAGGGTTATCTCAGCTAGGAAGTACTAGATCGGATAAGGGAATTGCTGAGTCTAGGAAAACTTGTAAAGAGTTGTGTAAGGGAGCAAGCGAGGTTCGGTTAGTTCACGATATTTTATGGACTCAAAATAGTGGATTTGACTTCGTGCTTGGATTAGCACGGTCCGTGGTTTTCTGCCCCAGGAGGGTTTCCACATAATCTCTAAGTGTTCACTTTATGAGTTTATTCTAGACTCGATCTGTCTCAAAGCCTTCGTTTAATTTGCCACTTTACTCTAAGCGAGCATTTCAGCGTCTATATATTTCGACTCGATTTTAACTCGGAATTCATTTACTGTATCTTATTTGGCAAAAGAGGTTGAATTTCTACAAAAATCCTCCATCACCCTATTCACCCCCTCTAGGGTGACTCAAACTTTCCCGAGCAAACCTTCACAAAATACAAGAATTGACTCATAAAATTGTTCCCTTATACAATTCCAATACGCATTTTTAGGCATAGAAGCTACCATATATGCCTTAGTACTTCCTAACTGGGATACCCTTCATAGTTAGGTACAACCGAGCAGAGTTAACCATTACAACTCGGTCAAGGGAAAATAGGAGAAATTTGTAGAAGAAAGTTAAAGTGATTACATGACTTTCTTAGTCAACTCGGAGAGTTGAAAAACTAATTACAAGAGTTGAATGCTAGAAATATATGTATGAAAGTTAAGAATGTAGTTCTAGCAAGCTTGTATGTTTGGTAAAGAGGCTTCTATTTATAAATAGTAGAGTATAAGTCATTGCTCCTTTCGCTTGAGCTTTAGGATCAACTAGTCGTTACAATGGATAATTTAAGTCCCGATAAAGTGAACTATTGAGGATGTATCCATTGAGCATCAATTCTAGGCTAAAAAGCCAGTCCTACCCACTTTTTGTATTTGGAAGCTAGGGTTAAAATAGTCATTAAGACTTAAAGACTGAAGTTTACCGAAATGCAACAAATAGCCCCGACACAGTTGCCTGGAAATAATATTTTTTGTCTGTTGTGTGTAAATGGTAATAAGCCCGTTAGTTTTTCTTTTAAACTGAGATTAATAAGCTTTAATCAACCTGTAAACACAAGAGTCAAATGGTACTCAAAATTTAAAAATACTTTGGTCCGAGATTAGACAAGGATTTTAATTAAATAAATTAATTAACGACTAAAAATTCTTCAAATTTCATTTATATCTATATTCAAATAATAAATGACTTTAAGATTTATATAGACATATTTTAGTGTTTGCCAAACTAACTTAACTTCAACTAAATGCATCTAGGTATTTTAAGAATTAACACAATAATTCTGTTTTGTAATGTCGAACAAGCCAGTTGAAAACATAAGTTAAATGTGTGAAATTGTATAGGAAAACATTATGCTTGAATCTAAGTTAGTGGGTCGGACACTTGGAACTTAGTGCTCATGCAATTCTCATAAAAGCTTTCTAAGTTGGTCAGCCGAAGCAATAACTTATAGAGAATATTTCTAAGCTTTGTAGTAATGACTTGAATTCAGAACTAGAAAGAGAGATAAGTTCATACCTAAGTATTTAATCTCCCCTTTTTGATGAAAGACGTTCAAAACTTAGAAAGACGAGTTAGTATGTTAGAGAAGTAAGACTTTGACAAAATGATATCGGAGCTCAAAATGTATTACCAGAGCATAGTATAAAAGCTATGTAACGAGCATTGTAATTATGTATTAGAGCATAATAAAATATACAAGTGTGAACTCATAAAATAGTATCATAGAAAAATCAAAGCATCACAGACAAAGAATCAAATGAATAAATGTTAGAGATAAAGTGTATAAGAGATATAGAAAATAATTGAAATTTCACTTAGTTAAGAAGCTAATACATGAAAGAGAAAAAAATAAAAATATACTCCCCTAAACCAACTAACTATTTCTCCCCGATGCATTTTATTAAAAAGAAACTAATCATGGAAGAAAAAAATGATCGATAGAAGATACGAATAAATTAGATTAAGGAAAGAAGAGGTTTCTCATTGAACAGGTTTAGCTTGCCTTCGTCCGCTCTTCCGCTTCTTCCACTTTTGAGCCTTTGTCCTGAACTTCAAAAATATGCTATGGAGATGGAGGTGCCACCGAAGTGCAAATCTCTTCAACTTCATCGAAGTAGATTCTGTCTCCTCGAAAAGGAAGCTCCTTCTTCGCCTTCCGCTTCTTCCTCTTCCTCTTATTCTAAGGATGTCTCTTCCTCAGATTCCTTTGGATTAGCTGGCTGTTAGGCTAGTAGAGGGTCCCAAAGATTCTTAATCTATGCTTCTTGCCTTTCGATGGCATCCTGAAGCTTAGTAATCAAAGCATTACTCCGATCAATCTGCCGTTAAGCCGTCACTTGCAATTGGGTCGAAGCAAAATGACAGTTTGGAAAGCGATTAAAGTTGATTGAAACTCTTTCGACGAGTAGGAAATTAGGAGTCATCTACTCGAAGAGATGAGTAGAAGGAGTTGGTTGAGAGGAAGGACCAACTACTAGAAGAAGAGGTTCTTGTGAACTCTTCTTGGGATGAGAAAGAAGTTGAGCTATTTTAGACGAATGAGTCGAGACTCGTAGGTTCAGTTTCCGGTATTCGAGACTCGAAGCTCCTCTCTGTCGATAGAGACAACATGTTCTAAAAGTTTATGTGCCAGACGGGATATCAACTTTAAATTGAGCAAAGACCTTGGAGAGAATGGCTCCTAAATGAAGAGGAGGTTTCTTCATGTCCTTGGGACCAAAGCTATCTTCTTAAGAATAAAAGGAAAGAGATTAACCTCGTACCATTAAAGAATATCATATAGAACTTTGAGAACTTTGTTGTTTAGGTTCCCATTGGAGCTATAGAAAGAGAACACAATTCTCATGAAGAAGAGACAGAGAAGTCGGGATTCAAACTTCAACTGAGTGACATAAAAGTTATTTGGAGCCTTAGGCTTCACTCAAGCATACTTACAAAAGAAGTCCTCTCGTGACTTCATTCGGAGATTGTATGTTATTCTCAAGAAATAGACATTCGATATTGAAAAGTCTTTGGAGAAGAGCGAGGTTCATGACAATTTTCTTGCCTTAAACGAAAGAAATAAGAATGTTGTCTAACGTGGACAAGTTTTGATAGAATTCCATGACTAGATTTGGGTAGATGTAGTCACGATGAGCAGAAAAAGCAAAGGAGACAGTCTTCTTGAGTTTTTCTACCCAAGAGAGTTTGGTAGAAAGAATGAATTTGTCATCCAAGAAGTCGTGTTGGGCAACAATATGAGTTTTTTCTTCTTCCAGGTTTAGGGAAGAAACAACCTTCCTTTTAGGCCTCTTTCCGAGGGTCCTTAGTCTTGGAAGTCATTTCCAACAGAAATTATGATCGCACCAAGCAAGTTGGGAATCGGACTATAGCTAAGGTGAAGTAAAAATTCACAAAAGAGTAAAACGAAAAGTACGAAAGAACTTCAAAGCCATGAACATCATGATGTGTGCCATAGATGCCTCGGAATTCAACCGAGTATCAGCTTGTGATACTACTAAGGAGATATGGGACACACTTGTCGTCACCTACAAAGGCACAAGTTAAGCAAGACAAGCAAAGATAAGTCGAGTATCTCCTCAAGTATGAAATCTTCAAAATGGAGGCTGACGAGAGTATAACTCGGATGTATGTTCGCTTCACCGAGATTGTCAAAAATGTCAAATCACTTGGAAAAAGATGTCAACCGAAGAAATGGTCGAACACTTCTAAGGAGTCTTGTGAAGAAAAGATGGGGTACCAAGGTGACAACAATCAAGGAGACTCAAGGCCTCACCAAGCTAAAGCCGGATGAACTCATTGGAAAGCTTTACACCTATGAGTTATACCTTAAGGCGTAAGAATCTGAAGTTAGTACCAAGAAGCACATTGCTCTTAAAGCCTCAAAGGAACCTGGTCCCAGCTTGCACTCCTCATACTCGGATGAAGATCCAATGGCACTTCGGCTAAAGGCTTCAAACGAATGATGAAGTACAAGAAGTAGTAGAAGAAGCCCGAAAATAAGATCTTCAAAAAGGAAACGAAAGGTGAATTCTAATCCCTTGAAATTCTTTGTTAACTAGAAACTCTGGTTGCTTTAAGTGTTGTAGCAAGGAACACATTCTCAAGGATCACCCAAAGAGATAAAAAAGTCAAAAGAAAAAAAAGGCAATTATGGCAACTTGGAGTGATGAAGAGTTAGATGAAGATAATGACGACATTGAAGATGAATCAAAGTGTCTCATGGCCTTAACAGACTCATAAGCTGAATCTAAGTCATAATTTGAAGCATCCGACACTAAGGAAACTGATCCCCAAGAGGTAATCTCCTCAAATTCTCTAAGAAAGATTTCACTAACTATATCTTTACTTTAGAGGAAAAGTCTAATTTCGATTCTTCTCTATTCAAATAAAAACTTTAGTCTCTAAAATCCGAGAACAAAATTTTACAAATGGATTTGGAAAAGCTGAGACTCAACATAATGGGGTACTTGCAACTAGTTCCCAAAATAATGAGACCGAGTTAGAGTACCGCATAATAGAAAATAAGCAACTAAAAAGGAAGCTCATAGAGTCTCAAGATCATGTTTTAAAACTCACTAAATGTTAGAAAAACCTTGATGTACTTCTATGTTCTTAATGTGTTTCTTTTCGAAATGAGGGACTTAGTTATAATTTAAAAAAGGAGGATAACTCCTACAAGAGTCTTTCCAAAAATAATTTTTCAATAATTTATGAAAAATTTAGTTTGAAAAAGCTGAGAATGGTCTTATATTCATCCAAGGAAGAAAAGGACTGAGCATAGAACTATTCATCAAAAGAAGTCTCCTCAATCAGTTTTCAAAAAGAAAGATTTTCACAAAAAGGAGACTCGGTTTCCTAAGAAGAAAAGTCGAATTAGGCCAAGCCCAAAATAATTTAAATTTAGGTTCCCAAAAGTGCTCTTCCTAAAAACCGACCTTAGTAACTTACTAGGTTCGTAAGAGGAAGTGAGAAGGATGAGTATGTTTATGTTTTGCGAGCACTCGCAAAGACAGAAGAAAGATCACCGAGTATCTCGATAGTGGTTACTCAAGGAAGATGTCCGGAGATTCAAAACTCTTTTCCGAATTAGAAAAGATGAAAGGAGAATATTCACCTTTGGTGATAACAAGCAAGGACAAGATTGTAGGAATTGGTAGAGTTGATCATGGTGACAACTCAGTAGCGAAGTCTACCTTATCAAGGGGCTTATGTACAATCTTTGGAGTATCTCACAATTGTGTGACAAAGGACAAGAGGTAAGATTTACTCAAACCGATTGCTTCACTACTGATGCTACTTCAAATGAGACAAAGCTGTCTAGTCTAAGGTTAGTTAACACTTACATCATTCCTTTCTCTCGATTCTACTAAAAACTTATCATGTTTAAAAGCTTTTCTTAATGATGAATTATGGACATGGCATTGTAGATTAGGTTATATTAGTATGAATACCATCAAGAAACTTGCTTCACAAGGGCTAGTCCGAGGACTCCCTAAATGTAATTTTAAGAAAGATAAAATTTCTGATGCATGTACAAAACAGAAACAAGTTAGATCTTCATTTAAACCAGATTAAAATCTGTTTCTACCTCACAAGTGCTTGAATTAATTCATATCAACTTATGTGGTGAAAGCTTTGTTAAGTCTTGAAGGTAAATCATGTGTACTAGTTATTTGATGATTACTCATGATTTAGGTGGGTTTGTTTTCTAATAAACAAGAATGAAGTCTTTAAAGAGTACATTAAGGTCTGCAGGCAAGTTCAAATAGAGTATGAGACTCCGATCAAAAGGATAAGAACATACCATAGAACGGATTTTGATTACTCGGAATTTACAAACTTCGTGAGAGGAATGATATCTCCCATAACTTTTTGCACCGAGAATGCCTCAATGGAATAGAGTGGTGGAGAGAAAGAAAAGAACTCTTGAAGAAATAGGAAAGATAATGATGATTCAAAATAATATTCCTTACTATTTCTAGGTTGAGGTACTAAATAGAAAATTACATACTCAACGGATGCCTCATTCGACCCATACTCGAAGAAAACACCCTACGAGCTATACAAGGCAAAGAAGCCTAACATCACATACTTCAAGCCACTCGGTGTACGTGTTTTGTGCATAAATGAAGACTCAGGTACATCTCTTTATCTCTTTTAGGTTTTGTTTCTAAGTCATTCCGAGCTTTATAGAATCTCATATCTAAGTTTTCATTCTGTTATGATCGACTCGGAAAATGCTTTCCTACATAATCGCTTACTTTTGTTTCTAACTCGCTCGGACATCACTAAGAACCATCGCATACTTAAATAATTTCTCTAACACACTTATTCTCGAGTAGTGACTTTGTATTCTAAGGCAAAATGAATTACAACGTTAATTCTTTATTCCAAGTCGGTTTATATCTTGTAGAATTATTTGATAGTATCATGTTCATACTTCTTGATAATTTAATATCTAATTTGATTGTGTTTAAGATTGACTCTATATGGAATCTAAACCTATTGTGCATTAGACTCAAAAAATTACATTATTTTAGGCCTAGGATAATTAAGCTCTTAATAACTCTAATTTAATAATTATTTGTGCCTAATCTTGGACCAAAGTATACTTGGAAGAACCAATGTGGTTTGCTTTTGTAAGTTATTCAAACAAAGCTAATCTATTTTTTGAATTTAAAAAGCAACTGTCTTCTAGCTGTTAAACACCAACGGACAAGCTTTAGCTACTTCTAGACATGGCTCGGACACCGTGTCATGGTTGTTTGTTTCCAAAACTGGAAAACTCCAACTCTAGGCTTAACGGCTATTTCAACCTCGGTGTTCAGTCACCACCAAGTGATTGGACCATCTTTTGGAGCCAAGAGCCATTGCATAATGTTCACATCCCAACGGATCTTTTTGAGCGATTCAAAATAGCCATTACAACGGTTAGTGAAGATTTCAGTCAAGAACCAAAACTCAACGGTCATTCCGCCTTGTTCGCTATGAATAAAAGCAACTCCATAAGACATAAAGATTGTTGGAACAAAAATTATTGTTGAACTAATTACGGTTCTCGTCCTTACTCAATCTTCTACTTACATTCTCAAAGTTGTAAAGAAAGTCTTGTAGTTAGTTAGATACTTCTCTTACTTTCTTAGTATGTCCCTTGACTGTAAGGGTTAACTCAGCTCGGTTGTCCCCGATCGTAAAGGTTATCTCGATAAGGAAGTAATAGATCGGATAAGGGAACTTCGAGTCTAGGAAAACATTGTAAGGAATTGTATTAAGGAGGAATTCCGGTTGAGTCGAGTCCTGTGTATTTTGTGGATTTAGAATAGTTGATTTAACTTGGTGCTTAGATTAGCACTGTCTGTGGTTTTCTGTCCCAGGAGGGTTTCCACGTATATTTGTGTATTTTAAGTTTCAAAGTCGAATCCGGACTCGAATCTCCTTTATCCAAGTGTTTGTGCAAAAAGTATTTTTATTTCCTCATCACCTTATTCAACCCCCTCTAAGGGGACTTAGACTTACCAAAAGCAAACCTTCAATTGGTATCGAGCCTAGCCTTTCAAGAGGAACTCGCCATCCAAAGGTCTAAAGATCATATGGCTTAGAACATTGGACAGTTCGATGAAGAAGATGATTATGATAACTCAAAGTATCTTATGGCATCGACGGACTCATAAGCTGAATTTGAGTCGAGACAATAAGAGCTGAGATATTGAGGAGGCAAGTGAATACTTTCTCAAGTTCTCCAAAGTTGATTTAGCCGGATATATTTATACTTTGGCAGAAAAGTCCAATTCGACTCTTCATAGTTCGAAGAAAAACTTGAGTCTCTTACTATTGAGAGTAATGTTTTGATAAATGAGTTAGAAAACATGAGACAAAATCTGAAGGTACTTAAGACCGAGTGCTCAAGAAAATGAGACTGATTCTTAGTCACTTAGAACAGAGAATGAGACACTAAAAGGAAGCTCAATGAGTCTCAAGACCTTGTTTTCAAACTAACTCAAGGTTAAAAAACCTTGATCTTTTACTTGGCTCTCTATGTGTCTTGAAGACTCGAGACTTTATAGTTACACTTTTCCGAGTTCCATCGAGGAATCGGGTATAAGACTTCATCTCTTATAGTGTTTTGTTTTCAAGTCATTCCATGTGCCTTAGAAACTTTTCCGAGTGATATAACATTTTCTCCGAGTGTTATAGAAACTATTATATATATTTATGCGTGACTCGACCGACTCGGAAAACATACCTGTACTTACCACTTCACACTCGGTTCCGAGTCACTCAACACTCAAGAATATCGCATGTTCAAACACTTTCTTTTATGCGCATAAACTCGAGTCCGACTTCATGTTCCGGGAATTACATTTTTCCAAGTCAGCTTATTTAGTTTGAACTTTGTTCAGTGTAGATCAAGTTTGTTTACTATGATATTTTACTTTGACTTGTTTATCTTCTAGATCGACTAAGATGGAATTTTGAGAATTATGGATATTAGACTCACAAAATTCCATTCCTTTTCTAACACGAGATAATTAGTCACTTAATTATGTTGATTATGTTATTATCTCGTGTCTAATCTTGGACCAAAGTATTTTATACTTTGAGAACCAAATTGATTTACTTTTGTAGGTTATTCAAACGAGGGTATCCTATTTTTGAATTACAAAAGTAACCGGCTTCAAAACGTCAAATCACCAGCGAGACAAGGCTTTTCCCACCTCCGACCTAGCCCCATACACCGTGTCGGGGTTGTGCGCTTCCAAAACTAGAAATCTACAACACTAAGCTCAAGGGTGGTTTCCACCTTACTTTTCAAGACACCACCAGTGGTTTTAGGACTTCCAAAGGAGTTAAGAGCCGTTGCCCAACGTTCATATCGCAACGGATATTTTATGAGTGACTCGGAAAATCCATTACAACGGTCACAAAGGACTTCCAGTCAGAAGATGGACACAACAACTAAGTCTGCTCGGTCATCTATAAATAGAAGCCAACTTTCAAGACTTGAAGATTGCTTGAACCAATTGTTAATATACATACTTGAGCAAAAGTCATTGTATTAATTCTCAATCTTCTACTTACAACTCCAATTGTGTATTTAATACTTCTTTGAGTTGTAAGGTCTTGTACTCAGATACAAACACTCTCTTTCTTACTTTCTAAGTAAGGTCCCTTGACTGAGCTGTAAGGGTTAACTCAGCTCAATTGTCCCTAACTCGTAAGGGTGATCTCGGTTAGGAAGTACTAGATCGAGATAAGGCAATTTATGTGTCTAGGAAAAACTTATAAGGAGTTCTCTAAGGGAGCAACTTGGGTTGAGTCGAGTCTACTGTATTTTGTGGACTCAAAATAGTGGATTTGATTTCGTGCTTGGATTAGCACGGTCCGTGGTTTTCTACCCCACGAAGGTTTCCACGTACTTTCCGAGATATTACTTTTCTAAGTGCATTCTAGACTCAGTCATTTTTTAAATTGCTATTTAATATATTTCTTCACTCTTTATTGAATTCTAAGTTAATGCTTTTCCGAGTTCATCCTTGCCTCTCGCTCACATCAGATTCATATCTATTTTAAATTTCAAGCAAATTTCATCATCACCCTATTCACCCCCTCTAGGGTGACTTAGACTCTCCAAGAGCAAACCTTCAATTGGTATTACAGCCTAGCCTTTCGGAAAAGATGTGACCATCCAAAGGTTTAAAGATCAAATGGCTCGGAACAACGGAGAGTTCGATGAAGGAAGATCTTCCAGCGAGACCACCAAAGTTCAAAGGATCTAACTTCGTGCAGTGGAAGAAACTTATGGAATGGTTTCTGCTAGATCATGATGAGGATTTTTGGAACATCATACAAGGAGGCAACTACATTCCCATGAAGACGGAAGAAACAAGAGTCATACCTAAGACAAAGGCCGAGTTCACTCGCTGATGAAGCGGAGAAGTTCGAAAGAACATCAAGGCAATGAACATTCGGATGTTCGCTATCAACTCGAATAATAGAACCGAGTGTCCGCCTATGATACAGCTGAAGAAGTATGGGACATGCTGGTCAACACTTATGAAGGCACAAGCCGATTCGGACAAGCGAAGATAAGCCAATATCTTCATAAGTATTAGCTGTTCAAGATCGAGCCGAAGAAAACATCACTCGGATGTTCATTCGCTTTACTGAGTTTACCAACAATCTCAAATCTCTAGGTAAAAAGATTTCCCACAAGGAAATAGGCAGAAAGATACTCGAAGCCTACCCAAGAAAAGATGGGGTCCTAAAGTGACAGCTATCGAAAAGGCTCAGAACTTGTCTCTACTAAAGCCGGACGAACTCATTGGGAAGCTTCTCACCCATGAGATGCACCTGGAGGAGGAGGATGTAGAGGTCGGCACCAAAAGGAAAATTGCGCTGAAAGCCTTAGAAACCAAAGAAGTAGATCTGAGTTCTTCGACACAAAAGAGGATCCCATGGCACTTATTGCTAGAGGCTTCAAGAGAATGATGAAGCACAAGAGATGGGATAAGAAGCCAAGAGAAGAGTTCTATAAGAAAGACAAGAAGGATAGAAAAGGTAAATACTCTTCTCCTTCAAAGTTATCTTTGACTAAGAACCCTGTCTGTTTTGAATGTGGCAGCAAGGAACACATAGACAAGGACTGTCCAAAGAGAAAAAGGGACGAGAAAAAGGAAAAAGGCTATGATGACCACATGGAGTGACGAGGACTCATCAGAAGATGACGAGGACTCGAGATGACTCAAAGCGTCCGATGGCACTTTCCGACTCGAAGTGGAAACAGAGTAAGACACAAATCAATCGGACAATGAGGAAGCAAATCCTCAAGAGGTAATTGAATACTTTATCAAATTTTCCAAAGTTGATTTAGCTAAGTATATTTTCACTTTGGAAGAGAAGTCCAATTCTGACTCATCTCATTTTAAAGAACAACTTGAGTCAATTTCTTCGAGAGCATTTCTTTAAAAAATGAGTTGGAAAAGCTGAGACTTACACTCAAAGAACTCAAGACTAGTGCTCAATCCAATGAGACCGAGTCTCGAGTTACTCGAGAAGGAAAATGAGCACTTAAAGCAAAAGCTCAATGAGTCTCAAGATCTTGTTTTAAAGTTTACTCAAGGTCAGAAAAACCTTGATATGCTCCTAGGATCCCAATGTGTCTCATTCAGAAAAGAATGTCTTCGTTTTAACAAAGAGGAGGATTCCAATTCCTACTTAAAGCTTTTCAAAAGGATTGTAGAACTGTAAAGTTCAGGAAGGCTGAGCACGGTCCCATTCATAAAAATGAAAGGAGGGCTGAGCCGAGACCAGCTTATAGGAGAAAATCATCTCCACCGGTTTATAAGAGAAAAGCTTTTCAAAAGAAAGAGACACAGACTTAGTTCTCTAAATGGAAGACTCGAGAATCAGCCCAAACCCAAAGTCATTCAAATCCGGGTTCCGAAAAACATTCTTCCTCGAAAAGGACCACAGTAAAGGGTGTTACTTGAGTTCGTTAGAGGAAGTTAGAAAGGTTAGTTTGTTTCTGTTCTGCAGGCCACTCGGAAAAGATCAAAAGGGCATTGGTATCTATACAGTGGGTGCTCACGCCACATGTCGGGAGACTCGGGAATCTTTTACGAGTTAGAAGAATACAAAGGAGGAAAAGTCACATTTGGAGCTAATAGCAAAAGTAAGATAATTGGAAATGGCAAGATTGGAAAAGGAAGCAATACTGGTCAGCTCAGTATACCTTATCAAAGGTTTAAAGTACAACCTCCCGAGCATCTCTCAATCATGTGATAAAGGTCAAGAGGTAAGATTCACTCGAACTAACTGTTATATTTCGATGATACTACCAAGGAGATCAAGCTCTTAGGTAAGAGATAAGGTAACACTTACATTATTCCTCTTTCGACCCAAGTCAGAATTTATCTTGTTTAAAAGTATCACTTCTTGATGACTCATGGACATGGCATCGTAGATTAGGTCATGTTAGCATGCATACTATTAAGAAACTGGCATCTCATGGTTGAGTCGGAGGATTGCCTAATTGTGCTTTTAAGAAAGATAAAGTTTGTGAACCATGCACAACAGGGAAACAAGTGAGATCTTCTTTCAAATCTCTGAAGACAGTTTCCACATCCAAGGTGCTTGAAATGCTACATATGGACTTATGTGGTGAAATCCTCGTTAAGAGTCTTGGAGGTAAATCATATGTACTTGGTTATTGTTGATGATTACTCACGATTTACCTGGGTGTGTTTTCTTAAGCACAAAAATGAAGCATTCAAAGAGTTCAGCAAGCTCTGCAGGAAAATCCAAGTTGAGTCTCGGACTCGGATCCGGAGAATTCGAACCGACCATGGAAGGGAGTTCGACTACTCGGAATTTGCAAAGTTTTGTGACAAGAATGGTATCTCCCAGAACTTCTCAGCACCAAGAACTCCTCAAAAAATGGAGTAGTGGAGAGAAAGAACAAAACTCTTGAAGAAATAGCTAGGACAATGATGATTGAACATAATCTACCCTACTATTTACGGGCTGAGGTAGTAAACACCGCAAACTAAACCTTGAATAGATGCCTCATTAGACCCATCCTAAAGAAAACACCATACGAGCTCTACAAAGGGAAGAAACCCAATATCTCATACCTCAAACCCTTTGGATGTAAGTGTTTTGTTCACAACAATGGTAAGGATTACCTGACCAAGTTTAATGCTCGGTCGAGATGAAGGTATTTTTCGGGTTATTCTTCTCATAGAAAAGCTTATCGCATTTTCAATAAAAGAACTAACAAAGTGGAAGAAAGCATCCACGTTGTTTTGATGAGATTGAATAGGAAAAGCCAAGTGAATCATCATTCTCGAGACCTAAGGCTCAGCAGAAATGATGGTCGTGATGAAAATGAGCCTATCGAGAATCAAACCCAACCAGCTCGGAATGAACCGACTCGGAACAATATGACTCGGAATGAGACAATTCGAGAATCCACTCGAATCGCTGAAAGAAAAGCTGATGAACAGGCTCACTCGGAACAAACTTCGAAGATCAATCAATTCAGCCTACAGATCTGGTGAACTAGAGGACAGGTAGAGCATTGAAGTATGCTTATAGTCATCCACTAGAAAACATATTATCCGATATCAATAGTGGGGTAAGAACTCGTTCCTCTCTTCAGAATTTATGTGCATTCACTGCATTCATTTCATTAACTCGAACCTAAAAATGCACTAGAGGCCCTAAATGAACCTGAATGGGTAGAGGACATACAAGAGGAACTCAATCAATTCCAAAGAAACCAAGTCTGGACTCTAACCAAACGACCGTCTAACCACCCAGTCATAGGAACCAAATGGGTTTTCAAGAACAAACTGGATGAAGGTGGTTTAGTAGTCAGAAACAAGGCTAGACTTGTAGCTCAACGATACCATCGGGAAGAAGGGATTGATTATCGGGAAACCTTTGCACCTATTACCGAATTGAAGCCATCAGAATCTCGTTAGTATTTGCATCTAGCATGAATATCAAGTTATATCAAATGGATGTTAAGTGCACTTTTCTTAATGGTTTTATCGAAGAGGAAGTCTATGTTGAACAGCCCCTGGATTTAAAACTCGGAATTTCCAAATCATGTTTTCAAACTTCGAAAGCTCTTTATGGTCTTAAACAAGCTCCCGGAGCTTGGTATGAAAGACTCGAGCAATTTCTTGGTTCAAAATTATTTTAGAAGAGGTCAGATTGACAACACTCTCTTTATAAAAACCAAGGGGAAAGACTTCCTTATCGCTCGGATATATGTTGATGACATAATTTTTGGAGCTACTAATCAAATTCACGTGTCGAGATTTTTCCGAGTTAATGAGACAGGAATTTCAAATGAGTATGATGGGAGAACACAATTTCTTCCTTGGTCTATAAATCAAGCAAGACAAAGATGGAATCTATGTCCATCAATCAAAGTACAACAAGGAGCTGCTGAAAAAGTATATAAACTTCAGGATGCGAAGCATGCAGCAAGACCTATGAGCGAGTAGCATAAAACTGGACTCATATCGAGGTATGATTGGATCTTTGTTATATCTTACTTCCAGTAGGCCAGATATAATGTTTAGTGTCTGTCTATACGCACGATTCCAAGATAATCCAAAAGAATCACATCTCACTGCGGTGAATAGAATATTTAGATATCTTGTAGGGACTCATAATTTAGGTCTATGGTACTCTAGAGACTTAGAACCGAGTCTCTCTAGATACTCAGGTGCTGATTACACTGGGTACAAAGTTGATAAAAAGAGCACCTCAGGAGCTTACCAATTTCGGGTCAATCCTTAATATCTTGGCACTCAAAGAAGCAAAACTCAGTAACTCTATCAATCGCCGAGCCCGAGAATATTGCAAGCTGGAGCATGTTGTGCTCAGATTTTGTGGATAAAGCAATACTTGAGAGACCTTGGACTTTCTTTCAAATCGGTTCCAATCAAGTTCGATAATAAGAGTGCAATCAACATCACCAAGAATCCAGTTTAGCACTCAAAGACGAAAAATATTGAGGTCGGGTATCATTTCGTAAGAGACCATTATGAGAAAGGTGATATTGAACTCGAATTCATTCCTACCAATCTTCAATTAGCTGATATCCTTACTAAGCAACTTAGTGAGGAGTAGTTTTGAAGATTTGCTTGAGGAGAGTCCGAGTCACCCTAGAGGGGGTGAATAGGGTGATAGAAAAATTCTTTGTAAAATCACATGCTTTTGCGCAGAAAGGAGACAAAGACAGATTCCGAGTCTATAAGCAGAGTCGAAAAGATTGGACTCGAAAGCAATGAATCGGAAGGAACAAGAGCGATAAAGCGGCCTGAGTCTAGAATGAACTCGGAAAGATAACACTTAGAATTTTACATGGAAACCCTCCCGGGCGGAAAACCACGGCCCGTGTCAATCCGGACACGAAGTCAAATCCACTATTTTGAGTCCACAAAATACCGTGAACTGACCGAACCCAAGTTGCTCCCTTAGACAACTCAAGTACAGGTTTTCCTAGACTCGAAGTTCCCTTATCCGATCTAGTACTTCCTAGCTGAGATAACCCTTACAACTAGGGACAACTAAGCTGAGTTAACCTTTACAGACTTAGTCACGGGACCTAACAAAGAATGTAAGAAGAGTTTGTAACTAAGTACAAGACCTTACAACTTAGAAAGTAATGAATTACGAGTGGGAGTTGTAAGTTGAAGATTAAAAGTGAATACAAATAACTTTGATCAAGTCTCGTGTATAAACAATATGTTCGGCAACCTTCAAGTCTCATGAAGTGGCTTCTATTTATAGATAACCAAGAAGAGTAACCGTTATCTTCATCTCGCTGACCGAGAGTCTTCGTGACCGTTGATAGAGGCTTTCCGAGTCACTCGAAAGTGTCCGTTGAAATATGAACGTTGGACAACGGTTTAACTCTCTTGGAAGTCCCAAAACCATCGGTAGTGTCTTGAAAAATGAGGTGGAAACCACCGTTAAACTTAGCGTTCCAGTTTTCCGGATATGGAAGCGAGCAGCTTCGACACAATCTTACGGGACTGGAGTAATGAAGGTGAAGAGCCATGTCTGCTGGTGATTTGACGTTACGAGCTCGGCTACTTTTGTAGCTTGAAAAATGTATCCTCGATTGAATAACCTACAAAAGTAAAAACACCTTTGGTTCTCAAAGTAAAAATACTTTGGTCCAAGGTTAGACACGAGATAATAAAGTAATTATGATAATTAAGTAGCTGATTATCCGAGTCGGAAATGAAATGGAATTTTACGAGTCTAATATCCATGATACTCATAATTCCATCCGACTTAGTCTAAGCGAAGAAACAAGTTCGATAAAGACTATCAGAGAGGATTAGCTTGATATAGACTAAGCATGAAATGAACTACGAATACTGACTATGCGGACAATAGAACAAATAACCACAAGTCGGGTTCTATGCGATTAATCTGAGTGAGGATGGACTCGGAATAAAGAACTAGTTTTACGAGTCGCTACGGAAAAGCAATAAATGTGAAAAGTGAAGGATGTATCACTTAGAGAAAATACTATTTTACTCAAATAAGTTTCTAATACACAGAGAATGCCTTGGAATCAAAACTCTATATGTATGATATCGTTATACCCGATTCCTTTCTCATAACTCGAGAAAAGTATTGAGCGAGTGTCCGAGTCTTCAATCTCCCCTTTTTGATGAAAGGCATTCCATACTTAAACGAAACTTTGTTAGAGGAAAATAGATTGACTTTGAGTCGTTTGCTTATGATTAAGACATATTCAATAAATTAGAGCAATATATAATATATCGAAGCGAGAACAAAATATAGTATGCTTTAAACATTAACTCGGAAAATAAAGAACTCGGAAGATAATAATGAAATGCATTAGTCCATTAAAAATTTTACAAGGGCGGAAAAACTTCCCTAGACAAGACAACCAGTTTCGACTACATTTCTCCCCCTTGCCTTTTAGCAAAACAAAATAACCAAAAAAAAAAAAAGAAAGGGAGAAAAGAACAAGTAATACATAGTAGTTGTCCGGACAAAAAAATTTTTAAAAGAAGAAAGTCCGGAGACACCGAGGAATTGTGACTCGGTGCATGGCTCCTATGAGGGAGGGGATTTCGAGTGGAGGCGGAGGTGCGCCGGCGGCTGATACGATCTTGACGATGTGCTAGAGCGCGTCGAGGGAGAACCGGGATTGTCCTCGGGGGCTCAACTACGAGTGGGCGACCCGGAGAGAGTGGATCGAGGGGTTCTTCCCTTGGGACCTCGGTGGCTGGAGGGGGCTGTTCGACCGACTCGCTGGAGGAGCAAGGTCTTCGACCGACCTGCATGGCTGTCTGCGAGCCGAGTACAGCGATTTGAGCTTGGGGAGCGAGGCGGACCCTCAGCGGTTGCCACGGCCTCTTCTTCCCTTTGTCCGGAAGGGCCTGCCTCAGCCGCGGGTTCCTCGAGCATCTTCTCGCTACATCTGCAGCTTCTTCCTCTTCTTCCTCATCCCCGCTGTCCGAGGAGGTCGGACTCAGGCTCGAAGACGCTTCGAGACGCGTCTCGAGTCATCCCGGTCTCGAGCCGCCTTGGACCGTCTCTCTCCGAGGAGCTAAGTTAGCTCCTTCGCTCCTTAACCAGCTCCCTCATCTCAAGAACGAGAGACTACTCGCTCTCGGATTTGGGACTCGACCCGTCTTTTGGTTGATGGTCGGACCCTAGAGGACAGCTTCGAAAGCCCCGAGCATGTCCCCGAGTTCGGAAGACACAAAGCCGATCTTGTCCATGAAGACGGGGACAAGAGGGCGAGAGGGAGATTTGGAGGGACCTGAGGTGGAGGCACCACCAGGTGAAGAGGGAAGAGGGAGAGGGGTTGATTTCGAGTCCGAGGTGGAGAAGGAGGCCTCGGCTACGAGTTGTGAACCCGGACACCGGGGTTAGTTTCCTAGTATCCGTACCCCTTGAGTTCCTTCTTGCCGAACACAATGGTCATCTCGGACACCGCGTTAGGGTCCGAGGGAAGAGGAACTTGAAGACAAGGGTTAGAAGATCATCGAAAGGAAAGGAGGTGTTCTTCTTGGTTTGGAGTTGAGCTGGCACAGCTGCCATCCGCTCAATGATGAAGGGGAAGAGGTCTACTTCGTATCCCTCAAGGATATCGAACGAGGCTTTGAGGTGCTTGGAGTTGGGGTTCTCCTTGCTAGAATGTCTGTGAGAAGAAGGTTCTTATCGGTAGAAAGCACGAAGCCTAGCTTCGACTTCAACCGAGTCACGTAAAAGTTTTTCCTGGACTCGGGGAGTTCTTTTGCGTATTTTTCAAAGAAGTTGTCGGTGACTTCGAGTGAAAGGGATAGGGTTGTTGTTTAAGAAAAGAGAAGAAACTTTGAACAGGCGGTGGAGGAGGGAGGTATTGATACTGAACAGTAATGTTCCGAACCCGAGAGGTTAGAACATTTTCGGAGTGAGAGAGGTGAGTATAAAACTCGGAGACGAGTTTCGGGATAGATGAACTTGCTGAAACATAAGAAATGGTAGACTCCGGTGGTTTGGATGTTGGACAACCAGGAGAATTTGGTGGTTGGGAAGAATTTGTCATCCAGCGCAAGGTGCTTGGGAAACAACGGGTTTAGAAGGGGTTGAGCTTTCGGCTTGTTGGTGCACAGCCTTTTGGAGGATGAAGAAACTTGGAAGTCGGGATGGTTTCCTCGTTTAGGCATTGTGAGAGAAGGAGAGAAAAGATGAAACTTTTCGAATGAAAGAGAGAAGGAGGTGTAGAAGAGAAGAGAATGAAAATGAAAAAGAGATGGAAAGAGATGAGAGCAGATCGAAACTTACGAGAGAGAGAGTGAGAGCTTCTTCGACGCTTGCGGACGATCAAGAGTGATTGTTCATGTAGTAATCTTCCGTGAGAAGTTTTCGTTTGAGCGAGATGGAGTTTAGAATAACGAGATGAAGATGGATAGACGTTATTTATAGAAAATAAGCGCGCCCGTTCAACTATCCGTTAAGTAACTCCGTTCGACTCGGCTTGTCCATCGGTCACTAAAGACCGGTGTGACGGTTCTTCTTCAACGGTTGAGATACCAGCGGTTTGAAATCCATGGCTAAAATCCGATCGCAGCGCTCGAGAGAGAGAGAGAAAAGATTTTGAAAATATAATCCGAAACTCTCCACTTGTTCTAGAGATAGTTTCGAAAATTTAACGTCCAAGTTTGCTACGTCCGAGTGTGACTCGAAAGGTTTCGAGTGACTCGAAACACGAAATAACTATCAGCCCAGTATCACTGAATCAATCGAACTAATGGTTATTAACAAAGAAAGCACATAGCACGGAATTATGCAATAAAAGTAACACGTAATTAAGCATTTAACATACCATGCTCATTCCGAATAAAGCAAAATTGATCTTTACCAAGAGGCTTAGTAAAGATATCAGCTAATTGAAGATTAGTAGGAATGAACTCAAGTGCAATATCATCCTTTTACGAGTGATCGCGTAAGAAGTGATACCCGACCTCAATACGCTTTGTTTTTTAGTGCTTGGACAGGATTCTTAGTGATGCTGATTGCGCTTTGGTTGTCACACTTGATTGGAACCGAGTTAAGAAATAGTCCAAGATCCTTCAAGTGTTGTTTTATCCAAAGAATCCGAGCGCAACAAGCTCCAGCGGTAATATATTCAGCTTCCGCGATCGATAGAGCTACCGAGTTCCGCTTCTTTGAGTGCCAAGATATTAGGGATTCACCCGGAAATTGGCAAGCTCCGGATGTGCTCTTTCGATCAACTTTGTATCCTGCGTAGTCCGCATCCGAGTACCCGGTCGAGTCGGTTCCGAGTCTCCGGAATACCACGGACCTAAATTCCGAGTGCCTCGCAAGATATCTAAATATTGTCTTCACCGCAGTGAGATGTGATTCTTTTGGGTTAGCTTGAAATCTTGCGCATAAACAAACACTCGAACATTATATCTGGTCTGCTTGAAGTAAGATATAGCAAAGATCCAATCATACCTCGATAAACTTTCGATCTATTGCGTTACCTTTCTTGTCCGAGTCAAGTTTTATCGTCGTTGCTCATGGGACTAGATGCGTGCTTTGCATCTTGAAGTTTGTATTTCTTCAGCAGTTCCTTGGTGTATTTTGATTGATGAACAAAGATTCCATCTTTGTCTTGTTTGATTTGCAACCCAAGGAAGAAATTGAGTTCTCCCATCATACTCATTTGAAATTCTTGACTCATCAACTCGGAAAATTCTCGACACGTAAATTCATTAGTATCATCGAAAATAATATCATCAACATATATTTGAACAATAAGGAAATCTTTCCCTTTGGTCTTTATGAATAGTGTCTTATCGATCTGACCTCTTTTGAAATTATTTTGAACCAAGAAGCTACTCGGTCTTTCATACCAAGCTCGAGGTGCTTGTTTAAGACCATAGAGAGCCTTTTGAAGTTTAAAAACATGATTTGGAAATTCCGAGTTTTCAAAACCAGGAGGTCTGCTCGACATAGACTTCTTCTTCAATAAAACCATTGAGAAAGGCACACTTAACATCCATTTGATATAATTTAATATGCATGTCTGGATGCAAATGCCAACGATATTCTAATGGCTTCAATTCAGCTACAGGTGCAAAGGTTTCCCCACAATCAATTCCTTCTTCTTGATTGTAACCTTGAGCCACAAGTCTAGCCTTATTTCGACTACCACTCCACCCTCATCCAGTTTGTTTTTGAAAACCCATTTGGTTCCTATAACCGGGTGGTCGAAGGTTGGTTAGTCGAGTCCGGACTTGGTTTCTTTCGAATTGATTTAGTTCTTCTTGCATGCCCTCTACCCATTCAGGTTCATTAAGGGCCTCTAGTGCATTTTTGGTTCGAGTTAATGAAATGAATGCAGTGAATGCACATAGATTGTGTAAAGAAGAACGAGTTCTTACCCCACTTGTTGATATCGAAATGATGTATTCTTGGGGATGACTGGAAGTAAATTTGAAAGCTTTACCAGTTCTTTGATTCACCAAGTTCGTGGGTTGAGCTGCTTGATCTTCGGAGACTTGTTACGAGTGATCTTCTTCATTGACTTGTTCGTTCCGAGCCAACTCTTGAACCTGTCTCATTCCGAGTTACCTCGTTCCGAGTGACCTCGCTCCAAGTCGGTTGGGTCCGAGTCTTTGTAGGCTCCACTTCGTCATCATCCTTTCGAGATTTAGTTCCGAGTATGAAAACTCACTCGCCTTCCCCTGTTCAAGCTCATCAAATACTACGTGGATACTTTCTTCCACTTTGTTAGTTCGCTTATTAAAGATGCGATAAGCTTTGCTATGAGAGGAGTAACCTAGAAAAATACCTTCGTCCGACCGAGCATCAAACTTGGTCGGATGATCCTTACCATTGTTGTGAACGAAACACTTACATCCGAATGGTCCGAAATAGGAAATATTTGGCTTCTTCCCTTTGTAGAGCTCATAAGGTGTTTTCTTCGAATGGGTCCGATGAGGCATCGATTGAGAGTGTAGTTGGCTGTGTTCACTCGCCTCGCCTAGAAATAGTAAGGCAAGTTGTGTTCAATCATCATTGTCCTTGCTATTTCTTCAAGGGTCCTGTTCTTTCTCTCTACTACTCCATTCTGTTGAGGAGTTCGGGTGCTGAGAAGTTGTGAGAGATTCCATTTTTGTCACAAAACTCGAGAATTATGAGTAATCCCTTCCATGGTCGGTTGGAATCTTTTGAATCTGAGTCCGAGACTCAACATGAATCTTTCTACAGAGCTTGCTGAACTCCTTGAAGGCTTCATTTTTATGCTTGGAGAAAGCACACCCAGGTAAATCTTGAAAAATCATCAATAATAACAAGTATGTAAGATTTACCTCCGAGACTCTTCACGAGGATTTCACCACATAAGTCCATATGCAGCAATTCAAGCACGTTGGATGTGGAAACTATCTTCAGAGATTTGAATGAAGATCTGACTTGTTTCCCTCTGGTGCATGCTTCACATACTGTGTCTTTCTCAAAAGCACGGTTAGGTAATCCTCTAACCAGACTATGAGATGCAAGCTTTTTGATAGTATGCATGCTAATATGACCTAATCTACGATGCCAAGTCCAAGAATCATCATGGAGAGAAGCTTTTATTGAAGCTTTTAAACAAGATAAGTTCTGACTTGGGTGAGAAAGAGGGATGATGTAGGTGTTACCTGATCTCTTACCCGAGAGCTTTATCTCTTTGGTGGTCTTATCCGAGATGTAGCACTTAGATTGAGTGAATCTTACCTCTCGACCTTTGTCGCATAGCTGGAAGATGCTAAGTAGATTGTATTTAAGCCCTTTGACAAGGTAGACTGGGCTCACCAGATTGCTTCCATTTCCAATCTTGCCAATGCCCACTATCTTACCCTTGCTGTCATCTCCAAAAGTGACTTTTCCTCCTTTATATGATTCTAGCTCGAAAAGAGTCCTTGGTCACCCGACATGTGTCGAGAACATCCGCTGTCCAGTACCGGTGTCCTTTTGATCTTTTCTGAGTTACCCGCAAAACAAAGAGAATCTAACCCTTCTCACTTCCTCTAACGAACCCAGTAGCATTCTTTACTCGGGGTCATTTTCCGAGGAAGAAGGTGTTTCGGAACCCGATTTGAATGACTTTGGGTTTTGTCCGATTCCGAGTCTTCCTCTCGGAGAATTGAGTCCGTGTCTCTTTCTTTTTGAACACCTTTCCTTTTGAAACAGAAGAGAATGGTTTCTTTTTGTAAATAGCTCTGGGCTTAGTCCTCCTTTCATTTCTATGAATAGGACCATGCTCAGCTTTTCCGAACTTTATAGTTCGGAATCTTTTTTAAACAATTCGAGTAAGAATTAGATTCTTCCTCTTTGTTGAAACCAAGACCTTCTTTTCGAAAAGAGACACATTGTGATCCTAAGAGCATGTCGAGGTTCTTCTAACCTTGAGTAAACTTTAAAACCAAATCTTGAGACTCAGTGAGCTTCGTTTTAGTCGCTCATTTTCTTTCCTAAGTAACCCGGACTCGGTCTCATTAGTTTGAGTACTTGTCTTGAGTTCTTTGAGTGTGAGTCTCAATTTTTCTAATTCGTTTTTCAAAGAAGTGCTCTCGAAGTGATTGACTCAAGTTGTTCTTTGAAATGAGAAGAATTAGAATTGGACTTTTCTTCCAAAGTAAAAATGTATTTAGCTAAATCAACTTTGGAGAATTTGAGGAACTAGTTTATTACCTCTTGAGGATCGGTTTCCTCATTGTCCGAGTCCGAGTCCGACTCTCTTTCAGCTTCCGAGTCGGAGATTGCTATCGGACACTTAGAGTCATCGAGTCCTCGTCGTCTTCGATGAGTCCTCATCGCTCCATGTTGCCATCATGGCCTTTTTCTTCTTCCTGTCCCTTTTTCTTTTTGGACAGTCCTTGACTATGTGGTCTTCTTTGCCACATTCAAAACACCCGAATTCTTAGACAAAGATAACTTTGATGGAGAAGAGAACTTACCTTTTCTATCTCTCTTGTCTTTCTTGTAGAATTCTTCTTTTGGTCTTTTGTCCCATCTTTTATGCTTCATCATTCTCTTGAAGCCTCTTGCAATGAGTGCCATGGGATCATCTTCTAAGTCGAAGAGCTCGGACTTGCTTCTTTGGATTCCGAGGCTTTAAGCGCAATGTTCTTTTTGGTAGTACACTCAGCATCTTCTTCTTCCGGATGTATCTCATGCGTTAGAAGCTTTCCAATGAGCTCGTCCGGCTTCGGGAGCGAAAGGTTCCGAGCCTCTTCTATGGCAGTCACCTTAGGACCCCATCGTCTCTTGAGTAGGCTTCGAGAATTTTTCAGGCACATTTCTTCATGGGAGATTTTCTTTCCCGGAGATTTGAGATTGTTGGTGATCTCGGTGAAGTGGATGAACATCCGAGTAATGTTCTCCTCTTGCTCCATTTTGAAAAGCTCATATTTGTGAAGATACTCGACCGATCTTCGCTTGTCTCACCTGACTTGTACCTTCGTAGGTGTTGACCAAAGTATCCCACACCTCTTTAGAAGAGTCACGAGCGTAAACTCGATTATATTCTTCGAGCTTATGGCGCACATGAGAATGTTCATGGCTTTGAAATTCTTTCCGAACTTCTCCGCTTCGCTGGTGTGAACTCGGCCTTTGTCTTGGGAAGGATTCTGAATTCATCTATCTTCGTTGGAATGTAGTTTCCTTGTTGTATGATTTCCCACACGTCTTCATCATGATCCATGAGAAAACATTCCATAAGTTTCTTCCAAGTGCCCAAAGTTTGAACCTTTGAATTTTGGTGGCTCTGTTGGAAGATCTTCCTTCGTCGAACTCTCCGGTGTTTCGAGCCATCCGATCTTTAAACCTTTGGATTGTTAGATCCTTTACGAAAGGCTAGGCTCGATACCAATTGAAGATTTGCTCGGGGAGAGTCCGAGTCACCCTAGAGAGGGGGTGAATAGGGTGATAGAAAAATTCTTTGTAAAATCACACGCTTTTGCACGTAAAGGAGACAAAGACAGATTCCGAGTCTACAAGCGGAGTCGAAAAGATTGGACTCGAAAGCAATGAATCGAAGGAACAAGAGCAAGAAAGCGATCCGAGTCTAGAATGAACTCGGAAAGATAACACTTAGAATTTTACGTGGAAGCCCTCCTGGGGCAGAAAACCACGGCCCGTGTCAATCCGGACACGAAGTCAAATCCACTATTTTGAGTCCACAAAATACCGTTAACCGACCGAACCCGAGTTGCTCCCTTAGACAACTCAATACGAGTTTTCCTAGACTCGAAGTTCCCTTATCCGATCTAGTACTTCCTAACCGAGATAACCCTTACAGCTAGGGACAACTAAGCTAAGTTAACCTTTACAGCTTAGTCACGGGACCTTACAAAGAATGTAAGAAGAGTTTGTAACTCAAGTACAAGACCTTACAACTCGAAAGTAATGAATTACAGAGTGGGAGTTGTAAGTTGAAGATTGAAAGTGAATACAAATAACTTTGATCAAGTACGTGTATAAACAATATGTTCGGCAACCTTCAAGTCTCGTGAAGTGGGTTCTATTTATAGATAACCAAGCAGAGTAGCCGTTATCTTCATCTCGCTGACCGAGAGTCTTACGTGACCGTTGATAAAGGCTTTACGAGTCACTCGGAAAGTGTCCGTTGAAATATGAACGTTGGACAACGGTTTAACTCTCTTGGAAGTCCCAAAACCATCGGTAGTGTCTTGAAAAATGAGGTGGAAACCACCGTTAAACTTAGCGTTCAGTTTTCCGGATATGGAAGCGGACGGCTTCGACACAATCTTCCGGGACTGGAGCAAGGAAGGTGAAGACCCATGTCTGCTGGTGATTTGACGTGCTAAAGCCGGCTACTTTTATAGTTTGAAAAATGTATCCTCGATTGAATAACCTACAAAAGTAAAAACACCTTTGGTTCTCAAAGTAAAAATACTTTAGTCCAAGGTTAGACACGAGATAATAAAGTAATTATGATAATTAAGCAATTGATTATCCGAGTCGAAATGAAATGGAATTTTCCGAGTCTAATATCCATGATACTCGAATTCCATCCGACTTAGTCTAAGCGAAGAAACAAGTTCGATAAAGACTATCGGAGAGGATTAGCTTGATATAGACTAAGCATGAAATTAACTACGAATACCGACTATACGGACAATAGAACAAATAACCACAAGTCGGGTTCTATGCGATTAATCCGAGTAAGGATGGACTCGGAATAAAGAACCAGGTTTTCGAGTCGCTACTGAAAAGCGATAAATGTGAAAAGTGAAGGATGTATCACTTACGTAAAATACTATTTTACTCAAATAAGTTTCTAATACACAGAGAATGCCTTGGAATCAAAACTCTCTATGTATGATATCGTTATACCTAATTCCTTTCTCATAACTCAGAAAAGTATTGAGCGAGATCCGAGTCTTCAAGTTTTGCTTTATTAGGAATGAGCTTGGTATGTTAAATGCATAATTTTTTTAAAATTCCATTGCATGACTATGTGATATGTCCTTACAATTCTTTAATAACCACTAGTTCAGTTGATCCAGTGATACCGAGCCAATAGCTGTTATCTATTTCCAGTTTCGAGTCACTCATAAACTTAGTTGAGTCAAACTCGAGACTTTGAGAAAATTGGACATTAAACTTCGAAATTATCTCTAGACTAGTGGAGAATTTCAGAATTTATTTTCAAAACCTTTCTTTTACTCTCTCTCTCTCGCTCTCGCGTCGTGATCGGACAACTAGCCGTTGGGAGACAAACCACTGGAATTCTAATCGTTGTAGAAGAGAACAGTCACACCGGTCCGAGGTGACCGCTGAAAGAGCCGAGTCGAACGGATACTCGAAGGACGATTATTTTCTCATAAATAGCGCCTATTCTCCTTTATTTCATTACTTGACTCTTCGCATACTCTCTCTCTCTCAATCAAATCTTCGTGAACACGTTCTCTATGATTTAAAAGCGACACCCAGCGATCTCAAGCTTCATGAAGAACATCTCAAGTAAGCTATGTTGCTCACAAACTCTTTCTTGTTCTACTCTTTTATTTTTTTCTCTTTCACTCTCTTCAAGCTCCTTGCTTCTCCTCTCTCTCAACCTTATCTACTCTCTCTTTTCTCAATCAAAATGCCGAAAAGAGGTTCTCACCCTGATTTTCTTGGCTCTTTCACCAAGAAACCCCGCACTAAAAGCCAGGAAGGCCCCTCAAATTCTAAACCTCTTGTCACTCAACATCTTGCGCTGGATGATAAATTCTTCCCAACCACAAAATTTTCGTGGTTGCCTCACATACAATCGACCGGGGTCTACAACTTTCTTTGTTTCAACAAGTTCATGTATCCTGAACTCGTATCCGAGTTTTACACTCATCTTTCCAGCTCCGAAGGTATTCTAACCTCCGGAGTTCGGAACAAAGACTGTTCGAATCAATACTTCCCTTCTCCATCGTCCTGTTCAAAGTATCTTCCCTTTTCTTGAACAGCAATCCAAGTACCTTTCAATGAGGTCGCCGACGACTTCTTTGAAAAGTACGTCAAAGAGTTCCCCGGGTCATGCAAAAATTTCATGTGACCCAACTAAAGTCGAAGCTCGTCTTCCGTGTTTCTTGCTCGAAGAGAACCTTCTTCTCACAAAGCATTCCAAGCAAGGAGAACCCCAACTCCAAGCATCTTTCCTTCTTTTGATATTCTAGAGGGCTACGAAGTAGACCTCTTTCCCACTATCATCGAGCAAATGGCAACTGTGTCGGCTCGGACTCGTAACAAGAATAACACCCCTCTTGCCTTCGAGTGCTCTTCTCACTCGATTTTCAAACAGCTTCAAAGTTCCTCTTCCCTTTGATCCGAATGTTGTTTCGAGGCTGCCATTGTCACCAGCTAGAAAGAACTTCTTGGGTACGGATACCGAGAAACCAAACCTGGTGTCCGGATCCACAGCTCGTAGTTGAGGCCACCCTCTCCGCCTCGGACTCGGACTAAAATGCCTCTTTCTCTTCCTCGCTCCACCTAGTGGTGCCTCCACCTCAAGTACTTCTAAAACTCTTTCTTCCATTTTGTCCACCGCTTTCATGGACAAAATCTCTTCTGTGTCCTTGGAACTCAAGGACCTTCTCCGATCATTCAAGACTATATTCGAGAGCAACAGGACGTGCTCCTCAAGCCTCGCCAAGTCCTCCTCGGATAGAGGAGAGGAAGAAGAAGAAGGAGAAGCAGAGGGGCTCGCGGCCGAGGCCGATCCTTCCGAGCAAAGAGAGCAAGAAGGACAAGGAGCAACAACCGAGGGTCCGGGTGCTCCTGAAGTGCAACCGAAGTGATCGGCTCGCATGGCAGTCCGAGTGGGTCGAAGAACCTACCGACCAAGGACGAGACAGCGACGAGTCAGCCTGAGCACACCCTTCTCGTCGTTGAGTTCCAAGAGGATGATCCTCCGGACGACCTAATCTCGGGTCGGCCACTCGGAACCGAGCCGATACCGGAGATTCCTGTACTTCCTTCGCCGCGCTCAAGCACATCGTCAAGATCTTATCGGCGCCGGCGTACCACTCGTCCTTCTTCCTCAACCCCGACCGATCCATCCCCTCCTTAGTTTCTTAGTCTTTTATTTACGATATTTCATGTTTTTTTTTTCCGGACATCAAATTTGTACTTCTCGTTGTATTGTTCCCATTTTTTTGTTTTTCCCGAAAGGCAAGGGGAGAATAGATTGAAAAATTTTTGTTGTCTTGTTTAGGCGGAGTTTCTCTCACCCTCTCGTAAATATTTTCTTTGACGTTAATGAAGTAAATGCATTTCATTATTAATTGTTGTCTATCTCGGATTTATTTATTTTCTTCCTCCGATAGCTATGAAATCTTAAGTTATTTACTGAGCAAGTTTGCAAAATCGATTTATATCACTAACAAAGTTTTTGTCTAGGTGTGAAATGGCTCTCATCAAAAAGGGGAGATTAAAGACTCGGACTTTATACTTACACTTTTTGAGTTCCATTGAGGAATCAGGTATAAGACTTCATCTCTTATACGGTTTTGCTTTCAAGTCATTCCATGTGCCTTAGAAACTTTTCCGAGTGATATAACATTTTCTCTTAGTGTTATAGAAATTATTATATATATTTATGCATGACTCGATTGACTTAGAAAGCATACCTGTACTTACCACTTCACACTCGGTTCCGAGTCACTCAACACTCAAGAATATTGCATGTTCAAACACTTTCTTTTACGCTCATAAACTCGAGTCCGACTTCATGTTCCAGGAATTACATTGTTCCAAGTCAGCTTATTTAGTTTGAACTTTGTTCGGTGTAGATTAAGTTTGTTTACTCCGATCTTTTACGTTGACTTGTTTATCTTCTAGACTAACTAAGATGGAATTTTGAGTATCATGGATATTGGACTCGGAAAATTCCATTCCTTTTCTAACTCGGATAATTAGTCACTTAATTATCTTAATTATATTATTATCTATGTCTAATCTTAGACCAAAGTAGTTTATACTTTGAGAACCAAATTGATTTACTTTTGTACGTTATTTAAATGAGGCTATCCTATTTTTGAATTGCAAAAGTAACCGGCATCAAAACGTCAAATCACCAGCGACACAAGGCTTTTTCCACCTCTAACCTAGCCTCGGACACTCGTGTCGGGGTTGTCTGTTTCCAAAATTGGAAATCTGCAATACTAAGCTCAACGGTGGTATCCACCTTACTTTTCAAGACACCAATAGTGGTTTTGGGACTTCCAAAGGAGTCAAGAGCCATTGCCCAACGTTCATATCTCAACGGATATTTTCCGAGTGACTTAGAAAATCCATTACAATGGTCACAAAAGGACTTCCAGTCAGAAGATGGCCACAATGACTAAGCTGCTTGGTCATCTATAAATAGAAGCCAACTTTCAAGACTTGAAGATTGCTTAACCAATTGTTAATATACATACTTGAGCAAAAGTCATTGTATTCATTCTCAATCTTCTACTTACAACTCCAATTTTGTATTTAATACTTCTTTGAATTGTAAGGTCTTGTACTCGAGATACAAACAATCTCTTTCTTACTTTCTAATTAAGGTCCCTTAATTGAGTTCTAAGGGTTAACTAAGCTCAGCTTGTCCCTAACCGTAAGGATGATCTCAGTTAGGAAGTACTAGATCGGATAAGGTAAATTCTTAGTCTAGGAAAAACTTGTAAGGAGTTGTCTAAGGGACAACTTGGGTTGAGTTAGTCTACTGTATTTTATGGACTCAAAATAGTGGATTTGACTTCGTGCTTAAATTAGCACGGTTCGTGGTTTTCCGCCCCAGGAGGGTTTCCACGTACTTTCGAGTGCATTCTAGACTCGGTCAGCTTTTAAAGTGTTGTTTAATATGTTTCTTCACTCTTCACTGAATTCCGAGTTAATGCTTTTCTTAGTTCATCCTTGCCTCTCGCTCACATCGATTCATATCTATTTTAAATTTCAAGCAACTTTCATCATCACCCTATTCACCCCCCACTAGGGTGACTTAGACTCTCCAAGAGCAAACCTTCATGTCTCATTTAGGAAAAAGGGATTTGGTTACAATGCTTAAGAGGAATCTAATTCCTATTCCAGTCTTTTCAAAACCGATTCTCGAACTGTAAAGTTAAGGAAGGTTGAGCATGGTCGCATTGATAAGAATTAAAAGAGGATTTAGCCAAGTCTAACTTACAGGAAAAAGCCTTCTTTACGGATTTTCAAAAGAAAGAGACACAAACTCAATTTTCTAGAAAAAGACTGAGAATCATACTAGTCCCAAAATCATTCAAATCCGGGTTCCCAAGAGTGATCTTCCTCGGAGAAAGACCACAAGTAAAGATAATTACTGGGTTTGTAAGAGGAACCGAGAAGGGTTAGTTCATTTTTGTTTTCAAGGTAACTTAGAAGAAGAAAGGTCATTGGTACTTGAACAGTGGATGGTCATGCCATATGTCGGGTGACTCAAGACTCTTTTATAAGTTAGAAGATCTAAAAGGAGGCAAAGTCACATTTGGAGACAACAGTGAAGGCGGGATTGTAGGGATTGGCAAAAGTGGTGATGGAAACAACTCAATAAGTTCATTCTACCTTGCCAAAGGGCTGGAATACAATCTCCTCAACATCTCTCAGCTTTGTCACAAAGGGTAAGAGGTAAGGTTCACTCAAACGAACTACTACATGTCCGATGCAGTCACCAAACGGACTAAGCTCTCGAGTTTGAGGTCCAAGTAACACTTATATTAGCCCTCTCTCATATTCAAGTTAGAAATTATTTTGTTCGAAAGCATATTTGAATGATGATTCATGGACTTGGCATCGTAGACTAGGTCATATCAGCATGCATACTATCAAGAAACTTGCGTCTCATCGATTGGTTAGGGATTACCTAAATGTGCATTTAAGAAAGATAAAATGTGTGAAGCATGCACAAAAGGGAAGCAAGTCCGATCATCTTTCAAACCACTCCAAACTATGTATACATCTAAAGTGCTTGAAAGAGGTCAGATTGACAAAACTCTTTTCATAAAAACCAAAGGGAAAGATTTTGTTATCATTCACACATATGTTGATGATATTATTTTTGTCGCTACCAATGAAACTCTATGTCAATAGTTTTTTCGATTTGATGAGACAGGAGTTCCAAAGGAGTATGATGGGAGAACTCAAGCTCTTTCTTGGTGTACAAATCAAACAAGATAAGGATGGAATTTATGTTCATCAATCTAAGTATTCCAAGGAGTTGTCGAAGAAGTATAAGCTACAAGATGTGAAGCATGCAAGTAACACCTATGTGGATCGAAACTCTACAAAGGTATAATTAGATCTCTACTTTATCTCACGTATAATAGGCCGGATATTATGCCTAGTGTCCGCCTTTATACAAGATTTCAAGTAAATCCAAAAGAACCACATCTCACTACGGTAAACAGAATTTTTAGATATGTTGCAGGGACTCGGAATCTTGGTTTATGGTTTTCAAAAGACTCGGAACCGACTCTCGGTGGATACTCGGATGCTGATTATGCTGGATACAAAGTTCATAAAAAGAGCACATCGAAGCATGCCAATTTCTGGATCAATCCCTCATCTTCTCGCATTCAAAGCAACGAACCGGGTTGCTCTAGCAACTACCGAGGCTGAGTACATTGTAGCTGGAGCTTGCTATGCTTAGATTTTGTGGATCAAGCTACACTTGAGGGATCTCAGGATATCATTCATATCTATCTCAATCAAGTGTGATAATCAAAGTGCAATTACTATCACTAAGAATCCAATCCAAGCACTCAAAGACAAAGCATATTGAGGTTAGGTATCATTTTATGAGAGACCATTATGAGAAACGTGATATTGAGCTTGAATTCATTCCTACGAAATGTGAGTTAGCTGATATTTTCACGAAGCCTTTGAGTGAGGATCAGCTTTGCATTATTAGGAATGAGCTTGGCATGATTAACACATGATTATGTGAGTTATTACATCAATTATATTTTTGTGATTATGTTTTATATGTTTTACTAAGAAATAGATAAGTGGACTCAAAATGAGACCGAGCCGTGAGTTATTAGTTGTCCGAGTGCTCTTAGTCACTAAGAAACAATACTAAGTTGGACTCAGTTTATAATTAAAATGGAGAATTTCGTAAATCTTTTCGAAAACTTTTCTTCTCTCTCTCTCTACCACGCGTTTAAATAAAAAGAAACTAGTCTGTTGGAAGAAAGCTGCTAGAATACTAGCAATGGAGTGGAGAACGTTACACTCGGTCTACGAGTGTTGAATGGTATTCCGGTCAAAACGAAGGTTGAAGGTCATTCCTTTTCACTATGAATAACACCCCTTTACCTTCTTTTCTTCACTTTGCCCACTGATTACTTGCTCTCATTTTTCTTGATACTTCTACTCGCTCGTATTCTCTCTCTCGCTCTCAATTCTCTAGAAAACATATTATTTGATATCAACAGGCGGTAAGAACTCGGAATGATAAAGGAAAAACTGATGAACAAGCTCACTTAGAATAAACTTCGAAGATCAACCAATTCAGCCTACAGATCTAGTGAATCGGAGAACAGGTAGAGCATTCAAATATGCTTCTAGTCATCCACTAGAAAACATATTATCCGATATCAACAGTTGGGTAAGAACTCGTTCCTCTCTTCATAATTTATGTGCATTCACCGCATTCATTTCATTAACTCGAACCTAAAAATACACTAGAGGCCCTAAATGAACCTGAATGGGTAGAGGCCATGCAAGAGGAACTGGATGAATGTGGGTTGGTAGTCAAAAACAAGGCTAGACTTGTGGCTCAAGGTTACAATCGGGAAGAAGGGATTAATTGCGGGAAACCTTTGCACCTATTGCCGTAATCGAAGCCATTAGAATCCTCGTTAGCATTTGCATCTAGCATGAATATCAAATTATATCAAATGGATGTTAAGTGTGCTTTTCTCAATGGTTTTATCGAAGAGGAAGTCTATGTTGAGCAGCCCCTGGATTTGAAAACTCGGAATTTCCAAATCATGTTTTTAAACTTCAAAAAGCTCTTTATGGTCTTAAACAAGCTCCCGGAGCTTGGTATGAAAGACCGAGCAATTTCTTGGTTCAAAATGATTTTAGAAGAGGTCAGATCGACAAGACTCTCTTTATAAAAACCAAGGGGAAAGATTTCCTTATTGCTCGGATATACGTTGATGACATAATATTTAGAGCTACTAATGAAATTCCGTGTCGAGATTTTTCGGAGTTAATGAGACAGAATTTCAAATGAGTATAATGGGAGAACTCAATTTCTTCCTTGGTCTACAAATCAAGCAAGACAAAAATGGAATCTATGTCCATCAGTCAAAGTACACCAAGGAGTCGCTGAAAAGTATAAACTTGAAGATGCGAAGCATGCAACAACACCTGTGAGTAGTAGCTTGAAACTGGACTCGGACTGAAAAGGTAAAGCAATAGATCGAAACTCTATCGAGGTATGATTGGATCTTTGCTATATCTTACTTCCAGTAGACTCGATATAATGTTTAGTGTTTGTCTATGCGCAAGATTCCAAGCTAATCCAAAAGAATCACATCTCACTGCGGTGAAGAGAATATTCAGATATCTTACAAGGACTCGAATTTAGGTTTATGGTACTCCAGAGACTCGGAACCGACTCTCACTGGATACTCGGATGCTGATTACGCTGGATACAAAGTTGATAGAAAGAGCACTTCGAGGGCGTGCCAATTTCTGGGTCAATCCTTAATATCTTGGCACTCAAAAAGCAAAATTTAGTAGCTCTATCAACTGCCGAAGCTGAGTATATTGCAGCTGGAGCATGTTGTGCTCAAATCTTATGGATAAAATAACACTTGAAAGAACTGGGACTCTCTTTCAAATCGGTTCCAATCAAGTGTGATTATCGGAGTGCAATCAGCGTCACCAAAAATCCAGTTCAAGCACTCAAAGATGAAACATATTGAGGTCGGGTACCATTTTTTAAGAGACCATTCTGAGAAAGGTGATATTGAACTCAAATTCATTCCTACAAATCTTCAATTAGCTGATATCTTTACTAAACCACTTAGTGAGGATCAGTTTTGCTTCATTAGGAATGAGCTTGGTATGTTAAATGCATAATTATATGCTTTCTATGTGAAAACCTCTTTGTATGATCGTGTGTTCTATATTTACAATTCATTAATAACCATTAGTTCAGTTGACTTAGTGATACCGAGCCGATAGTTATTATTTATTTCTAGTTTCGAGTCACTAAAAACTAAGTCGAGTCACTAAGAAACTAAGCTGAGTTAGACTCAAACTTTGAGAAAAATGGACATCAAACTTCGAAATCATCTCTAGAGAAGTGGGGAATTTCGGAATTTGTTTTAAAATTTTTTTCTTTCTTCTTCTCTCTTACACGCCCTGTTCAAACAACTAGCCGTTGAGAGACAAACTGCTGGAATTCTAACCGTTGAGGAGAGAACCGTCACACCGGTCATAAGTGACTACTGAAAGAGCCGAGTCGAACGGATATTGAAGGTCATTTATTTTCTTATATATAGCGCCTATTCTCCTTCATTTCTTTACTTTACTCCTCGCGAACTATCTCTCTCTCTCTCTCTCTCTCTCTCAATAAAATTTCTTGTGAACAAGCGCTCCGTGATCAAAGCGACACCCGGTGCTCTCAAGCTTCGTGAAGATCATCTCAAGTAAGCTCCACTCGTCCTTTCTCATCAACTCGGACAAACCCATCCCCGCCTTAATTTCTTAGTCTTTTATTTACAGTGTTTTATTTATTTTATTTTATTTTATTTTTTATCCGGACATCATGTACTTCTTGTTGTATTCTTCCCATATTTTTTTGTTGTTTTTGCTAAAAGGCAAGGGGGAGAATAGATAGAAAATTAGATTAGATGTCTTGTTTAGGGGAGTCTCTCTCACCCTTTGTAAATATTTTATGTGAAGTCAATGAGAATGCATTTCGTTCCTATGTTTCTGAGTTCGCTGCTTAATGCAAGTATTTCGAGTTTCCATCCAATATGTTTTCTTGCTCAGCATTGTCATTAAAATCAATGCATTTCATTAATAATTTCGTGTATATGGCCTTATGTCTTTTCTTGCTCTATGAACTATGAAATCTTAAGTTTCTTTTCTTAGCAAGTCTACAAATTCAAACTTTTATCACTAACAAAGTTTCGTCTAAGTATGGAATGCCTTTCATGAAAAAGGGGAGATTGAAGACTTAGACTTTTACTTACTCGTTTCGAGTTCCATCAAGGAATCAAGTATAAGATTTCTTCTCCTATAGAATTTTGATTCCAAGTCATTCTATGTGCCTTAGAAACTTTTCTGAGTGATATAACATTTCTTCCGAGTGTTAGAGAAACTACTATGCTATTTTTGCCTCGACTCGATCGACTAAGAAAGCATACCTCTATATTGTACTTCTCACTCGCTCTGAGTCACCCAACAATCAGACATATCACCGATTCAAACACTATCTTTTTCGCGGAATAAACTCGAGTCCGACTTCGTGATTCGAAATTACATTGTTCCAAGTCAGCATATTTTAGTTTGAATTTTGTTTAGTCTAGATCAAGTCCGTTTACTCGATATTCTTTATCCGACTTGATTGCCTTCTAGATTGACTAAGATGGAATTTGAGTTTCATGGATATTAGACTCGGAAAATTCCTTTTCTTTTCCGACTCGGATAATTAGTCACTTAATTATTTTAATTATAATATTATCTGTGTTTAATCTTGGACCAAAGTATTTTATACTTTGAGAACCAAATTGATTTGCTTTTGTAGGTTATTCAAACGAGGCTATCCTAAATTTGAATTACAAAAGTAATCGGCTTCAAAACCTCAAATCACCAGCAGACAAGGCTTTTTCCACCTCCGACCTAGCCTCGGACACTCGTGTTAGGGTTCTCTCGTTTCCAAAACTGGAAATCTGCAACACCAAGCTCAACGGTGGTTTCCACCTTATTTTTCAAGACACCACTAGTGGTTTTGGGACTTCCAAAGGAGTCAAGAACCATTGCTCAACGTTCATATCTCAACGGATATTTTCTCGAGTGACTCGGAAAATCCTTTACAGCGGTCACAAAGGACTTCTAGTCCGAAGATGGACACAACGGCTAAGCTGCTTGGTCATCTATAAATAGAAGCCAACTTTAAGGACTTGAAGATTGCTTAACCAATTGTTAATATACATACTTGAGCAAAAGTCATTGTATTCATTCTCAATCTTCTACTTACAACTCCAATTTTGTATTTAATACTTCTTTGAGTTGTAAAGTCTTGTACTCAATTACAAACACTTTCTTTCTTACTCTCTAAGTAAGGTCCCTTGACTGAGCTGTAAGGGTTAACTTAGCTCAGCTTGTCCCTAAATGTAAGGGTGATCTTAGTTAGGAAGTACTAGATCAGATAAGGAAATTTCGAGTCTAGGAAAAACTTGTAAAGAGTTGTCTAAGGGAGCAAATCAGGTCAAGTCACTCTACCGTATTTTGTGGACTCAAAATAGTGGATTTGACCTCGTGCTTGGGATTATCGCGGTCCGTGGTTTTCTCGCCCTGGAGGGTTTCCACATACTTTCTAAGTTATTATTTTCTAAGTGCACTCTAGACTCGGACAGGTTTAAAGTTTCTATTTAATCTGTTTCTTCACTCTTCACCGATTTCGAGTTAGTGTTTTTCTAAGCTCATCTCCGACTCTCGCTCACATCGATTCATATCTATTTAAAATTTGAAGCAAATTTCATCACCCTATTCACCCCCTCTAGGGTGACTTAGCCTCTCCCTGAGCAAACCTTCATATCTTACCTGTTTCCCTTTTGTGCATGCGTCACAAATTTTATCTTTCTTAAATGCATAGTTAGGGAAACCTCTTACTAAACCATGAGATGCAAGCTTTTTGATAGCATGCATGCTAATATGACCTGGTCTACGATGCCATGTCCAAGAATCATCATGCAGAGATGCTTTTAAGCAAGATAAGTTCTTACTTGGATCGAAAGAGGAATAGTATAAGTATTACCCGATCTCTTACCCCAAAGCTTAGTCTCCTTGGTAGTTGCATCGAAATATAGCAATTGGTGAGAGTGAATCTTACCTCTTGACCTTTGTCATGCAGTGGAGAGATACAGAGTAGATTGTACTTTAATCCCTTGATAAGATAGACTGGGCTGACTAAGTTGTCTCCTTTTCCAATCTTGCCTATTCCAACTATCATGTCCTTACTGTCATCTCAAAAAGTGACTTTGCCTCCTTTGTAATCTTCCAACTCATAAAAGATTCTTGAATCTCCTCACATGTAGCGTGAGCATCCACTGTCTAGGTACCAATGACCTTTTGTCGTTTTCCGAGTTACCTACAAGTCGAAACACACTAACCCTTCTCACTTCCTCTAACGAACCCAAGTAACTCCCTTTACTATGGTTCTATTCTAAGGAAGAAGACTCTTGGGAACCCAGATTTGAATTACTTTGGGTTTTGTCTCATTCCGAGTCTTCTTTTAGAAAACCGAGTCTATGTCTCTTTTGTTTGAAAATATTTTCTTTTATAAACCGGTGGAAAAGGTTTTCTCTTGTAAGCTGGTCCGGGCTCAGTCCTCCTTTCATTCTTATGAATAGGACCATGCTCAGCCTTCCTAAACTTCACAATTCTGGAATCCTTTTTGAAAAGATCCGAGTAGGAATTTGATTCCTCCTCTTTGTTAAAACCGAGTCCTTCCTTTCCGAAGGAGACACATTGAGAGTCTAAGAGCATGTCAAGGTTTTTCCGACCTTGAGTAAATTTCAAAAGAAGCTCTTGAGACTCATTGAGCTTTTGTTTTAAATGCTCGTTTTCTCTTCTAAATTTCTCGGACTCAGTCTCATTAGCTTGAGTACTAGTCTTGAGTTTTCTTAAAGTAAGTCTAAGTTTTTCCGATTCATTTTTCGGACCAATGCTCTTAGAAGTAAGAGACTCAAGTTGGTCTTTGTATTGTGAAGAATCGAATTGGACTTTTCTTCCAAAGTGTAATGTATTTAGCTAAATCAACTTTGGAGAACTTAAGAAAGTATTCTATTACCTCCTAAGGATTTGTCTCCTCATTGTCTAAGTTGTCGGAGTCTTAGATTCAGACTTCTCAGCCTAATAGTGCCATCGGACATTTTAAATTGTCTCGAGTCTTCATATTCTTAAGATGAATCTTTATCACTCCATGTGGCCATCATATCCTTCTTCTTCTTTCTCGTCATTCTTTATTCTTGGACAGTCTTTGACTATGTGATCTTTACTGCTACATTCAAAACAGACCACAGTTCTTAGTTAAAGATAACTTTGAAGGGGAGGAGTGTTTACCTTTTCTATCATTCTTATCTTTCTTGTAGAACTCTTCTCTTGGCCTTTTCTCCCATTTCTTGTGCTTCATCATTCTTTTGAAGCCTTGAACAATAAGTGCCATAGGATCTTCTTCGAATATGAAGAACTCGGATTTTCTCCTTTTCTTTCTAAGGCCTTCAACGACAATGTTCTTTTTAGTGTTGACCTCGACATCCTCTTCTTCCGGATGGATTTTATGGATAAGTAGCTTCCCAATCGGTTCGTCCGGATTTAGTTATGAGAGGTTCCGAGCTTCCTCGATGGCTGTCACCTTGGGACCCGATCTTCTCTTGGGTAGACTTCTTAGGACTTTTCCGCACATCTTTTCATGGGAAATCTTTCTACCCAAAGATTTGAGATTGTTTGTAATCTCATCGAAGCGTATAAACATCCGAGTGATGTTTTCTTCCGACTCTATCTTGAAAAACTCGTATTTGTGATGATATTGACTTATCTCGCACTTGTCTTACTTGGCTTGTTCCTTCATATGTGTTGATAAGAGTGTCCCATACACCTTCGCTGTGTCACAAGCTGACACTCTGTTGTATTCTTCCGAGCCGATGGTGCACATCAGGTTGTTCATTGCATTAAAGTTCTTTCGAACTTTTCCGCCTCTTTAGTGGGGTACTCGAACCTTGCTTTAGGCATAGGTCTTGTATCTTCCATCTTCATTGAACTATAATTGCCTTCTTCTAGGATGTTGTAGACATCTTCATCGTTGTCCAGCAGGAAGCATTCCATTAGCTTCTTCCAAGTGCACGAAATTTGATCCTTTGAACTTTGGTGGTCTTTTGGAAGATCTTCCTTCATCAAACTCTCCATTATTCTGAGCCATCTGATCTTTAGGCCTTTAGGCTGTTAGACCCTTTCCGAAAGGCTAGGCTCGATACCAATTGAAGATTTGCTCTTGGAGAGTCTTGGTCACCCTAGAGGGGGTGACTAGGGTGATCGAGAAATTTTAACAAACTTGGAAGATTTAAGCTTGAACAGAATAATCAAGATAGTATGAGTCTAGATTGGACAAAGAAAAGTATGAACTCGGATTTACGTGGAAACCCTCATACGGCAGAAAACCGTGGCCAGTCCTAGTCCAAGCACTAAGTCAAATCCACTATTTTGAATCCACAAAATACAGCGAGGTTGACTCAACTAGAATTGCTCCCTTAAACAATTCCTTACAGAGTTTTCCTAGACTCATAAATTCCATTATCCGATCTAGTACTTCCTAATTGAGGTAACCTTCACAACTAGGGACAATTAAGCTGAGTTAACCCTTACAGCTCAGGCAAGGGATCTTACTTAGAGAGTAAGAAAGAGTATGTAACTGATTACAAGACTTTACAACTCGGAAAAGTATTAAATACAAACTTGAAGTTGCAAGAAGATTGAATGAATATTATACCAAGAGATATAATTTCAGTAATGTGTTTCAAGCAATCTTTAAGTCTTGAGAGTTGGCATCTATTTATAGATGACCAAGCAGATTAGCCTTTGTGACTAGTTTCGAATAGAAGTCCTTTGTGACCATTGTAATGGTTCTTCGAGTGACGTAGAAAAGATCCATTGAGATGTGAATGTTCTGCAATGGCTCTTGACTCCTAAGGGTATTCCAATCAACTGGTGTTGTCCGAAAAGTAGTTTGGAAACCACCGTTTAGCTTAGCGTTAAAGTTTTTCCAATTTTGAAAACAGACAACCCCGACACAACGTCCGAGCCTTGTTCGAAGTAGAAAAGCCTTGTCTGCTGGTGATTGACAACTTGAAGCCGGTTACTTTTGTATTTCAAAAAGAGATAACCTCATTTAGATACCTGTAAAAGTAAACAATTTTGGTTCTCAAAGTATAAAATACTTTGATCCATGATTAGGCATAGATAATAATTTAATTAAGATAATTAAATGCATAATTATCTCGAGGTCTAGAAGAATGGAATTTTCTTAGTCTAATATTCATTCTACTCAAATTCCATTAGAGTCGAGTCTTAAGAAAGATCAAGTTATAAGAGTTAGAAAATATCGGAGTATAAGCACTTGATATAGACAAATAACTCTTAAACAAAAATGCTCGACTTAAAAATAGGAATTAACATTGTAATTCACTTTGCTCTAAAATATGCTATCGAACTCGGATATGAAGTGTTCGAGAGATTATTTGAACATGCGATAAATCCGAGTGGTGTCCGAGTGACTTAGATACATCAATGCAAGTTGATAGACAAGAATATGTTTTCCGAGTCGAGTCGAATCGAATGAAAACATATGCAATAGTTTCTATAGTACTCGAATGACTTGTAATCATAACCTAAGAGGGATGAGGTTTGTACCTATCTTTGGTAGTACTCGGAATGGTCTAGTTTTAGAGTATGAGTCTTCAAGCCACTCGGAGTTGAGCCACTTCCAGAGATACTAGTGCTGCCGCCGCCGGATCTTCGACATCATCACAAGCATACCAGCGCATGATTATTTTACTAACAAAGTTTCTATCTAAGCATGAATGCCTTTCATCAAAAAGGGGAGATTGAAGACTCGGACTCGAATCTAGATCATACCGAGTACTACATAAAGACTCAGGTACAAACCTCATCCCTCCTAAGTTTTGATTACAAGTCATTCCGAGTACCATAGAAACTCGCTGTTTAAGTTTTCATTCGATTATGATCGACTCACAACACACGTTCTTATCTTTCTTCTCACATTGATGTTTCGAGTCACTCGGACACCACTCGGATTTATCGCATGTTCAAATAATCTCTTTAACACTTTTTATTCGAAGTCAAGTGAATTACAACATGAATTCATCTTTCTAAGTCGAGTATGTTTGTTTGAGAATTATTAGTCCGGATCAAGTACATATACTTTGATGTTTTCACTATTATAATGAAATTTGAGTATAATGAATATTAGACTCAAAAAATTCCACGCTTCTAGGCCGGAGATAATTATGAACTTAATTATCTTAATTAAATTATTATCTATGCCTAATCTTCGACCATAGTATTTTATACTTTAAGAACCAAAATTATTGACTTTTATAGGTTATCCAAACGAGGGCATCTTATTTTTGAATTACAAAAGTAACCGGCTGCAAGTCGTCGATCACTAGCATACAAGGCTTTTCTACTTCTTAATAAGGCTCGAGAGGTTGTGTCAAGGTTGTCTGTTTCCAAAACTGGAAAACTTCAACGCTAAGTTCAATGTTTGTTTCCACCCTACCTTTTAGACAACACCAATTGAATGGAGCACCCTTAGGAGCAAGAGCTGCTGCACAATGTTCACATCTCAACAGATCTTTTCGAGTGACTTAGAACAACCGTTACAACGGTCACAAAGGACTTTTGTTCGGAAATTAGTCACAACGGCTAATTTGCTTGGTCATTTATAAATAGAAGCCACCTCTCAAGACTTGAAGATTGGTGGAATTGTTGTTCAAACACATTACTTAAGCAAAAGTCATTGTATTCATACTCAATCTTCTATTTACAACTCCCAACTTGTAATTCATACTTTCCGAGTTGTAAAGTTTTGTAATCAGTTACATACTCTTCTTACTTTCTAAGTAAGGTCCCTTGACTGAGTTGTAAGGGTTAACTCAGCTCATTTGTCCCTAGCTATAAAGGTTGTCTCGGTTAGGAAGTACTAGATTAGATTAGGAAATTTCGTAGTCTAGGAAAACTCTATAACGAATTGTTTAAGGGAGCAATTCGGTTGAGTCAGTCTACTCGTATTTTGTGGATTCAAAATAGTGGTTTTGACTTGGTGCTTGGACTTGCACTCGTTTGTGGTTTTCTACCCCGGGAGGGTTTCCACGTATATCCGAATTTACACTTTTCCGAGTCCAATCTAGACTCGGATTATCTTAAGTACTCTTTTCAAGCTTAAATCTTCTAAGTTTGTTAAAATTTCCTCATCAACCTATTCACCCCCTCTAGGGTCACTAAGACTTTCTAAGAGAAAACCTTCAACATAAATAATCGGGAATTTAGAGTGTAGCTTCTACATTCTCAAGTTCATGAAAGAGATTGTGACCTAGTTGTAGACACCTAAAACGTCTCCTCGTTATCTATTTTATTTTTGTATTTTATTTTGTTAGCCAAGTTATGAAATCCCAGTCTCGTTTGCGAATTCGGATCATAGTTGGAGTCCGATTGGCGTGATGGAAGATAGTAAACCACCAAAAACCTTTTAGCACCAAAAATTAACCTTATTTACTTTGGGCTGGTGCACAAACCCATTTCTCTTAGGCCAGTCCAAGCTTGGGTCAACGCTTAAGTTTAACCTTTGGCGGATGCCACACATCAAGTCATACTGCCTACAAAACACTCGTGTTTCGTCTCCGAGCATCAAATAGAGACACGAGTTAAATTTGTCCGTACAATGTCGCATTGGCCAGCACTGAAGTTTCATGGAAAAATTTGCCAAAACGCCGCATTTTACTCCAAGCATCCAACCAAGACACGGAAGCCAAGTGCACAAAACGATGCCTTATTTGACCGGCTCCTCGTTTCAGTGGGGCTTCGCCCAAACGTTGCATTTTACTCTAGAGACCACCTACAACACGAAAGGGTGGTATTACTAGACAATGTCGTTTCTTGACCGTGCGCTGCGATTCTCGGCTTTGTCCGTGGGATTACGGTTGAAGGAAGATTTGGTCCAATTTTTTCGATTTTCTAGTCGATTCGTTGCTGCATTTTAGATGGTTGTTTAAGCTGGTACTTAGATTATTTGTGAACTAATCCTTTCACTATAAATAGAGAGCTTAGTCTCTCATTTTAGAGGTGGCCAATGCCTAAGCAAAACCGTAATACCAGGAAATTACAGTGCTAGTTTAATAAATAATTAAATTATTAAAAGTTTAAGTTAAATTAAAAATTTTTTAATTAAGTTGAATTTTAATTTTACAAGTCAAAATGAAAACCCGTAAACAGAAATTGGAATGAAATATATAGAAACTAGAAAATAACAAAAATAAGAAAAGAAAATGAGAAAGAAGGTTGTCTGGCGATTTGAGGAGGCGGTGTCAATAGTTGAGCAAAGAATGAAGGGGTCCAATGAACTCTCGACAATAGCCTACTTAGGTAGAGCAAGCAAATAGTAGGAGAGGTAAGCTAAAGAGAGGAAAATACTAGGCAATTGGAAATTAGAAACAGAACCAAAGAGAGCAGAGACCAAGAGATGAGGAATAGAGAAGGAGAATGAAAGAAGAGAGCTCAGCGAGAAACCATAAGAAACATAAAGGAAATGAGTTAGAGTAAGAGGAGAGATTAGAGGAAGCGAGGAACAAGAGGGAAACCTAGAAGTAAAAGTAACGAACGAGAGATTGAGAACTAGAATCATATCGGAGTAGACACGAGAGAAAGGAAGAGGAAAGAGAGTGAGAAATGGCAAGAATTGAGAGAACCAGAACAAGAGTAAAAACGAGCATCTAAGGAAGCCAAAATAGAGAAGAAGATGAGCAAGAGACCGAGGGACCGAGGGCGAATGAAGAGAGAGTGAGATAGCGAGGGCAAACCGAAGGAGCAGAGCAGAAGAAGAAGAGAAAGAAAGCGATAGGGCCCAAATAGAGGGAGCAAGAGCAACAGAGCAACGACACAGAGTGAGAATAAGAGATTGAAAGATAGAAGAGAGAGAATTTACGTTATGGGAGCAGGACAGAGACCAAGAACAAGAAGGAGGCAGGACCGACGAAGAGGGAAACAGAGAGGAAGGAATCAAAAACACCTAATTCAAAATCCCTTCAAACCCAAATTCTTAGAACCCTATGAACTCAATGTTAGTAATTCAAAATCTTCTCCTAGAGGTAAAAACAAATTAGTTCAACTAATGGGGAAATTGATGCATGAATTTAAAGCTCTAGGTTTAATTGAAGAAGATAGAGACATAAAATCACTAATTTGCTATTGTTTTATTCGATTAATTATTATTGATTGTTGAATTTGATGAGTAATTGATTATTATTAAAGATGCGATATAAAGTTTTATGGTTAGATTGTAATGAGTTTAGATTGAATTAGATAGATGGAGAGAAATTAAGAATCTGAAAATTTGATTGAATGTCCGATTTTTGCATGTTTTTGCCCACTGTCCGAATTTTTGTGAGTTCATGAATAGCCCATTATACTTGTAATTTTTACTGTACCTTCATGATAATTTATGATAATTTTCTATAAAGCTTTATTAATTTTGGATAAGTGGATTGGAAGTTAAGAATTTTTGAGTTAAAATGTCCTGTTTTGGACAAAATTAGGACTATTGAGTAATGGGTTAGGAATTGAAATTTAAGAAACTATGTTGATTGTTTAAGACATATTTGATGATTAAGAAAATTTAATGTATCATAAAGATAATACGTAGTCATGAAACGATAAGTTCGTTAATTAGAAATCCTAATTGATATGTATTTATTATGTTGTGTCTATCTTGAAATATATTGATTATAGGTGATAGAAACACGGTTATATGAGTTATGTTAAGTTGAATCATGTTTATGTGAATTTAGTAGTTGTGAAGTTGTTTTTGAAGTTGAAAAGCATGACTTGTGTGGATTAACTATATCTTGTTCATAAAAGTAAATAATAAGACAATAATAAGAAAATAAGAAACATAAATGACTAAAGAGGAAAAAAGGATTGTTTTATTGATCTAAAACCCCACAAATTAAAGAACCTCATAAGCTATCAAATTAAAGCCACAAATTGAATTGCTTCCACAAATTCCTGAAAGTACGTGTCCTTCAAAGTTTGAGACCACGAATTATTTTGCCTCCAAGAATTGAGCTCATGAATTGTTTTGGGTCCTAGAAATTAAAGAATTAGGTCTCTAGAGCAAGTCATGAATCTTCTTTCCATTCGAATTAAAGAATAAATGAATATGCATAATGAACAAGAATACAAGAATGAATTATTCACATTATGATGAAATGCATGAACAATCTCAAGAAGAAGAATGAGAAGAAGAATAAATCCTAACTTCCTAATTAATTAATATGATATAAGACATGAACTATGATGTGATATTATGTGAGATGATTAATGAATGATTATGTATGATGAGCATGACTAAAAAGAACGAATTAAGTATGTGTTGATTGATTTCATGAATGATTGATGACATATGTGTCGCTCAACCGGTAAGTCTAGTAATTTATCTTGCATGTCTCGAGCATGTATACTCCGAATAGCATGTTATGAGTGAATATAAATTTACGTGTGATTATTACTGAATTAATGTGCAAAGTGAAACAAGGGGTCGTATATGGGTATTCACTAGGCTCGTAAAGCCTATGACCTCACCAACATTTTCGGTATAGAAGTTAGACTCGTTGGAGTGGCTTTTTGGCTTTCACGAGTACCGGACTAACGAGATAAGAAGTCCCTGGATTAGCAATATGTATTATGTTTTCAAGTTGTAATAAATCGATTGTAAGTCGAATCGAAGTTTTGACCATGTATATATGAAAGACCAATGTGTTTATTCCGAGTGCGTGACTCGTTCGGTTGTGTTGTGAATACTCCAAGCGTATGGCTCGTTGAGTTTATGATTATCTTTGTGCAGGGTTGAGATTTTGAACCTATGGATTTAGCCAAATTACAGAGAAAACTTTGCCGAATTTTTCGAAAACCATTGAAAAGAAAGAAACACGCTTCGGCATTTTAAGAAAAATCTAACAAACCTATTTGAAGTCTTATGTTAACTTAGGGGTTCCTTTCGGGGAACCCTAGCATGAAATATGCCAACTCGAGCCCTATATGAATGGATGAATGTTGGTTAAGAAAAACAGAGGTTAGGATATTATTAGTCGACAATGGGAGCGGACTCGTCATGAATTTGTTAAGAGATGTCATAAGTGTCAAGTGTATGCAAACTTGCAACACCAACCACCTTACTTTTTAATGACACATGTATCGCCTCGACCATTTAGTTTGGGGCGTTGAAATTATCGGTAAAGTGACTCTTAAAAGAACAGGTGGCCACGAGTTCGTGTTAGTGGCAATGGACTACTTTACCAAGTGGGGAGAAGTAGCCTACTATATAACCCTAACATCAAAGCATGTGGCAAAGTTCATAACTCGTAACATTATCTTTTGATATGGGGTACCACATGAACCGATTAGTGACCATGGTAATCACTTCAAGAAGAAAGTAGCAGACCTACTGGACAAATATAAAATTAAACACCATAGGTCTTCTCGCTATCGTCCTCGGACCAATGGAGCGATTGAGGCCACTAACAAGAATATTTGAAAAATAATGGAGAAAATGGCTGCCAGTTACAAGGACTGGCCCGACAAATTGCCCTTCACTTTATGGGGCTACTGGAACTCCATTAGAACTTCAACAAGGGCAACACCTTCCTCTCTAATACATGGTATGGAAGCATTCCTTCCAATAGAAATTTCCATTCCTTCGTTGTCAATCATTGTAGAAAGTCAAATTCCTGAAGCGTGAATAGGCTAAGGCACAGTATGAGGAGTTAGTATTGCTAGATGAAAGGCGCTTAAATGCTTTACATAATGTCCAAATTTACAAAGCACGTATATCAATGGTATTTAACAAGAAGGTTAAGCCTCGTAATTTGCAGATTGGGGATTAGGTCCGTAAGGAGATTAGAGCACCAATTCAAGATCATAAAGTAAAATTTTGGCCGAATAGGCAAGGCCTATTCATACATAGTCAAATATTGTCGAGAGGAGCAGATTAAATTGACTAATTTCGACGGTGAAGAAATTTTCCAATATACTAACTTGGATCAGCTTAAAGAAATACTATGTTTAGCATGATATTGAACAGCTCCCATAGTTTGTTAAGCCCAACCCAATGAAGCCATAGCATAGCCGGTAGCCGGCCACCGTCCGGACAACAAGCAAGGTGGCCAGGCCGAGAAATCCCTCTCGCTAATGTTTCGTATTTAATTGTTATTTTTAGGGTGGTCTAATCGGACGTCCAAATAATAAATTCCTTTAGGTGAAATATTTTTCATTTAATTGTTCTAGGTATTGTCCAATTAGGTGGTCTAATTATTGTTTCGTCTAAGTGAGTTATAAAATAAATAAAGCATAAAAGTGAGTATAAAACTTACTTTTTACTTTATTATTAGCAAAAAGTAAGCCTATTACTTAGTTGGATACAAAGCTAAATAAAAAAAGGGAAATAAAACAAGCATACTACTTGAAAAATAAATTGTTCTAAAGAGGCAAAACTAAAAATTTCCTAAATCTTATTTCCTCCTAATCTTCACCCTAGACAATTTTTACTTTTTCCCCTTTTGCATTGCTTGGACTCGTACTGCATCCTCCTAGGTTTACTTCTTCGGTTCCTCGATCCTGCAACCTCTCCTCTTCGAGCTTCCTTAGCTTCTACTTCTCTCCTACGAGCTCGTTCATCAACCCGAGGGACCACATCAAGAATCGAAGAGGTGTCTGTAATAGGCATATCTCATCTTTGGTCCCGTTCTTGCATGCTCATTGCCTTGCACTCGTTTGGGGTCAGCCTCTTTTATCCACTCTAGATAAAATTTAGATATTGTAGTAGATCGCTTATTTGTAGGTTTGAACGACATCGGCGAGTTTGTCCAGTGATCAACCCATGTCCGCACCCGCCTAAAGCTACCAAAGCTTGCAAACATTTCAAAAGAGGTAACCGAGATACAATCAAAATAAGGCATCTCTTGTATTCACCCCATTTGTCGCATTACACGATCAAGGAAGTAGTACGTACTCGGTTTCTAGATCGTGCAAACATACAAATGCGTGATTTTTAGTATGTGTCCTAAATTAGGATACCCTCCAATGTTCAACGTACCACTCGATGGGATGCCCGACTCTAAACCAGGCCTCCCACAAGGAAGTTACATGGTTAGTCAAAGCACTTAGCTATTGTCGCCGACGTAATTGCGTAGCGAGGTACTAGTTTGCTCTTGTCGGTGCTCGGACCAATTTAAGGTACTCCACTAACCAGATCTATACACCACACATAATTTACGACCTAACAGAGCACAATCAAAATAAAAAAAGGAGTAGAAGAAAGCAAAAGGCGAGACTCGGGAAAAAGCCAAGGACATTTTAGCCTCACCAAGTGCCGGACTACCAACTCTTGACCGGCACCGCCACCTAACCATACAAGATGGTTCTGAATAATTATTTCTTCTTACCTGGAATAACAGGGCTGCCTGCGAAGTCCCTCGTTTGGATTTGCTTCAACCCGATCCAGCCCTATAATACTCACTGTGACGATCGGACGACTAAGGGAGCAATGATCCCGCAACTGCTTGGTGAAGTCCAAAATCGCAATAGGTGCCATATCCCCGTGGCCTCCCACTAATAGGAAGCCACCTATCGTGCAAGTGATTAGGGCCCGACGCCTTTTAATATGCATATGCCCCGAAGAATACATCCAGCGGTAATGCGACATCATGTTAATTAGATGCATTTCATCCCTAATTTTAATCCAACTTAAATTCCTATTATTTAGCTTCGGAAGATGTTTATATGTTTCATACATATGGGTGGAAGACATTGGAACCACAGGTTTTGTTCGACGATGAATGACTAGGATGGCATCAAATTCTTCGGGAAGGAGACATATTTCTTTATCCCCAAACCTAAAGACATGGTATTTTGGATCCCAAAAGGCCACCGCAACCCGTAGCGGAGTCCAATAGATTTTTACTTGTCGAACGCTCAATCCATAAAGAGATAGGCCTACTTTATCAACCTCGCTCATCTTATGCATCTAGCAGGACAATTAAGTTAATAAGTTCATCTTTGAAAATTAATAAGGGATGAAAAGGCATTGAAAATTTTCTTAGTAATTGTATTCCGAGAGAGTTGCGGAAGGAGATTGAAAGTGTAGTTTTCAAGTGACAAGCTACATGGTCCTTTTTATAGCAAATTCCGGGACCACAATCCTTCTCCATCATGTCAATGCAATCTGCCAGTGCACCAGGCCGAGAGTTGGCCAGCACCGGTCAATCCCCTTTTTCGGTCCGAACATTGTCCTAATTCTAGTTTTCTACTTCAAGCCCATTTCAGCCAAGCCTTATTATTTTTTTGACCATGCACTTAACATTCCCAATTTTTCATTTTATTATTTTCTTTTGAGGAGAATGGGGCTAGTGCAATTTTTTTTGTTTTGTCTTTGCAATTTTTCTTAGACTTTTTCGCATTATATAAATAAAAGAAAGCATTTTATAATCGAGTCTTTCCATTCATCTCACTACATAGACTCAATAAGTACTAAACACTAATATTAATTGAGCACCCTATAAGGAGTAGTTCAATCTTCCTCATCTAAGGCATCGTCAAAGATATAATTGCCAAAATCCTCAAAGATTGAAATGCAAACCCGTCTCGTCCCCAACAGCTTGCAAGGAGCTAGCCCGTAATCCTAGGTTGATTGAGACGCCTTATGAAAAGGTCGGTTGTACGACATTAGGTGAAAATCCTATGGGTTACCATGAGGATCAAGCGCTTATAGAGGCATGACATCCATATAGGCCTTGAAGGAGCTACACCTAGAACTCGGAAAAACTAGGCCCGGTAAGGATGTACTTGGCCCTACCTCGAAGCACTACGCCGGTAAGAACAACGTGAAGAACGACGGGAAGTACCGACTCAACTGTGCTACTAGATGGCATCTGTTGGATATAGGGACATGTGTGAGCCCTGGAGCTGCCAAGGAAACCTCCCAATGAAGGAGACGTAGATCGCCAGTCTTACAAAAATAATGGAGTGATTAGCAAATCTACTTTTGTTCGACCAAACAAGGAGTTGAAGACCTAAAACGGCATTAAAGCATTGCATTTCATGATCATAAGCATCAAAGTGCTGTGTTTAAGCTTCACAAGACAGCTTACACGAGACTAGAAGCTTCTCCCTCAAAACGACGTCGTGGCGGGGCCCGCTTCTAGAAGCATTAAGTGGAACGCTGCGTTTTTGGTTGAAGAGTCCCTTAGAGACACACTAGGGCACGAAACCCGAGGGGCGGCCGGTTCCCACCAACCGGGTTCTATCCGATTTTATCACCTTCTTATCTCGGTTCAATCTCTTAGGATTAGGCCCGATTTATTTTCAACGACTTGGACGGCTAGATGGAGGCAAACCCTATGTCATTTTTTACCTAGGTCCTCTCCTATAAATAGAGAAATAACGAGAGCATTCATACCTAAACGTTACTCTTTCAAAATTACTATCAACCATTCATCTCGTCTTAACTTACCGTCGTTGAATCCGTGCAAAGAGTTAAAGAATATTCAATTATTCGGATCACTCGGGCACCGATTCAACTCATCATTACTATACACTACACCCATATTTATAAAAAACAAGCCCTTTTTCCTTTAAATTATATATTTTTTTCATGATTTTTATCGCTTTCTTTATCGCTTTCTTTATCTCTTTATTTGTGGTTTAGGAGATGTAATCGCTCATTTTAATTCCTCCCCGACCGATGTAATTCTTTTAGTTTTCGCTTTTCTTTTCTTTATCGCTTTCTTTATCGCTTTCTTTATCTCTTTATTTGTTATGTTTGGTTGCTTTTATTTGTTGTCGTAATATGCCGCTTGTTTGTTTGTTTTACATCATTTTAATACACTACTCGAATCGGTAATGGTTATCTTCTGGATAGAGCGTAATGGAAGGGTTTTCTCTACGTATCATACCCTAACCCCCAAATCTTATTCTCCGTTCAAAGACCGATGGAGTATATTTTTAGCCTCTTTTAGTCTTAGTTTTCCCATACTAAGATTGGAAGAGTTGGCTTTTGTTTTTCTTAGTTTTTCTTTCCTAAAACCGATCGGCGACTCCCTTATTTTATACTTTGTTCTTATTGAATTTGCATCCTAATGTTTTCTCGATTGTAGAAATAATAAAAAATTGGTTCTATATCTGCCAACTTGGGCAGAGGCCGAGGCTAGCCTTTAATCCACATTTGTATTTTCACACCAATCTAGCGCTAAAGCCTCACGACAGTAACCAAAGCCTTAATTTTCATTTATTCTTTAATTAGTAAAACCGCCATTCAAACTTTCACTAATCAGATTTAGCAAAACTTGAAAATCTCAATAAAAGATTCATCCCCACTTTTTAAAGCGCAACTTCAAAACCCTAAATTATTTTCCATCTTTCGAAAACCCTTATGCCAAAAATAGGCTCGTGGGGAGGCTCGTACGATACCCTGTGTGGGCCCGAGCCGTGGTTCCTATAATACCTTCGTAGCTTGATCCGAGAAGATGGATGTGCTTAGCATAAGGGCTAGCACTATCCGGACTTGTTGTTGTGGAGTATGTTAAGCCCACAACTCAATATTTTCGAAGGCCTAAAAAAGAGTATATTTGAAGAAATTGGCCCGAGGAAACCGGCCAGCAATGGGATCACACAATGGGAAGCCCACAACTCAAGATGGATGTGCTTAGCATAAGGTGATGCAAATAGTCACGATTTATATGCAATTCTCAGTCATAAACTAATAATTCCCCGAAAAGCCCAAACCTGGATGAACGGCAAAGTCAAGACACATGATGGTCATTTCCCCAAACGGGACATAGAAGGTATTGGTGGCATCCCAAAATCATTTACTAATGGCTCGGGTGGGGTCACGCTCTTTTGGCCACACAAGTGGTTTAAAGTAACAAAGAAAGAGCCAAACCCGGCCCTATTCATGATGTGCTTTAAGGGTTAATTCTTCTCCTTAAACCTCTCGATAAATTTCTAGATAGCACCGCTACTCCGAATAGTGCCCTTTTACAAAATATGTATCAAACGTAAAACTTTAGATTTTGTTTGATTCTTGTCCCAATAATATCTTAAGTTGAACCAAACGAATTGAACTCAAGAAGGCATATAAAAGCACAAGGAACACAACAATGAAGCACTTATCAAAAAATTTATACAGATTTCACTAGAACCAACCAGTTTGGGGTAGAATATGACTAATTACTGAAAAACTTGATAAGCTTCTCTTGGGACTAGATTATTTTCCAGCAAAAATCGGGCAACCGCAAGTGAACCATGCCGAAAACCTTACTCGGTTAAAAGAAAACTAAAACTAGGTTATTGTATGCGTTGTTGCCTTTCACATATGGATGTAGTTTTGGACCGTGTCTCCCAGTTTATTGGGTTTATATAATTGTGTTTTTGAGGTGGTTCCAGTGGTAGATGATCTTGTAATATAATTAGACTAATCCTATTAAAAAGAGGTGGTTAGAACAATTAGACTAGCCATTCACTTTTAAAAAAGAGTTTTTATGGGCTTTAATGCATGATACAACCAGTCATTCCTAAGTGATAATATATATTTTGATAAGTTAGTGCTCCAATAGATTTGTCATCAATCAAAACCTATCCCAATTTTGAAATTTCGTGGAAGAGACAGGATTATTTTCCTTCTAATTTTTGCATCTCTACATGTATGCTTTAATCTTCTTCTAGTTCAGTTTCTTTTTTATTTTAATGTGATTAGTTTAATTACTTACTTTTTGTTAATGAAAGGATTTTTGGATTAAAATAAACTGTACTTTAAGGATATCGAGTTTATATATCAAATTATAAAGTGAACTCGATCACGTGACATATTTTGAGCGTGATTTTTTTCTAAACTACCACCGATTTAGAAGTGGAAACTTGGTTATTTATGACATGTGTAACTCGACAAAACGGGAAGGATAACTAATTTAGTGGGGGAGGGGAGAGGGGCTAGCCAAGTAATCCCCCTTTTCCGAACTTAACACATATTAAAACAATTGAGTTGTCACCCCCTAAATCGGTGGTGGTATAGAAAAAAATCACCCCCAAATTATAATACATGATCAATCAACTTTATAACTTGATATATAAACGTCCTTAAAAGTCTGGTTTATTTTTAATCCAAAAACCTTGATGAAAAAATAAAATTCTTTCATTGATCATAAAAAAATAACTAAACAATCTACACACATAAACCCCTATACATAAAAATGACATACCATCTAAGAAAGGATTGCCATCACTTTATGACAGCTTAAAAAAAGAGAAAAAAATTCACTCTTAATACATAAACCATACTCTAGTTTTGCTTTCAATACATAAACCAATTCGAGTTTTAATATCAAGTTTTAATCTCACTAGTGTTATTAGTATATAAAGATGCAATGATTTTTGTAAAATTTTATTTTAATTTCATTTTATTCAAATTCTATATTATTAATTAATTAAAATACATCAATTTAAAAGTTTGATTCATAAAGTAAATTTTTTTCATTTCAAAAACTTTGAACACATTTTGTTTTTATATCGTCATTACGTTTGTTTTTTTTAAAAATTCTCTAATATGTAAGCCAATGAATTTTTTTTTCCATCATATTTTAATTGTTAAATGAAAAATTTTAATTCAACATAAATAATTTAATAAAATTATATAACTAATTGAAGAATGGCTCAAAGCTCTATGCCTAGGGAGTTAATATACTTTGAAATAGGGGTGTGCATAAACAAGTGAAATCGAAAAACCAATCTAAAAATTAAAAATCGATTGACCAAATAAGTTTTTTAAGAAAATTAGTTTGATTACCCAAAGCGGATCTTTTTGGTTCACGGATTGGTTACGAATTGAAATCTGAAAAATTCAATTAACAAGTGGTTAACCGAACAAATTTTTTCATAAAAAATTCTACAAATTGAAGTAAAAACCCTAATTTTTGCTGCCTACCCCTCTTCTTTGCTCAAGCTGCCTCTATCTACTCGCTCTACTCCTTTATCTCTCTCTTTATCTCCTCCTCCATCCCCCATCCCCCACTCGACTCTCCGAACTTAACCCCTCAAACAAACTACTCTCTCGTCTCCTTTCTCTTGCTTTGGTTTTGCTAGAGTATGTTGTTGTCGCCGATGGCGGTAGTATTCATTAGATTCATCTCATACACTCTCCATCACTCACTACATCTTGAAGTTAAGCCCACCTCTCTCCTCTCACATCTCACACTTAGGGGTGAGCGGTTCCGGTACCCTGTCTCAAAACTAGGAACCTTACCCTTATCTTGTTTGATCGGTTCCTAAATTTTAAGAACCCGACCTCGAACCTCGAGTTCCGGTTCCGATTCCAAGAGACCCTGTTCACACCATTGTTCTTATGAAAAAAAACTTTAAGACCTTAAAAACTTACAAATATCAACTCACGTTAATAATTTAATTAGCTAAAGTTCAACAAGCGAACAATTAAATACCATAATTTTTAGCAGCTTTTTACAAAATCAAAGTTGGTAGTAGAAACAACGTTCTTAATGGGGGATGTGATCAAAATCTTACAAATTCTATTGAAAAACTAATACAACCAAATGTCTCAAGTTCATTAACTAAATTTAAATAAAAATAATCCAACCTTTAAACTTCCATTGCATCTTCAACATTAATAAGTTATCCATCACTGTCAAGCAAGATCTAAGAAATGTAAAATGAAATACCCTTTAAACGGTTCCAGGTTCTAGTTCCATGATTTCATTTTAGGAACCTTACCTTTACCCGTTTGATCGGTTCCGGTTCGGTTCTAGGGTACCCAGTCATGCTCATCCCTACTCACACTCATCTCGTTGCTATTGTTACCTCTCTCATGGTTACCAGTGAACATCATCCCATCGGCGTCCTCGACTTGATGTTTCAAGTAATGGTTAATTGTAAAATTGAACTATGGAATCGAGTTAACCAAACCAAAATTTGGTTTACAAAAACATTGGTTAACCGAAAATATCGGATTAATTACGGTTCAAATTTTAATTTTGTTAACTAAATGAGCCGTTAACTAGTTTCACACAGTCCCTATCGTAAAACCTTAAGGAAAATACTACCATGCACAGTATAGCCTAAATATAACAACCACACGAAAGGCGTGAACGAATAGTGTGAGTAATGAAAAAACAGCACAAGTCGTGATGAACATATATACGTTTATTGTGAACTTTTTAGAGAGTGATTGTTTTCCTAATCGAGAGAGAGACCCCGAGGTAAACCCTTGTTCTTACGCTGCCATCATCCATGTTTGTTCTTTAACCTAAGTCGTCCGATCCTGGTGGGCTATGTCATTCTTGTTTATTAGTGTCAATTCGCCCATGGCTCATACAAATCCTTCCTTAATTTCCTTTATTATTTCTTATTATAGTAGAATTCATGCTCCTTGAGTTAGTAGTCTTTTTCCTCTATCCAATTATGTCCTAATTTGGTTCTTCTTCCTTCCTTTGTAGGATCGGGCATTTACCTAATTTCTGCTTCCATGGTAATTGATATCCGTATTAAGTCTTATTGCTTTTCATGGGTTGTATTCTTTCCTTCTTAATTTTGGAGTTCAGCTTCGTCCATTAGATCTAGATTTTGCATCTCTTTGCTATCTCAACTTCACTACATGATGAGTCTCATGTGTGTTCATCGATACCCTCTTTTTCAACCACCAAGCTCATTTCGTTTTGGTCTCCTCTTCAATGAGCCTAGTGTCCGGTCAATTACTTACCGTGCTTCAACTGGGTTTACTCGTAATCGCATCGAACTACCTTGGCTTCACAACAGCTTGTTTACTAAAAGTGAATATAGTACGTTTACCCAACCGAGCAAGGTTTTATTCTCATCGTTTTTCTTCACTTGGCTTCATAACACGTATGTTTCTTTGCTCTTTCTCTCTCCGTTTTCCTCATGCTTTTTGCCGGTATTTTGATTTGGTTGATTAATTTGGATTATTCCTCTTATCATGGAAAATATTCATCAGTTTCCCTCTGCTTTGCTTGCTCCCATATGGGTCCTTCTCTCGGTTCGTTTGTATAAATTGTCCGACTTTTGAATGGTTTTTAGTTTATTTTCGTTACTCGGATTCATCTTTTTTGAACTTTTTCCTATTATTTTTATCTATGCAGCTACTACTTTTCATAGTAAGTCTTATTTTGAAAGAGTGTTAATTTGTTGGGGACCAGTTGATATTCTTTGGTTTGAATTGACTTAGTGCATTATTATGAGATTAGGATGGGTTATTGCTCTTTCACAATAGGGTAGGTTTCTATTGGGTATGTTATTTTACAAGTTGTTAACAATGGGTTATTGCTATTAATCAGGACAATTATGATCACTACCATAATCCCCACTTTGATAATCATTATCAAATTTGAGATTGATTGTTAGGTGGATTGAAGTATCTTTTCGTTTCTTAGTTTGCACGTACATATGTTCCGTAATTTGAGATTCGTTGTCAAGTGGGTTGAAGTATCTTCTTGTATTGCTTGAACCTTTACTCAATGCTTCTCTTAGTTTTTGTAATTCAAAGTGTATTACTTCTCCTCATTTCAAGCCTAATATTTTCGTAATGATTTAGATATTAGACAAAAAATTGAAGTGTTAACCTTATCAATCCAACCGGACGGTGAATATAATGAATATAGCACTCAATGATGTAAAAGGAAGAAAAAATCTAGAGTGTGGAGAGAATTTGTAGAAGGCCATTTTACTTTAGAATCGGGTCATTCGGGTCGGTTTCGGTTTGGTAAGCTCGGTTAGGGTCATGTTTGAGTCATTACAATTCAATTGAGTTTCGGTTTGGGTTAGTTCGGGTTCAAGTTGATTTCGATCAACTTATATTTGGTTTAATAAGCTTGTGTTACAGAGATAAAATACTTTTATAAAAAACATTCGGGTCAGGTTCGGGTCGAGTTCAGGTCGGGTTCGCATCATTTCAATTTGGTTTTCTAAGTGTCAAGTCGAGTTCGGTTTAGTTCATGTTTCGAGTCATCGATTCGAGTCGGGTTACTTTTTCCATGTCTAAAGGAAATTATTTACAAGGTGAGAAAATGATAACATGTAAGCATTGTAAAGTAGTCATGTCTCCCAATCCCAATAGTGGCACTTCCTACGTCACTTAAATAAATATTCAAATTGACCTATTAGAGTTTAAGTTAGGGAGTTGGGTTGTAATGACAAGTGAGAAATTTGTTTTCAATATGAGCAAACTTCATAAGCAAATTGTGTTGTACATTGTGGAAGGACCTCACTTATTTGCAATTGTTGAAGAAATAACTTTTAGATGGATATGTCTAAAGCTAATCCGAACTTTGTGTCATTCAGTCGTTCAATTGTTAAGAGAAATTTATTGTCCATGTATGTGGAAGGTGGAGATAAGGCAAAGACATGTTATTGAAAGCTCCGAGTAGGGATAGGATTTGTTTGACTACAAATAATTGGAAGTCAAATCACATTTGAAGACTCGGACACTCGCTCTATATCTTTCCGAGTCATGCAAAAGGAATCGGGTATAACGATGTCATTTATATAGAGTTTTGATTCCAAGGCATTCTCTGTGTCTTAGAAACTTACTTGAGTTAAAAAGTATCTTTTCTATGCGATTCGGCCTTCACATATCTTTTTAACCGCTTTTCGGTTAGCAACTCGGAAAACTTGTTCTTTATTCCGAGTCCACTCTCACTCGAGTCTAACTTGTGGCTATTTACTCTATTGTTTGCGAGAATCGGCATTCGTAGTTCATTTCATGCTTAGTCTATATCAAGTTTTTCTATCTCTACTATTTGATTAGAACTTGATTCCTTGCTTAAGACTAAGTATTATGGAATTCCGAGTATCATGGATATTAGACTCGGAAAATTCCATTTCTTCTCCGACTCGAATAATCTGTTGGTTAATTATCATGATTATTTTATTATCCGTGTCTAACCTTGGACCAAAGTACTCTATACTTTGAGAACCGAAGGTGTTTTACTTTTGTAGGTTATTCAATCGAGGATATCTTTTCAAACTACAAAAGTAGCCGGCTCGAACGTCAAATCACCAGCGAGATATGGCTTTTCACCTTCCTCGCTTTAGTCCCGGAAGATTGTGTCGAAAGCTGTCGCTTCCATATCCGGAAAGCTGGAACGTCAAGCTTAACGGTGGTTTTCACCACACTTTTCAAGACACAACCAATGGTTTTGGGACTTCCAAGAGAGTTAAACCGTTGTCCAACGTCCATATTTCAACGGATACTTTCGAGTGACTCGAAAGCCTTTCACAACGGTCACGAGAGGACTCTCGGTCAACGAGATGAAGATAAAGGCTACTCTGCTTGGTCATCTATAAATGGAAGCCACTTCACAAGACTTGAAGGTTGCCGAACATATTGTCTATACACTTACTTGATAGAAGTCATTGTATTTACTCTCAATCTTCAACTTACAACTCCCACTCTGTAATTCATTACGTTCCGAGTTGTAAGGTCTTGTACTTCGTTACAAAGACTTCTTACATTCTTTGTAAGGTCCCTTGACTAAGCCGTAAGGGTTAACTCGGCTTAGTTGTCCCTAGCTGTAAGGGTTATCTCAGCTAGGAAGTACTAGATCGAGATAAGGGAATTTCGAGTCTAGGAAAACTTGTATAGAGTTGTCCAAGGGAGCAACTCGGGTTCGATCAAGTTCACGGTATTTTGTGGACTCAAAATAGTGGATTTGACTTCGTGTCCGGATTGACACGGGCCGTGGTTTTCCGCCCCGGGAGGGTTTCCACGTAAAATCTCTGTGTTCACTTTCCGAGTTCATTCTAGGCTCGGACTGACCTTAGTGCTCTTGCTTCTTCGATTCACCGACTTCGAGTCCAATCTTTTGTGACTCTGTCTTTAGACTCGGAATCTGTCTTTGCAACATTTCCGCACAAAAGTGCGAATTTTCTAAAAGAATTTTCTATCACCCTATTCACCCCCTCTAGGGTGACTCGGACTCTCCCGAGCAAACCTTCAATTGGTATCGAGCCTAGCCTTTTATAAAGGATCTAACAGTCCAAAGGTTTAAAGATCGGATGGCTCGAGAACACCGGAGAGTTCGACGAAGGTAGATCTTCCAACGAGGCCACCAAAATTCAAAGGTTCAAATTTCGGTCACTTGGAAGAAGGCGATGGAATGTTTCCTTATGGATCACGACGAAGAAGTATGGGAAATCATACAACAAGGAAACTACATTCCAACGAAGACAGATGAATTCGAGAATGCTTCCAAAGACAAAGGCCGAGTTCACGCCAGCGAAGCGAGAGAAGTTCGAAAGAACTTCAAAGCCATAAACATCCTCATGTGCGCCATAAGCTCGGAAGAATATAATCGAGTCTCTACCGTGACTCTGCTAAAGAGGTGTGGGACACTCTGGTCAACACCTACGAAGGTACAAGTCGGGTGAGACAAGCGAAGATCAGCCGAGTATCTTCACAAATATGAGCTTTTCAAAATGGAGCCAGAAGAGAACATTACTCGGATGTTCATACGCTTCACTGAGATCACCAACAATCTCAAATCTTTGGGAAAGAAAATCTCCCATGAAGAAATGTGCCGGAAAATTCTCGAAGCCTACCCAAGAAACGATGGGGTCCGAAGGTAACTGCCATAGAAGAGGCTTAGAACCTCTCACTCTTGAAGCCGGACGAGCTCATTGGAAAGCTTCGACTCATGAGATACATCCGGAAGAAGAAGATGCTGAGGGTACTTCCAAAAGGAACATCGCGCTTAAAGCCTCGGAATCCAAAGAAGCAAGTCCAAGCTCCTCGACTCGGAAGATGATCCCATGGCACTCATTGCAAGAGGCTTCAAGAGAATGATGAAGCACAAAAGATGGGACAAAAGACCAAAAGAAGAAATCTACAAAAAGGACAAGAGAGACGAGAAAGGTAAGTTTTCTTCATCCTCAAAGTTATCTTTGTCTAAGAATTCTGGATGTTTCGAATGTGGCAGCAAAGATCACATAGTCAAGGACTGTCCAAAACGAAGAAGGGACGAGGAAGAAGAAAAAGGCCATGATGGCAACATGGAGTGACGAGGATTCATCCGAAGACGACGAAGACTCGAGATGACTCGAAGTGTCCGATGGCAATTTACGCCTCGAAGCTGAAAGAGAGTCGGACTCGGACTCGGACAACGAGGAAGCTGATCCTCAAGAGGTAATAAACTACTTCCTCAAATTCTCCAAAGTTGATTTAGCTAAATACATCTTTACTTTGGAAGAAAAGTCCAATTCGATTCTTCTCATTTCAAGGAACAACTTGAGTCAATCACTACTGAGAGCACCTTTTTAAAAAATGAATTGGAAAAGCTGAGACTCACACTCGAGAGAACTCAAGACAAGTGCTCAAACTAATGAGACCGAGTCCGAGTTACTCGGGAAAGAAAATGAGCAAGCTGAAACGAAGCTCATTGAGTCTCAAGATCTGGTTTTGAAGTTTTCTCAAGGACGGAAGAACCTTGATATGCTCTTAGGATCACAATGTGTCTCATTTCGAAAAGAAGGTCTTGGTTTCAACAAAGAAGAAGAATCTAATTCTTACTCGGAATTGTTCAAAAGGATTCCAGAAGCTGTTAAGTTCAAAAAGGCTAAGCATGGTCCCATTCACAAAAATGAAAGGAGGACTAAACCCAGACCTATTTACAAAAAGAAACCATTTTCCTCTGTTTCAAAAGGAAAGGTTTTTAAAAGGAAAGAGACACGAGACTCAGTTCTCGAAAAGAAGGAGACTCAGAATCGAGACTAAAACCAAAGTCATTCAAATCGGGTTCCGAAGCACCTTCTTCCTCGAAAAGGACCACGAGTAAGGAATGTTACTTGGGTTCGTTAGAGGAAGTGAGAAGGGTTAGATGTTCTCTGTTTTGCAGGTCACTCGAAAAGATCAAAGGACACTGGTACCTGGACAGCGGTTGTTCTCGACATATGTCGGGTGACCAAGGACTCTTTTCGAGCTGGAGTCATATAAAGGAGGAAAGGTGACCTTTGGTGATGACAGCAAGGGCAAGATAGTGGGCATTGGGAAGATTGGTAATGGAAACAATCTGGTGAGCCCAGTCTACCTTGTCAAAGGACTTAAGTACAACTTACTTAGCATCTCCCGACTTTGTGACAAAGGTCAAGAGGTAAAATTCACTCAATCCAAGTGCTACATCACGAGATGAGACCACCAAAGAGGTAAAGCTCTCGGGTAAGAGATCGGGTAATACCTACATCATCCCTCTCTCTGACCCAAGTCAGAACTTATCATGTTTAAAAGCATTTCTTCAAGATGATTCTTGGACTTGGCATCGTAGATTAGGTCATATTAGCATGCATACTATCAAAAAGCTTGCATCTCTTGGTATGGTTAGAGGATTACCTAAGCGTGCGTTTGAGAAGGATAAAGTATGTGAAGCATGCACCGAGAGGAAACAAGTCAGGTCTTCATTCAAATCTCTCGAAGACAGTTTCCACATCCAACGTGCTTGAATTACTACACATGGACTTATGTGGTGAAATCCTGTGAAGAGTCTCGGAGGTAAATCTTACATACTTGTTATTATTGATGATTTTTCAAGATTTACCTGGGTGTGTTTTCGAAGCATAAGAATGAGGCCTTTAAGGAGTTCCGCAAGCTCTGTAGAAAGATTCAAGTTGAGTCTCGGACTCGGATTCAAAAGATTCGAACCGACCATGGAAGGGAGTTCGATTACTCGGAATTCTCGAGTTTTGTGACAAGAACGGAATTTCTCATAACTTCTCGGCACCCAGAACTCCTCGGCGAGAATGGAGTAGTTGAGAGAAAGAACAGAACCCTTGAAGAAATAGCAAGGACGATGATGATTGAACACAACTTGCCTTACTATTTGCAGGCGAGAGGCGATAAACACAGCCAACTACACTCTCAATCGATGCCTCATCGGACCCATTACGAAGAAAACACCTTATGAGCTCTACAAAGGAAGGAAGCCAAATATTTCCTATTTCGGATCTTTCGGATGTAAGTGCTTTGTCCACAACAACGGTAAGGATCATCGACCAAGTTTGATGCTCGGTCGAGACGAAGGAATTTTTCTAGGTTATTCTTCTCATAGCAAAGCTTACCGTATATTCAACAAGAGAACTAACAAAGTGGAAGAAAGTATCCACGTAGTGTTTGATGAGCTTGAACAGGGGAAAACCAAGTGAATCTTCATACTCGAAGCTGAAGCTCGAAAGGATGATGACGAAGATGAGTCTATAAAGACTCGAAGGAGACCACTCGGAACGAGGAAGCTCGGAATGAGACAACTCTAGAGGTCGCTCGGAACGAGCAAGTCAATGAAGAAGATCACTTAAAGCAAGCTTTTGAAGATCAAGCAATTCAACCAACAAACCTGGTGAATCAAAGAAGCTGGTAAAGCATTCAAATTTACTTCCGAGTCATCCCCAAGAAAACATTATTTCGATATCAACAGTGGGGTAAGAACTCATTCTTCTCTTCATAATCTATGTGCATTCACTGCATTCATTTCACTAACTGAACCCAAAAATGCACTAGAAGCCCTTAATGAACCCGAATGGGTAGAGGCCATGCAAGAAGAGCTGAATCAATTCGAGAGAAACCAAGTCCGGACTCGACCAACCGACCTTCGACCACCCGGTTATAGGAACCAAATGGGTTTTCAAAAACAAACTGGATGAGGGTGGAATAGTAGTCAGAAACAAGGCTAGACTTGTAGCTCGGGGTTACAATCAAGAGGAAGGAATTGATTGTGGGGAAACCTTTGCACCAGTAGCTAGAATTGAAGCCATTAGAATACTGTTGGCATTTGCATCCTGCATGCATATTAAATTATATCAAATGGATGTTAAGTGTGCCTTTCTCAATGGTTTTATTGAAGAAGAGGTCTATGTCGAGCAGCCTCCTGGTTTTGAAAACTCGGAATTTCCAAATCATGTTTTCAAACTCCAAAAGGCTCTCTATGGTCTTAAGCAAGCCCCTAGAGCTTGGTACGAAAGACCGAGCAGACTTCCTGGTTCAAAATGATTTTAAAAGAGGTCAGATCGACAAGACCCTATTCATAAAGACCAAAGGGAAAGATTTTCTCATTGTTCAAATATATGTTGATGATATTATTTTCGGTGCTACTAATGAATTTACGTGCCAAGAATTTTACGAGTTGATGAGCCAAGAGTTCCAAATGAGTATGATGGGAGAACTCAATTTCTTCCTTGGGCTGCAAATCAAACAAGACAAAGATGGAATCTTTGTCCATCAATCAAAGTACACCAAGGAACTGCTGAAGAAATACAAACTTCAAGATGCAAAGCACGCATCTACTCCTATGAGCAGACGGTATAAAACTCGACTCGGATGAAACGAGGTAAAGCAGTAGATCGAAACTCTATCGAGGTATGATTGGATCAACTGCTATATCTTACTTCGAGCGGACCGGACATAATGTTCGGTGTTTGCTTATGCGCACGATTTCAAGCTAATCCAAAAGAATCACATCTCATCTGCGGTGAAGAGAATATTCGGATATCTTGCAGGCACTCGAGTCTAGGACTGTGGTACTCCAGAGACTCGGAGCCGAGTCCGACCGGGTACTCGGACGCGGACTACGCAGGATACAAAGTTGATCGAAAGAGCACATCCGGAGCTTGCCGGTTTCGGGTCAATCCCTAATATCCCGGCACTCAAAGAAGCAGAACTCGGTAGCTCTATCAAGCTGCGAAGCTGAATATATTGCCGCTAGAGCTTGTTGCGCCCGGATTCTCTGGATAAAACAACACTTGAAGGATCTTGGACTATCTCTCAACTCTGTCCCAATCAAGTGTGACAATCAAAGCGCAATCGGTATCACTAAGAATCTGTCCAGCACTCAAAAACAAAGCATATTGAAGTCGGGTATCATTTCTTACGCGATCACTCGGAAAAGGGTGACATTACACTTGAATTCATTCCTACTAATCTTCAATTAGCTGATATCTTTACTAAGCCTCTTGGTGAAGATCAATTACGTTTTATTCGGAATGAGCTCGGTATGTTAAATGCTTAGTTTTGTGTTGTGACTCTTGAATATTTACGTGCTATGTGCTTTCGTTGTCAATAGCCATTAGTTCGATTGATCATGTGATACTTGGGCTGATAGTTATTTACGTGTTTCGAGTCACTCGAAACTTTTCGAGTCAAACTCGGACGTAAGAGAAATTTGGACATCAATTTTTCGAAGCTATCTCTAGAACAATGGAGAGTTTCGGACTATAATTTCAAACTCTCTTTCTCTCTCTTTCTCGATCGCTGCGATCGGATCTTAACCGCAGATTTTAAACTACCGATATCTCAACCGTTGAAGAAGAACTGTCACACCGGGCATTAATGATCGATGGACGAGTGAGACAGAACGGAGTTACTTAACGGATAGTGAACGGGCGCGCGTACTCATTATAAATAACGTCTATCCATCTTTCTCTCGGTACTCTAAAACTCCTTCCCTCTCAAACGAAATCCCTCTCGCGGAAGTTTTCTACGTGAACAGTGTTCCACGATCGTCCGCGGACGTCGAAGAAGCTCTCTTTCTCTCTCGTAAGTTTTCGATTGCTCTCTTCCCATTTTCTTCTACCATTTTCGTTTTCTTCTCTTCTACACCTCCTTCTCTTTCTCTTTCTCTTTCAAAAAGTTTCATCTTTTCATCTCTCACAATGCCTAAAAGAGGAAACCATCCCGACTTTCGGGTTTCTTCATCCTCCAAAAAGCCTCGCTCCAACAAGCCGAAAGCTCAACCCCTTCTAAACCCATTGTCACCCAGGCATCTTGCAGCTGGACGACAAGTTCTTCCCAACAACCAAATTCTCCTGGTTGTCTAATATCCAAACCACCGGAGTCTACCCTTTCTCGTGTTTCAGCGAGTTCATCTATCCTGAACTCGTGTCCGAGTTTTATACTCATCTCTCCCACTCGAAAATGTTCTAACCTCTCGGGTTCGAACATTACTGTTCGTATCAACACCTCTCTCCTTCACCGTCTGTTCAAAGTCTCTTCTCTCTTCTTGAACAGCAACCCTATCCCTTTCACTTGAAGTCGCCGACGACTTCTTTGAAAAGTATGCTAAAGAATTCCCGGGTCCGGAAAGAACTTTTACGTGACTCGGTTGAAGTCGAAGCCAGGCTTCGTGTTTCCTGCCGATGAGAACCTTCTTCTCACGGCATTCTAGCAAGGAGAACCCCAACTCCAAGCACCTCAAAGCCCTCTTCGATATCCCGGAGGGATACGAAGTCGACCTCTTCCCCTTCATCATTGAGCGGATGGCCGCTGTGCCGGCTCGACTTCAAACAAAGAAGAACACCTCCCTTCCTTTCGGTGCTCTTCTCACCCTTGTCTTCAAACAATTCCAAGTTCCTCTTCCCTCCGACCCTAACGCGGTGTCCGAGGCGGCCATTGTGGTCGGCAAGAAGGAACTCCGAGGGTACGGATACCAGGAAACTAACCCCGGTGTGCGGGTTCACAACTTCGGAGCCGAGGCCTCCTACTCCACCTCGGACTCGGAAATCAACCCCTCTCCCTCTTCCGTCTTCACCTGGTGGTGCCTCCACCTCCGAGTGCTTCCAAAACTCTCTCTGCCCTCTTGTCCCCTGTCTTCATGGACAAGATCACCTCTGTGTCTTCGAATTCGAGAGACATGCTCGGGGTTTCAAGTCTGTTCTTCGAGGTCCGACCATCAACCAAAAGACCGGTCGGTCCCAAATCCGAGAGCAGCGAGTCTCTTGTTCTTGCGATGAGAGAGCTGGTTAAGGAGCGAAGGAGCTGGCTGAGCTCCTCGAGAGAGACGGTCCAAGGCGGCTCGGGACCCGGATGACTCGGACACATCCGAGGCGTCTTCGAGCCCGAGCCCGACCTCCTCGGACAGCGAGGAAGCAGAGGAAGCGAGAGGAAGAAGCTACGGATGCAGCGGAGGACGCCGAGGAACCTGCGGGCTGAGGCAGCCCCTTCCGGGCCAAGGGAAGAAGAGGCCGTGGCAGCTGGCGAGGGACAGCCTGCTCCCCAAGCTCAAATTGTCTGTACTCGGCTCGAGACGGCGATCCGAGTGGGTCGGAAGATCTCGCTCCTCCGGCGAGTCGGCCGGAGCAGCCCCCTCCAGCCCCTGAGGTCCCAAGGGAAGAACCCCTCGATCCACTTTCTCCGGGTCGGCCACTCGGAGCCGAGCCCCTGCGAGTTGTTCCGGTTCTCCCTTCGCCGCGCTCAAGTACATCGTCAAGATCTTATCAGCGCCGGCGCACCTCCGCCTCCACTCGAAATCCCCTCCTTCCTAGTTGGAGCCATGCACCGAGTCACAATTCCTCGGTGTCTCCAGAATTTCTATTTCAAAACTTTCTCTTTGTCCGGACAACTTATGTGTATTACTTGTACTTTTCTCCCTTCTTTTTGTTTCTTGTTTTTGCTTGAAAGGCAAGGGGAGAAAATGTAGTTAGAAACTGGTTGTCTTGTCTAGGGGAGTTCTTTCCGCCCTTGTAATTTCTTTTAATGAATTGATGCATTTCATTATTAATTTACGAGTTCTTTCTTTTACGAGTTAATGAGTTCAAGCATACTTTAATTTGCTTTGATATAGTGTACATTGCTCGATCCATTCATTATGCCTTACTTTTACTCAAACTACTCGGAATCGATCTATTTTTCCTCTAACAAAGTTTCTGTTTAAGTATGGAATGCCTTTCATCAAAAGGGGAGATTGAAGACTCGGACACTTGCTCTATATCTTTACGAGTCATGCAAAAGGAATCGGGTATAACGATGTCATTTATATAGAGTTTTGATTCCAAGGCATTCTCTGTGTCTTAGAAACTTACTTGAGTTAAAAAGTATCTTTTCTATGCGATTCGGCCTTCACATATCTTTTTAACCGCTTTTCGGTTAGCAACTCGGAAAACTTGTTCTTTATTCCGAGTCCACTATCACTCGAGTCTAACTTGTGGCTATTTACTCTATTGTTTGCGAGAATCGGCATTCGTAGTTCATTTCATGCTTAGTCTATATCAAGTTTTTCTATCTCTACTATTTGATTAGAACTTGATTCCTTGCTTAAGACTAAGTATTATGGAATTCCGAGTATCATGGATATTAGACTCGGAAAATTCCATTTCTTCTCGACTCGAGATAATCTGTTGGTTAATTATCATGATTATTTTATTATCCGTGTCTAACCTTGGACCAAAGTACTCTATACTTTGAGAACCGAAGGTGTTTTACTTTTGTAGGTTATTCAATCGAGGATATCTTTTCAAACTACAAAAGTAGCCGGCTTCGAACGTCAAATCACCAGCGAGATATGGCTTTTCACCTTCCCTGCTTTAGTCCCGGAAGATTGTGTCGAAACCGCATGCGCTTCCATATCCGGAAAACTGGAACGTCAAGCTTAACGGTGGTTTTCACCACACTTTTCAAGACACAACCAATGGTTTTGGGACTTCCAAGAGAGTTAAACCGTTATCCAACGTCCATATTTCAACGGATACTTTCGAGTGACTCGGAAAGCCTTTCACAACGATCACGAGAGGACTCTCGTTCAGCGAGATGAAGATAACGGCTACTCTGCCTGGTCATCTATAAATGGAAGCCACTTCACAAGACTTGAAGGTTGCCGAACATATTGTCTATACACTTACTTGATAGAAGTCATTGTATTTACTCTCAATCTTCAACTTACAACTCCCACTCTGTAATTCATTACTTTCGAGTTGTAAGGTCTTGTACTTCGTTACAAAGACTTCTTACATTCTTTGTAAGGTCCCTTGACTAAGTCTGTAAGGGTTAACTCAGCTTAGTTGTCCCTAGCTGTAAGGGTTATCTCAGCTAGGAAGTACTAGATCGAGATAAGGGAATTTCGAGTCTAGGAAAACTTGTATAGAGTTGTCCAAGGGAGCAACTCGGGTTCGATCAAGTTCACGGTATTTTGTGGACTCAAAATAGTGGATTTGACTTCGTGTCTGGATTGATACGGGCCGTGGTTTTCTGCCCCGGGAGGGTTTCCACGTAAAATCTCCGTGTTCACTTTCCGAGTTCATTCTAGGCTCGGACGGCCTTAGTGCTCTTGCTTCTTCGATTCACCGACTTCGAGTCCAATCTTTTGTGACTCTGTCTTTAGACTCGGAATCTGTCTTTGCAACATTTCTGCACAAAAGTGCGAATTTTCTAAAAGAATTTTCTAAAAGAATTTTCTATCACCCTATTCACCCCCTCTAGGGTGACTCGGACTCTCCCCGAGCAAACCTTCAACATTTATCAACAAATCACACTTATCAAGACTACATTTACGTCATAGTCCACTTTGCCGATAATGCTTGGAAGTTGCACAAAAGGATCCTTAGATTTAGGGAATTAACACCTCCTTATGATGGTAAAAGTATCGCAAATGAAATATTTTTGCTTCTTCGTCAACGGAATATTGAGGATAAGATATTTACCATCACCGAAAATAATGTCAAGTACAACGATATTATGATGTTTAATTTCAAAAGGCTTCTTGTTCCTAAGAGCGGGTTGATTAGTAGTGGTGATTTGTTCCATATTACGTATTGTGCACAAATTTTAAATATAATTGTGTAAGATGGTGTCCATCTCGATTAGTGAAATTCTAGAGAAGATTTAAATTCGACAAAGTTAATAACTAGATCTTCTCATAAAGGTAAAAATTTCTATGAATGTCCTTAAAAACTTTTCATTTGGATGTCAAAAGGACGTTCAATTTAGATATGTCGGCTTGTTGAAATCAGCGACTCAAAATTGACGAATGATAGAAATGAGATTAAGAGAGAAATATCCCCAATGTCGCGAAAATGAGAGCAATCGCCGATGTCCGTGATGTCATAATCGCTGAATGTTATTGCCATAATCGTTGATTGAGAGAGACACGAGAGAAACCGATAATATACTTCCCCTTTTCGTGGGGCTAACTGTAAGAGCCACGACCCGTCCCTCGTATGGAAATGGATCTAGCTTCCCAACGAATATCGGTTTCACGGGAGGTGTGCATATTAAATGAATAATAAAATTTCTGAAATAGAGATTTAAGAAGGGATTGATTGGCGATTTTAAGAAATCATTTTATTTTCGAAATTAATTTTAGGGAAGTCTCGGGATGTTATTTCATAGGCAAAAAGAATTAGAAAAGCAAAGAGTACATCTTGCTGCAAAGCTTACGGACGAATAGTAAAATTTGCTTAGGCTAGGAACCGAGCCCGATTTCGGTCGACGCTGGCTATGGGACCGAGACTAAGAAATCGGTCTCGATCATATAACTTCATTTGTCAATATGACCCAAAATTTTTTATTTTTCAACTTGAAATGCCGACAAGGAATTTTGAGAATAAAAAGCTAAAAATCAAGAAGTCGCCACTAAGTTTTAGGAATAAAAACTAGGAAAAATCAAAATAAGCACATTTCTAAATTTGGTACAAAAAGTGAAAATCGAAAAGATTTTTAAAAAGGAGTCCATCAATCTTAAACCAATGATCCGTTGTTCGGTGGTAGAGGTGCGAAACAAAGAGGGATGGTTTTCATTCCGCCCATCAAAAGATGCCCTCTACTAATAGAAAAGGTGAGCTTAAATCGTGTTAAGTGAAGCAAACAACATGCAAAAGGCAGAAATTAAAGCAACCAAAACATGATATAAAATTAATAATGGAAAGCAATTAATTGCAATCAATAAAGAAAGCGATAAACGAAAGGAAAGATAAAAGGGAAAGCGAGAAATAAAATATTATAGTGGATGGGGAGGAAAGTAAAGCGAGTACATCATTAAAACCACAATACGGAAAGTAATAAATAAGCTGAAATTAAATAACAAACTCGAGATGGTGGAATGACAACCTCAGGAAGACCGACCTTCTAGGCTTGAATCACGATCGAATTTTGGTTGAGTGACAGTAAAGCGAAGAGAGAAGAGAGTGTGGGTGGTTTAGAAAAGAAGTTTTGGAGTGTTATTGGAATAAGTAGAATGGAGAGAAGAGAGTGTGGGAGAAATCAACAATTAGAAGTGTTTCCTAGCTGAATTGGTGTTCATGGTGTAGCCAAATGAGGAGGGAGAGGCCCTCTATTTATAGGAAAATTTAGGGTTTAGAAAACCCTAACTCAAGCTTCAAAATTTGTTGGCTAAACAGATATGTCGGCCAAAAATCCCGGAAATGGATAAAAGAGATCCCGAAGAGTCTGGACCGATCGAACGACGTCATTCAAAAGGGGGCCCAAAATTGGCGTTGATTTTATGTGACCTTTGTGCACTCTTAAATAGCTTGTCAATCCTAAGAAGATGTGTTTTAGGTTGTTCTTGACACTCGGTTGTCTTTCGGTGGGCTAGTTGGCTTTTTGTGGGCTAAAACGTGTTTTATCATTCTACTTTAGTCGAATCTTGACCCAAGCATGCATATGAGGTTGGTTTTTCATCATCGAATAAAAATAAATAAAAGAGATAAGGATGACACCTTTTAGATGTCTACAGTTAACACTACTTTGACCAAGTCCGAAAGATGAAGGTCAAAGTAGACACTAAAGGGTACGTACATGTTACTTTGCATGCCAATTGAATTCAGGCGTCTGGAATTGGTCGTCTCCGACTTGAACTCCGACAAGGGGGTTTGAAGTTTGGTTGGTTGAGTCCCGAACTTTGCTAATTAAAGTCCTAAAGCTTGGCTAAACTTTACCACTTACTTAGTCCGAATCTTGGCGAGGTGCTTGAACTTGACTTGGGTAGTAAAGTATGAAGTCTAGTGGGGTGCCCGAACTTGACCATTTCTTGGATATGAAGTTCAGCGAGGTATCTTGAACTTGGATTGATCAAGGTTCGAAGCTTAGATGTGGGGCGTAAACTTATTGATCCGAAGCTTGGCTTAATCTTTTGCACTAATAGTTTTGTTAGCAGATAATAGATTCAAGTGTTACCAAAAATGTTATGTAGCTAGATCATGTTTCAGGGTGCCGTCTCATCTTGGCTATAAAGTGATCTTAAAGTCTTGGCTTGGTGTCTAAACTCCGACCATTATTGGGTTTGAAGCTCGACAAGGGTGTGTGCACCTTGACCCTTGTTGGGTCCGATGCTCGACGGAGGATGTCCAAACCTTGTTCACTGTTGGGTCCGAAGCTCGAAGGAGGATGTCTCGAACCTTGACAACTCCCGGGTTTGAGACCCCAACTAGTGTGTCTAAACCTTGAGTGCTGTTTGGCTTGAAGGTCGACGTCTATCCACTTTTTCCGGAATAGGGACATATGAACTTGACTTAATTGAAGGTCAATGAGGTTATTGCCTCATTATAATTTTGAGCTTTTTAGTCTTTGTGCTAATAGTCCCTTTGTTTCCATGGTTGATGATTTGTGTCTCCTCCCGAGTATTCCCGGAGTTGGTCGTAGTCGTATGATCCTTTTGATCTTGAGTCCCCATTCTTCTTAGGTGCCCATGCCTAGCTCTTCTCAAATGTTGAAGAGTTCACTAGCTTTAACTAGTTGATGGCATGGGAGATTCCCTTTCAAGTTGGCAATTCCGGTGACCTTCTTGATGCCGACTTGATGGATGTTGATGATTGGATAATCCTTTTAGGGTTCTTTGTCATTATTTTTATAGTTTTAGGAGTTTGACCTCATGCAAAAGAGATGAATACAAGACTTTATTATAAGAAAAAATGCATTCTTTTATTAATATGATGCAAAAAATTCAAAAAGAGAAAGAAATAATTTTACTTTAACCCCCATTCCGAAGTCAAGAAAAATTGAGCCGCTTGAACTACAATGATGGTTCGGTGGCTAATCGAATGGTGTGCTTGCCAATTAATTTCTACTTTTCTAAGTATGGTAAATTTGGTTTGAATTTAGGAATTAGAAAAAGATTAGAATTAGGGCTGGACCTCATGGGCTTCCTACATATCCACTATAGCAGAAACCAAGCTTTCGTAGTTAAAGAAAAAAAGTACTGATTTGAGTTTGGTTTTTTCGAAAGAGGAAAGAAAGTAAACCTAATAAAAGTATGCAATCAATAAGTGCACATTTTATTAGGATCCTTGATGAATGATGGGCTCATTGGATGACATTTTCGCTGGCTATGGCTTTTGTGGATGCATTTTACACTTTTATAACCATGCCAAGCATCTCGGAGAGTTTTGAAGTCCATGAAAAGAAAGAATTTCAAGTGTTGATGATATGTACGTTTTAGGTTTTTGATGATGAGTGTAACCTAATCCCTTTTAGAAGGTCGATATGCCATGTGGGCGGCCTTTTCCCTCCAGACCACTAAGGAAGTTAGTGAATCTCTCCTTGTCTCCTTCCTTGATCAACTCTAAATGTCGAAGAGTGATTAGTAGATCAGTATTGCAGGAGTATTGGTGTCAAAACCCCTGCAAAGATCCCGTCGGTTTGTGACCTTATGTGGGTCGACAACGTTGTATCACTTCAGGATGTCTCGTTAAACGTCCCCGGTATGTGTCCTCTAGTACATTATTTAAATTCTTTGCTCCTATAAAATTCCTCATTTGGTGGTGAGGGTTTTCAGTCCCATGGAACTTATAACGTCAAGCATGGTGAATTTTGAGGGTAACTTACCTTTCGGGATTGAAGTGCATCCTTGAGCCAAGTAGTAATCATTGAATATCGAAGACTCAAGCAACAACTTCTCTTTTAAACTATTTGTGGATCAGGCTGTGACTCGGGTTGAGGTTCATGTTGAGGCTCTTCCTCCTTTCTTGCTTTGTTAGCATTCTTCTCGAGGGTTTGGAGGATAAGATCAAGGGTTTCGGCATTGACTCAATCTTTTTATCCTTTGCTTTAATCATAGCTTATATTTTTACAAGTAAACTCTTTGAGCAAGGTTATGATAGGGGATTGCTTTAGATCGTCGACCATTTTTAGAGGAGGATTGCACTTTTTCGTAGGCAACGTACAGCCTTTAGCAAGAAAAGTGTTGAACGTATCGGCGTGGTACATATTGATGTGGGACGTATCGGTGTCAAACGTGTTGGTGTTGAAGTAGACCTCTCATTCCCTAGCCACTTCGTGTTAGGATTTCGAATTTTAGTAGGATTCCTCATCCTATATCCCAAAAGAGTAGGTGCTTAGGATTGGATTGAGGAACATTTTAGGAGAGATGGGGCTTAAGTTCTTGACCCTAGATAAGAAGATGACAGGCTCTTATATTTGGATGCACATAAAAATACGGACCGGCCGGAATGCAAAAATGGATAATCCTTAAGTGGAAAATGAATGCATTTTTAATTTTGACTAAGCATGCAAAAATGGATTGAACGTACGTGAGATTTCCGTATCATACGGCTCCGTCCCGCCCGGCCGTAGTACCCCAATTTTGCAAAGCTTCGTGCTGGCCTGGTTGGCCTCGTCATTTATAACGATGACAATTCCCCGCCAACGCACTATTCTCTTGACTAGTTCTTAACTTTTTTGGAGCGACCGGGTCGCTTTCCAAGTATCTTCGGGATAGGCGAGAAATAAACTACATTAGAGTTCATTCTATTCGTTCTATCACATCACCATGTAAAAAGGCATTCTTAATGGGATCAACCCCGGTAACAAAGAAGGAATCCATAAAATCATAGGATCCGACGGTGCCAAGTGGAAAGGTCGTCGCTCAACGTGAATAAGAAAGAAATGCAAAAATGAACTCACTTTAAATGAAGTGAATGTATTTAACTAATGAAATGAACATATTTACCATAATTGGGATGGCTTTTTATTTGGCTAAATGCAACAATGGACTTACCATAATTGAGATGAATTTAATTTCGGCTAATGAAAAAATGGACTCTCCTACTTCGAGATGAATTTTATTTGGCTAATGTAAAAATAAAAAAGGACTCACCTAAAATGAGATGAATTTTGTTTTCCTCGCAAAAATGAATTCATCTAATTTGAGAAAATTTAATTTCGCTACTGCAAAAATGAAAAAGAACTCACCTAAAATGAGATGAATTTTATTTGGCTAATATAAAAATCGATTCACTTTAATTAAGACGATTTTTATTTTGGTTGATGCAAAAATGAAAAAGGACTCATCTAAAATAAGATTAATTTTATTTTAGCTAATGCAAAAATGGACTCATCTTAATTGAAATGAATTTAAATTGGCTAATAATGAAAACATAAAAAGGACTCACATAAAATGAGATGAATTTTATTTGGCCAATGTAAAAATGGACTCACCTTAATTGAGATGATTTTTATTTGGCTAATACATAATGGACTCACCTTAATTTACATTATTGTTATTTGGCTAATACAAAAATGACCCCATCTTAATTGAGATGATTTTTATTTTCGCTAATGCAAAATTGAAAAAGATTCACCTAAAAGCGAGTGGATTTTATTTAGCTAATGCAAAAATGAACACACCTTAATTAAGATGGTTTTAAAATTGGGCAAATGTTACAAAATATTATGCGGAGAAAAATGCAGAGAAGAAGACTTGAACCTAAAACTTACTAGAACACCGAATGGGTCAACGGAAAGATCCAACCCGAGGAGCGAACGGGCAGCCGGCGTCGGTTAGGCCCAGCTACTATGGCCCGTCGTGATTCTTTTTTAACCGAGATTAGAGGGAATTGGAATGACTCGGAAATGCAATTAATGAATTGACCTTAAGGGGAAAAAAATTTTGACTTTGGCTAAAATGCACATAAATGGATCGATTCAAGAAGGTTCATTATTTTATTTTATTTGTTTACATACATACAATAATTATTGGACAAAACCTGGCTATACATCTAAAGACTCAAGGAAGATGGTTAAATAACAAAAGTGACCACATCCATTCAATCAAGCAAATGAATGTCCGACCTAAACCATAAAGTTTCTATGGTTCATACGGTAATTCTAGGTTAGACACATGGTGGCTCATAGTATGAAAATTTTGTCCCTCATGGGATGCATAGCGGGACCTGAAATTGTTGGTGCCTCTCAATCAAAAGATCAAGAAAGTTGGCTATGAGTGGAGACTAATGCTGAGTCAATCAACTCAAAATCCACTACAAACAAGCAATTCGAAGTTAGCAATGAAGCATTCCAAGAATGCAACCTTGCTGATGAAGAGTGTGATGGAATGTTTTAGCCCGGGACCAGTGGGCTTGGAACAATGTAGAGGAGCCGCAGTCGGCTTCCGAGTGACCTTGTTCTTGTTCCTTATGACGTAAACAATTTTATTTGTTTTGTTGAAACAATTTGGGTCCGTAATAACTTAAGACAGTTTCTATGATGTTATTTTACATTTCATTGGGTAGAACACTATGTGTGTTCACATGAGAAGGTATTTCGATCCGGTTAGAGAAGGTATTGCCACGAGTCTCGTGTATTGAAGGAGGCTATATGAAGGAAGATCTTGTCTTAGTCAAGATTCCTAAAAGCACTTCAACGAAAGAAGAAATCACATTGATTTCTTAGCCAAGAAGATGAGTTTTGAGTCTTGGTGTTCTACATGGACTTCTCTCGATAGCAGGATTTATTATTGATGAAGATTTCCTTATAGGGCTGACAAGTCGAGTCCAGGAGTGTCCCAAACCTCCCTTAGAAGAAGAAAGAAACAAATGGATAAGACCCTCTTATTTACAGACATTTCTCAGCCTCATAAACTAGCAACTTACAAACATAGTTACTAGGCTACGGACCTACCTTTTGGGCAGTCAAATTAGGAGTTTCCAAGTGGAGTTGTCAAGGATTTTCAAGTCCTTTGAACAAATTAAAACTTGTCAAAGAAAGGAGAAGAGTTGCTATTGGTTCGGATTGTCTGCCACGGTCTGAATCAGGATTAAAACACTTTGCAGTTTCAGCCTTTTATCTTAGTTAAGATTAAAATTTATAATTAGTGTTGATTAATTATGATTAGTCTTAACCTTTCCTTAATCATTAGGAAAGCTATTTTACATGGGAAATGGCCCCTTATAAAAGGCCTTCCTACCCATGTACAAGCAAAACTTTTGAATCAATTGATAATTATGCTTGATACATTTGTTGGAGTTTCAACTCGAGAAAAAGTTTAAGTGAATCAAACCTTCTACCCTCAAAATTTCGTGGTTGCTCTAGCTTGGTTTGGCAACCAAGTGGTGTTCTTCTAGGTCTTATAAACCCCTGTTGGATCCACTCTCGAGCCGGTTTCTTTGTGCCCCTTACTTGATTTCGAAGATGAACATCCTGTCCCTTTTAAGTCGATCAAGTTCTATCCCTCTATCTCGACCTTCCAAACCCCACTTTTTCCAACCTCTTATCCATGGTTTCCTTTTCAGTTATTTAATCAATTGTTAGGAACAAATATTATCATGGTTGTGCTTCCCATTGTTGGGCTTGGATCTATCATTTGGTATCAGAGCTCTTTGAGCCCCTCTTATGACTTATCCACCCTTCCACCCCAAACACAATCCATATCAGCTACGAAATATCATCAACTAAAAATGTCATCCAACCTCAATATTGAGCAAAAACCTTGATCACACCTTGACAGAAAAACAAGACTCGAAGGCCCGGGTTAAGTACCGACTAAATTGTTAGGAAAACAAGCTGCAAGACAAGTTTGAGAATTTGAGAGGTTCTAGAGAACCAAGTGTTCATGTAAAGTCGAAGGTAGCACCGATGATGAGAGAGCTAGAAAAGCAACTAAAGGTTTGCTCTTGGACAGTCTTAGTTACCCTAGAGGGGGTGAATAGGATGATGAGGAAATTTTAACAAACTTAGAGAATTTAAGCTTGAAAGGAATGAACAAGATAATCCGAGTCTAGATTGGACTCGGAAAAATGTAAACTCGGAGATACGTGGAAACCTTCCTAAGGCGAGAAAACCACGGACGAGTGCGAGGTCTAAGCACCAAGTCAAATCCACTATTTTGAATCCACAAAATACGATGAACCGAGTCAACCAGAATTGCTCTCTTAAACAATTCCTTATACGGTTTTCCTAGACTCGAAATTCCCTTATCCGATCTAGTACTTCCTAACCGAGGTGACCTTCACAGCTAGGGACAAGCGAGCTGAGTTAACCCTTACAGCTTAGTCAAGGGACCTTACTCGGAAAGTAAGAAGAGTATGTAACCGATTACAAGACTTTACAACTGAGAAAGTAAGAATTACAAGCTCGGAGTTGTAAATAGAAGATTGAATATGAATACAATGACTTTTGCTTTAAGTAATGTGTTTCAACAATAATTCTAGCAATCTTCCACGCTTGAGAGGTGGCTTCCATTTATAGATGACCTAGCAGATTAGCCATTGTGACTAATTTATGAACATAAGTCTTTCCGTACCGTTGTAACGGTTCTTTTAAGTCGCTTAGAAAAGATCCGTTTAGAAAAGATCCGTTGGAATGTGAACATTGTGCAATGGCTCTTGGTTGCTAAGGGTCGTCCAATCAACTGGTGTTGTTTGAAAAGTAAGGTGGAAACCACCGTTGAGCTTAGCATTGAAGTTTTCTAGCTTTGGAAATAGACAACCACGACACGAGTGTCCGAGCCTTGTTGAGAAGTAGAAATGCCTTGTTTGCTAGTCATTGACAGCTTGAAGCCGATTACTTTTGTAATTCAAAAATAAGATAACCTCGTTTTGATAACCTACAAAAGTAAACAATTTTGGTTCTCAAAGTATAAAATACTTTGGCCCAAGATTAGGCACAAATAATAATTTAATTAAGATAATTAAGTGCATAATTATCTCAGGCCTAGACGATTGGAATTTTCGAGTCTAATATTCATTATACTCATATTCCATCGAGTCGAGTCCTAAGAAAGATCAAGTTATAAGAATGAAAACATCGAGTATAAGAGTTTGATCTAGAAAAATAATTCTCAAACAAACAAACCGACTTAGAAAGATGACTTAACACTCGTAATTCACTTTTCTTCAAAATTTGCAGTCGAGCCTCAATACAAAGTATTAGAGAGATTATTTGAACATGCGATAAATCTGAGTGATGTCTAAGTAACTCAAAAACATCAACATGAGAAGATAAACAATAATGGATTTCGAGTCGAGTCATAATCAAATCAAAACTTATGCAGGAGTTGCTATAACACTCGAATGACTTGTAATCAAAACATAAGAGAGATGAGGTTTGTACACTGAGTCCTTAGGTAGTACTCAGAATGATCTAGATTCAGAATTTGAGTCTTCAATCTCCCCTTTTTGATGAAAGGCATTCCATACTTAGAAACTTTGTTAGTAAAAATAATCATGTGGTTTCATTCTTACTCAATAGAATATATCGAGTATGAAGTAGTGAATGAAGTGATTCATACTAAGAGCATTTCTGCGGATATATCGAGCAATATAGAAGAAAAAAATATTAGTAGATATATCGGAGAGAGAAAGATAATAAAAACTTGGGCGAGATATATCGGAGCAAAATATACGAATAAGAAATTCTAACTCGAAAGAGTCAACTTAGAAATCGGTATACTCAAAAATAAAAACTTCATTCTTACATATACAAAAATGAAAAAATACACAGAAAAGAGGGTGAGAAAACTCCCCTGAACAAGACAAAAAAATTTTCTAGTATTCTCCCCATTGCCTTTCGGAAAGAACAAAAAAAAAGGGAAGAATGTATTAAGCCGATACAATTCATGTCTCGACAAAAAAAATTAAAAAGAAAACAAGAGAAACAGAAATTAAGATGGTGGAGCTGGGGCGGTTTGTGTTGAGGCGGATGAGTTGGCGGTGCGGCGTCACCGATAAGCTCGGGAGGACGTGGAAAATGCGGGCGGTAGCGAGCACTTGAATCTCCGGTAGTGGCTCGGCTCCGAGTTGCTGACCCAAATCTAAGTCATCTAGAGGCTCATCCTCTTGGAAAGTAATAAAGGGGTGCTTCTTCCGGCTTGACCGTTGTGGATTAACCTACGTCCGCAGGGTCTTCGACCCATTCAAACTGTTGTCCGAGCTAATCGGTTCGGGTTGAGGAGCCACAGCACCTTGTCCCTCGGCTTCTTCCTCGCTTCTCTCCTTCTTCCTCCTTCTCCTCTTCCTTCTCTTCCTCCTTCTCCTCGAAAGAGCTGCTTCAACCGTAGCTTCCTCTTCTTCTTCGTTGCCTCTCCGGAGAGGGACTTGGCAGGGCTCGAGGACTCTTGAGACGTGTCCGAGTCGTCGGGGTCCTGAGTAGCCTTTGTGCGCCTTTCTCGGAGAAGCTCAAGCTGCTACTTTTGCTCCTTAACTAGATTTTTCATTTCGAGGAGCATATCTTGTTGCTCTTGAATTTGAGATTAGGTCGTTTTCGGTTGATGGTCATGTTCGAAGAACAGTTTTGAAGGAGCGGAGAGTGTCCCGGATTTCGCGGACACATAAGTGAGCTTGTCTATTAGAGCTTTAGATAAGGTAGTTGTGGCTTCAAAAGGAGGACCTGAGGCGGAAGCACCGCCAGTGGGAGGAGGGAGTGAGAGGTGAGTCCGAGTCTAAGTCCGAGCGGAGGGGAAGGGGGCCTCGGTTCTAACCCGTGGATCCGGACACTAAGCTGGGTTTCCTGGTACTGTATCCAAGAAGCTCGTTTCGCCCGTGACAATGGCAGCCTCGGACACTTCATTTGGGTCCGAAGGGAGGGGAACCTTGAATTGTTTGAGAATAAGGGTTAGGAGGACTACGAAGGGAAGAGAGGTGGATTTCTTTGACCGAGCTGAGTACGGTGGCCATCCGCTCGATTAGAGCGGGAAAGAGGTCTACGTCGTAGCCCTTAAGGATGTCGAATAAAGCTTTGAGAATCTTGGAGTTAGGATTCTCTTTGCTTGGAATGATGAGAGAAGAAAGTTCTCATCGGCAAGAAGCACGTAAGCCTGGCCTCGGTCTTTATCCGAGTCATAGAAAAATTCTTGAGTGGCTCGGGGACTTCCTAGGCATATTTTTCGAAGAACTCATTTGTAATCTCATTGAAAGGAATAGGATTGCAGTTAAGGAAGATAGATGAAACTTTAAAAAACCGGTGGAGGAGAGAAAGATCTATGCGTACCACAATGTTGCAAACTCCGGAGGTGATGACCCCCTAAGAGCAAGAAAGATTTTAGTAGAACTCAGCAATGAGTTATGGGTATATGAACTCACTGAAGCATAGAAAGTTATAGACTCTAGTGGTTTTTATGTGCTTTAACCACGAAAAGGTTGTGGTTGGAAAGAACTTGTCATCTAATGTGAGATGTTGTGTGACTAGGATTTTGGAGGGGTAAGAAGGACCCTCTTGGGTTCGCTTGGTTCTAGGTTTCTTTGTTGCACACCCTAGAAAGTCTTGAGCTGAACCTCATTTAGGCATGGCTGAAGTTTTTGAGATGAAAGAGAGAGAGAGAGAGAGAGTGACCGAGTTCTAAGAGCTTTTAGTGTGAGAGTAAGTGAGCGAGAGTTCGAGGTTAACAGAGAGTAAAGTAGCGAAATAAAGGAAAAGGGATGCTATTTATAGCGAAAGGAATGTCCTTTAATATTCGTTCTAACCTAAATCTCCAACGGTCGCCTCGGACGAGTGTGACGATTCTGTCTCCAACGGTTAGAATTCCAGTGTCTTTCTCCTAACGGCTAGCTCACTTATCGATGCGCGCGGTAGAGAGAGAAAAAAGAGAAATTTTAAAAGGAATTTCTGAAATTCTCCACTAACCTAGAGATGATTTCGAAGTTTGAAGTCCATTTCTCAAACACTAAGTCTGACTCGAGTATGGTTTCCGAGTGACTCGAAAGCACAAACAAATAATAACTCCTAGCTCCATATCACTGGGTCAATCGAACCAATTGTTATTAAGACAAAGAAAGGAAACACATAACACATAATCATGCAAGATAATTTCTCTTATACACACATAATCATGCATTTATCATGCCAAGCTCATTCCTAATAAAACAAAACTAATCCTCACCAAGTGGCTTAGTGAAGATATAAGCTAACCGAAATTTCGTAGGAATAAATTCAAGTTCAATATCACCTTTCTCATAATGGTCTCTCGGAAAATGATACCGACCTCAATATGCTTTGTATTTGAGTGTTGAACTGGATTCTTAGTGATGCTGATTGTGAAGGTTTGCTCGGGGAGAGTCCGAGTCACCCTAGAGGGGGTGAATAGGGTGATAGAAAATTCTTTTAGAAAGAACCGCACTTTTGTACGTAAAAGATGCAAAGACGGATTCCGAGTCTAAAGACAGAGTCGAAAAGGTTGGACTCGTAAATCGGTGAATCGAAGAAGCAAGAGCACTAAGGTCGTCCGAGCCTAGAATGAACTCGTAAAGAGAACACAGAGATTTTACGTGGAAACCCTCCCGGGGCAGAAAACCACGGCCCGTGTCAATCCAGGACACGAAGTCAAATCCACTATTTTGAGTCCACAAAATACCGTGAACTTGATCGAACCCGAGTTGCTCCCTTAGACAACTCTATACAAGTTTTCCTAGACTCGAAGTTCCCTTATCCGATCTAGTACTTCCTAGCTGAGATAACCCTTACAGCTAGGGACAACTAAGCCGAGTTAACCCTTACGACTTAGTCAAGGGACCTTACAAAGAATGTAAGAGGAGTTTGTAACTAAGTACAAGACCTTACAACTCGTAAAGTAATGAATTACAGAGTGGGAGTTGTAAGTTGAAGATTGAGAGTAAATACAATAACTTTGATCAAGTAAGTGTATAGACAATATGTTCGGCAACCTTCAAGTCTTGTGAAGTGGCTTCTATTTATAGATGACCGAGCAGAGTAGCCGTTATCTTCATCTGCTGACCGAGAGTCTTCTATGACCGTTGTGAAAAGCTTTCGAGTCACTCGAAAGTATCCGTTGAAATATGGACGTTGGACAACGGTTTAACTCTCTTGGAAGTCCCAAAACCATCGGTTGTGTCTTGATAAATGTGGTGAAGCCCACCGTTAAACTTGGCGTTCCAGTTTTCCGGATATGGAAGCGCATGACTTCGACACAATCTTCCGGGACTAAAGCAGGGAAGGTGAAAAGCCATATCTCGTTGGTGATTTGACGTTCGAAGCCGGCTACTTTTGTAGTTTGAAAAGATATCCTCGATTGAATAACCTACAAAAGTAAAACACCTTCGGTTCTCAAAGTATAAAATACTTTGGTCCAAGGTTAGACACAGATAATAAAATAATCATGTTAATTACGCAATTGATTATCCGAGTCGAAAAGAAATGGAATTTTCCGAGTCTAAAATCCATGATACTCGTAATTCCATATGACTTAGTCTTAAGTGAAGAAACACGTTCTATAGCAAATATCATAGTGAGAAAAGACTTTATATAGACTAAGCATGAAATAAGCTATGAATGCCGACTATGCAAACAAGTAGAGTAAATAAACACAAGTCGGATTCTGAGTGAGAAAGGACTCGGAATAAAGAACAAGTTTTCGAGTCGCTAACCGAAAAGCGATTAAAGAGATATGTGAAGGCCGAATCGCATAGGAAGGATACTATTTAATTCAAGTAAGTTTCTAAAACACAGAGAATGCCTTGGAATCAAAACTCTATATGAATGACATCGTTATACCCGATTCCTTTTGCATGACTCGGAAAGATATAGAGCAGATGTCCGAGTCTTCAATCTCCCCTTTTTGATGAAAGGCATTCCATACTTAAACAGAAACTTTGTTAGAGGAAAATAGATCGATTCTGAGTAGTTTGAATAAAAGTAAGGCATATTGAATGGATCGGAGCAATATACAATATATCGAGCAAATTAAAGTATGCTTGAACTCATTAGCTCGTAAAAGAAAGAACTCGAAATTAATAATGAAATGCATTAATCCATTAAAAACTTACAAGGGCGGTAAAAACTCCCCTAAACAAGACAACCAGTTTCGACTACATTTTCTCCCCTTGCCTTTCAAAGAAAAACAAGAAACAAAAGGAAAGGAGAAAAGTACAAGTAATACACATAAGTTGTCCGGACAAAAGAAAATTTTGAAACAGAAAATGCGGAGACACCGAGGAATCGTGACTCGAGTGCATGGCTCCAACTAGGAAGGTGGGGATTTCCGAGTAGAAGCGGAGGTGCGCCGGCGCTGATAAGACCTTGACGATGTGCTTGAGCGCGGCGAAGGGAGAACCGGAATAGTTCGCAGGGGCTCGGCTCCGAGGGGCCGACCCGGAGATAGTGGATCAAGAGGTTCTTCCCTTGGGACCTCGAGGGCTGGAGGGGCTGCTCTGGCCGACTCGCTGGAGGAGCGAGATCTTCGACCCACTCGGACTCGCTGTCCGAGCCGAGTACAGCAATTTGAGCTTGGGGAGCAGCTTGCCACGGCCTCTTCTTCCCTTTGCCGGAAGGACCTGCTTCAGCCGCGGGTTCCTCGGCATCCTCCGCTGCATCCGTAGCTTCTTCCTCTCGCTTCCTCGGCTTCCTCGCTCTCCGAGGAGGTCGGGCTCGGGCTCGAAGACGCCTCGGATGGGTCCGAGTCTTCGGCTCTCGAGCCGCCTTGGACCGTCTCTCTCGAGGAGCTCAGCCAGCTCCTTCGCTCCTTAACCAGCTCTCTCATCTCAAGAACGAGGACTCGCTGCTCTCGGATTTGGGACTCGACTCAGTCTTTTGGTTGATGGTCGACCTCGAAGGACGGACTTGAAACCTCCGAGCATGTCTCCGAAATCGGAAGACACAGAGGTGATCTTGTCCATGAAGACAGGAGACAAGAGGGTAGAGAGAGTTTTGGAAGCACCGGAGGTGGAGGCACCACCAGGTGAAGAGGGAAGAGAAAGAGGGGTGGATTTCCGAGTCCGAGGTGGAGAAGGAGGCCTCAGCTCCGAAGTTGTGAACCCGCACACCGGGATTAGTTTCCGGTATCCGTACCCTGAAGTTCCTTTTGCCGACCACAATGGCCGCCTCGGACACCGCGTTAGGGTCGAGGGAAGAGGAACTTGGAATTGTTTGAAGACAAGGGTGAGAAGAGCACCGAAAGGAAGGGAGGTGTTCTTCTTGGTTTGAAGTTGAGCTAGCACAGCGGCCATCCGCTCAATGATGGAGGGGAAGAGATCGACTTCGTATCCCTCCAGTGATATCGAAGAGGGCTTTGAGGTGCTTGGAGTTGGGGTTCTCCTTGCTAGAATGCTGTGAGAAGAAGGTTCTCATCAGCAGAAAACACGTAAGCCTGGCTTCGACTTCAACCGAGTCACGTAAAAGTTCTTTCCGGACCCGGGGAATTCTTTAGCGAATTTTTCAAAGAAGTCGTCGGCGACTTCAGTGAAAGGGATAGGGTTGCTGTTCAAGAAGAGAGAAGAAACTTTGAACGGACGGTGAAGAAGGGAGGTGTTGATACTGAACAAGTAATGTTCGAACCCGAGAGGTTAGAACATTTTCGGAGTGGGTGAGATGAGTATAAAACTCGAAACGAGTTCGGGATAGATGAACTCGCTGAAACACAAGAAAGGGTAGACTCCGGTGGTTTGAATGTTGGTCAACCAGGAGAATTTGGTTGTTGGGAAGAACTTGTCGTCCAGACGCAAGATGCCTGGGTGACAACGGGTTTAGAAGGGGTTGAGCTATCCGGCTTGTTGGTGCGAGGTTTCTTTGAGGATGAAGAAACCTGAAAGTCGGGATGGTTTCCTCTTTTAGGCATTGTGAGAGATGAAAAGATGAAACTTTTCGAGAGAAAAGGAAAGAGAAGGAGGTGTAGAAGAAAAGGTAACAAAGAAAAATGGTAGGAGAAAGAGAGATGAGCAGATCGAAAACTTACGAGAGAGAGAGAGCTTCTTCAACACTTGCGGACGATCAAGGGAACACTTGTTCACGTAGAAAACTTCTGCGAGAGGGTTTTCGTTTGAGAGGGAAGGAGTTTGAGAATACCGAGATGAAGATGGATAGACGTTATTTATAAAGAATACGCGCGCCCGTTCACTATCCGTTAAGTAACTCCGTTCTGTCTCAGCCTGTCCATCGGTCATTAATGCCCGGTGTGACAGCTTCTACTTCAACGGTTGAGATAACAACGGTTTGAAATCTGCGGTTATGATTTGAACGCAGCGCTCGAGAAAGAGAGAGAAAAGATTTTGAAATTATAATCCGAAACTCTCCACTGTTCTAGAGATAGCTTCGTAAAATTTGATGTCCAATTTTCTCTACGTCCGAGTTTGACTCGAAAAGTTTCGAGTGACTCGAAACACGAAATAACTATTAGCCCAAGTATCACATGATCAATCGAACTAATGGTTATTGACAACGAAAGCACATAGCACGTAAAAGTTCAAGAATCATAACGCGAAACTAAGCATTTAACATACCAAGCTCATTCCGAATAAAACGGAATTGATCTTCACCAAGTGGCTTAGTAAAGATATCGGCTAATTGAAGATTAGTAGGAATGAACTCTAGTGTAATATCACCCTTTTCCGAGTGATCGCGTAAGAAGTGATACCCGACTTCAATATGCTTTGTTTTTGAGTGCTCGGACGAGATTCTTAGTGATACTGATTGCGCTTTGATTGTCACACTTGATTGGGACCGAGTTGAGAGATAGTCCAAGGTCCTTCAAGTGTTGTTTTATCCGAGAGAATTCGAGCGCAACAAGCTCCAGCGGCAATATATTCAGCTTCTGCAGTTGATAGAGCTACCGAGTTTTGCTTCTTTGAGTGCCGGGATATTAGGGATTGACCCAAAATTGGCAAGCTCCGGATGTGCTCTTTCGATAAACTTTTTATCCTGCGTAGTCCGCGTCTCGAGTACCCGGTCGGACTCGGTTCGAGTCTCCGGAGTACCACAGTCCTAGATTCCGAGTGCTCGCAAGATATCTCGAATATTCTCTTCACCGCAGATGAGATGTGATTCTTTTGGATTAGCTTGAAATCGTGCACATAAGCAAATATCGAACATTATGTCCGGTCCGCTTGAAGTAAGATATAGCAGTGATCCAATCATACCTCGATAGAGTTTCGATCTACTCGCTCTACCTGTCTCATCCGAGTCAAGCTTTATACTGCTGCTCATAGGAGTAGATGCGTGCTTTGCATCCGGAAGCTTATATTTCTTCAGCAGTTCCTTGGTGTACTTTGATTGATGGACAAAGATTCCATTTTTGTCTTGTTTGATTTGCAGCCCAAGGAAGAAATTGAGTTCTCCCATCATACTCATTTGGAACTCTTGGCTCATCAACTCGGAAAATTCTCGGCACATAAATTCATTAGTAGCACCGAAAATAATATCATCAACATATATTTGAATAATGAGAAAATCTTTCCCTTTGGTCTTTATGAATAGAGTCTTGTCAATCCGACCTCTTTTAAAATCATTTTGAACCGGGAAGTTGCTCGACTCTTTCATACCAAGCTCTAGGGGCTTGCTTAAGACCATAGAGAGCCTTTTGAAGTTTGAAAACATGATTTGGAAATTCTGAGTTTTCAAAACCAGGAGGCTCGCTCGACATAGACTTCTTCTTCAATAAACCCATTGAGAAAGGCACACTTCACATCCATTTGATAAAGTTTAATATGCATGCAGGATGCAAATGCCAAAAGTATTCTAATGGCTTCAATTCTAGCTACTGGTGCAAAGGTTTCCCCACAATCAATTCCTTCTTCTTGATTGTAACCTTGAGCTACAAGTCTAGCCTTGTTTCGACAACAATTCCACCCTCATCCAGTTTGTTTTTGAAAACCCATTTGGTTCCTATAACTCGGGTGGTCGGAAGGTCGGTTGGTCGAGTCCGGACTTGGTTTCTTTCAAATTGATTCAGCTCTTCTTGCATGGCCTCTACCCATTCGGGTTCATTAAGGGCTTCTAGTGCATTTTGGGTTCGAGTTAGTGAAATGAATGCAGTGAATGCACATAGATTATGAAGAGAAGAACGAGTTCTTACCCCACTCGTTGATATCGAAATAATGTTTTCTTGGGGATGACTGGAAGTAAATTTGAACGCTTTACCAGCTTCTTTGATTCACCAGGTTTGTTGGTTGAATTGCTTGATCTTCGAAGCTTGTTCCGAGTGATCCTCTTCATTGACTTGCTCGTTCGAGTGACCTCTTGAGTTGTCTCATTCCGAGCTTTCTCGTTCGAGTGGTCTCCTTCGAGTCTTTATAGACTCATCTTCGTCATCATCCTTTCGAGCTTCGGTTCCGAGTATGAAGATTCACTTGGTTTTCCCTGTTCAAGCTCATCAAACACTACGTGGATACTTTCTTCCACTTTGTTAGTTCTCTTGTTGAATAAACGGTAAGCTTTGCTATGAGAAGAGTAACCTAGAAAAATTCCTTCGTCTCGACCGAGCATCAAACTTGGTCAGATGATCCTTACCGTTGTTGTGGACAAAGCACTTACACCCGAAAGGTCTCGAAATAGGAAATATTTGGCTTCCTCCCTTTGTAGAGCTCATAAGGGGTTTTCTTCGGAATGGGTCCGATGAGGCATCGATTGAGGGTGTAGTTGGGTCGTGTTTATCGCCTCGCCTGTAAATAGTAAGGCAAGTTGTGTTCAATCATCATCGTCCTTGCTATTTCTTCAAGGGTTCTGTTCTTTCTCTCAACTACTCCATTCTCGTTGAGGAGTTCTGGTGCTGAGAAGTTGTGAGAAATTCCATTCTTGTCACAAAACTCGAGAATTCCGAGTAATCGAACTCCCTTCCATGGTCGGTTCGAATCTTTTGGATCCGAGTTTGAGACTCAACTTGAATCTTTCTATAGAGCTTGCTGAACTCCTTGAAGGCCTCATTCTTATGCTTCAGAAAACACACCCAGGTAAATCTTGAAAAATCATCAATAATAACAAGTATGTAAGATTTACCTCCGAGACTCTTCACAGGGATTTCACCACATAAGTCCATGTGTAGTAATCCAAGCACGTTGGATGTGGAAACTGTCTTCAGAGATTTGAATGAAGATCCGACTTGTTTCCCTCGGTGCATGCTTCACATACTTTATCCTTCTCAAACATACGGTTAGGTAATCCTCTAACTAGATGATGAGATGCAAGCTTTTTGATAGTATGCATGCTAATATGACCTAATCTACGATGCCAAGTCCAAGAATCATCTTGAAGATGTGCTTTTAAACATGATAAGTTCCGACTTGGGTCGAGAGAGGAATGACGTAGGTATTACCCGATCTCTTACCCGAGAGCTTTACCTCTTTGGTGGTCTCATCCGTGATGTAGCACTTGGATTGAGTGAATTTTACCTCTTGACCTTTGTCACAAAGTCGGGAGATGCTAAGTAAGTTGTACTTAAGTCCTTTGACAAGGTAGACCGGGCTCACCAGATTGTTTCCATTACCAATCTTCCCAATGCCCACTATCTTGCCCTTGCTTGTCATCACCAAAGGTCACCTTTCCTCCTTTATATGATTCCAACTCGAAAAGAGTCCTTGGTCACCTGTCATATGTCGTGAGCATCCACTGTCCAGGTACCAATGTCCTTTTGATCTTTTCCGAGTGACCTGCAAAACAGAGATAATCTAACCCTTCTCACTTCCTCTAACGAACCCAGTAACATTTCTTACTGTGGTCCTTTTCCGAGGAAGAAGGTGCTTCGGAACCCAGATTTGAATGACTTTGGGTTTAGTCCGATTCCGAGTCTTCTTCTTCTCAAGGAGCTGAGTCCGTGTCTCTTTCCTTTTAAAAACCTTTCCTTTTGAAACAGGAGAAAATGGTTTCCTTTTGCAAATAGGTCCGGGTTTAGTCCTCCTTTCATTTTTGTGAATGGGACCATGCTCAGCCTTTTGAACTTAACAGTTCCGGAATCCTTTTTGAACAAATCCGAGTAAGAATTAGATTCTTCCTCCTTGTTGAAACAAAGACCTTCTTTTCTAAAAGAGACACATTGTGAACCTAAGAGCATATCAAGGCTCTTCCGTCCTTGAGTAAATTTTAAAACCAGGTCTTGAGACTCGGTGAGCTTCGTTTCAGTTGCTCATTCTCTTTTCGAGTAACTCGGACTCAGCCTCATTAGTTTGAGCACTTGTCTTGAGTTCTCCGAGTGTCGATCTCGGCTTTTCTAATTCATTTTTCAAAGAAGTGCTCTCGAAGTGATTGACTCAAGTTGTTTCTTGAAATGAGAAGAATCGAATTGGACTTTTCTTCCAAAGTAATGATGTATTTAGCTAAATCAACTTTGGAGAATTTGAGGAAGTAGTTTATTACCTCTTGAGGATCGGCTTCCTCATTATCCGAGTCCGTGTCCGAGTCCGACTCTTTTTCGGCTTCGAGTCGGTGATTGCCATTAGACATTTTGAGTCATCTCGAATCCTCGTCGTCTTCGGATGATTCCTCATCGCTCCAAGTTGCCATCATGGCCTTTTTCTTCTTCCCGTCCCGTCTTCGTTTTGGACAGTCCTTGACTATGTGGTCTTTGCTGCCACATTCAAAACACCCGAATTCTTAGACAAAGATAACTTTGAAGGTGAAGAAAACTTACCTTTTTGTCTCTCTTGTCCTTTTTGTAGAATTCTTCTTTTGGTCTTTTATCCCATCTTTTGTGCTTCATCATTCTCTTGAAGCCTCTTGCAATGAGTGCCATGGGATCACCTTCGAGTCGAGGAGCTTGGACTTGCTTCTTTGGATTCTCGAGGCTTTAAGCGCGATGTTCCTTTTGGAAGTACCCTCAGCATCTTCTTCTTCCAAATGTATCTCATGAGTCGAAGCTTTCCGATGAGCTCGTCCGGCTTCAAGAGTGAGAGGTTTTGAGCCTCTTCTATGGCGGTTACCTTAGGACCCCATCGTTTCTTGGGTAGGCTTCGAGAATTTTCCGGCACATTTCTTCATGGGAGATTTTCTTTCCCAGAGATTTGAGATTGTTGGTGATCTCAGTGAAGCGTATGAACATCCGAGTAATGTTCTCTTCTGGCTCCATTTTGAAAAGCTCATATTTGTGAAGATACTCGACCGATCTTCACTTGTCTCACCTGACTTGTACCTTCGTAGGTGTTGACCAGAGTGTCCCACACCTCTTTAGCAGAGTCACGAGCAGAGACTCGATTATATTCTTCCGAGCTTATGGCGCACATGAGGATGTTCATGGCTTTGAAGTTCTTTCTAAACTTCTCCGCTTCGCTGGCGTGAACTCAGCCTTTGTCTTTGGAAGGATTCTGAATTCATCTCGTCTTCGTTGGGATGTAGTTTCCTTGTTGTATGATTTCCCATACTTCTTCGTCGTGATCCATAAGGAAACATTCCATCGCCTTCTTCCAAGTGACCGAAATTTGAACCTTTGAATTTTGGTGGCTCGTTGGAAGATCTACCTTCGTCGAACTCTCCGTGTTCTCGAGCCATCCGATCTTTAAACCTTTGGACTGTTAGATCCTTTCTGAAAGGCTAGGCTCGATACCAATTGAAGGTTTGCTCGGGAGAGTCTCGAGTCACCCTAGAGGGGGTGAATAGGGTGATAGAAAATTCTTTTAGAAAGAACCGCACTTTTGTACGAAAAGATGCAAAGACAGATTCCGAGTCTAAAGACAGAGTCGAGAAAGGTTGGACTCGAAATCGGTGAATCGAAGAAGCAAGAGCACTAAGGTCTGTCCGAGCCTAGAATGAACTCGAAAGAGAACACGAGAGATTTTACGTGGAAACCCTCCCGGGCGAGAAAACCACGGCCCGTGTCAATCCAGACACAAAGTCAAATCCACTATTTTGAGTCCACAAAATACCGTGAACTTGATCGAACCCGAGTTGCTCCCTTAGACAACTCTATACAAGTTTTCCTAGACTCGAAGTTCCCTTATCCGATCTAGTACTTCCTAGCCGAGATAACCCTTACAGCTAGGGACAACTAAGCTGAGTTAACCCTTACGACTTAGTCAAGGGACCTTACAAAGAATGTAAGAGGAGTTTGTAACTAAGTACAAGACCTTACAACTCGAAAGTAATGAATTACGAGTGGGAGTTGTAAGTTGAAGATTGAGAGTAAATACAATAACTTTGATCAAGTAAGTGTATAGACAATATGTTCGGCAACCTTCAAGTCTTGTGAAGTGGCTTCTATTTATAGATGACCAGGCAGAGTAGCCGTTATCTTCATCTCGCTGACCGAGAGTCTTCACGTAACCGTTGTGAAAAGCTTTCGAGTCACTCGAAAGTATCCGTTGAAATATGGACGTTGGACAACGGTTTAACTCTCTTGGAAGTCCCAAAACCATCGGTTGTGTCTTGATAAATGTGGTGAAGCCCACCGTTAAACTTGGCGTTCCAGTTTTCCGGATATGGAAGCGGACGGCTTCGACACAATCTTCCGGGACTAAAGCAGGGAAGGTGAAAAGCCATATCTGCTGGTGATTTGACGTTACGAAGCCGGCTACTTTTGTAGTTTGAAAAGATATCCTCGATTGAATAACCTACAAAAGTAAAACACCTTCGGTTCTCAAAGTATAAAATACTTTGGTCCAAGGTTAGACACGAGATAATAAAATAATCATGTTAATTACGCAATTGATTATCCGAGTCGAAAAGAAATGGAATTTTGAGTCTAAAATCCATGATACTCGGAATTCCATATGACTTAGTCTTAAGTGAAGAAACACGTTTTATAGCAAATATCATAGTGAGAAAAGACTTTATATAGACTAAGCATGAAATGAGCTATGAATGCTGACTATGCAAACAGTAGAGTAAATAAACACAAGTCGATTCCGAGTGAGAAAGGACTCGGAATAAAGAACAAGTTTTACGAGTCGCTAATCGAAAAACGATTAAAGAGATATGTGAAGGCCGAATCGCATAGGAAGGATACTATTTAATTCAAGTTTCTAAAACACGAGAGAATGCCTTGGAATCAAAACTCTATATGAATGACATCGTTATACCTGATTCCTTTTGCATGACTCGGAAAGATATAGAGCGAGTGTCCGAGTCTTCGATTACACTCGATTGTCACAATTGATTGGAATTGTTTTGAATAAAAGTCCAAGATCTTTCAAGTGTTGCTTGATCCATAGAATCCGAGCACGAGCATGCTCCTCCTGCAATGTACTCAGCTTGAGTAGTTGATAGAGCAACCGAGTTTTGCTTCTTTGAGTGCCAACATATAAGGGATTGACCCGAAACTCGCATGCTCCCGAGGTGCTCTTTCTATCAACCTTGTATCTAACATAGTCAGCATCTTTTTCATCCGAGTCCAGTTTCATGCTGCTACTCATTGGTGTTGTTGCATGTTTTACATCTTGAAGCTTGTACTTCTTCAGACAATTCCTTGGTATACTTAAATTGATGGACATAGATGTCATCTTTATCTTGTTTGATTGGTAGACCAAGAAAGAAATTGAGCTCTCCCATCATGCTCATTTGGAATTCCTATCTCATTAACTAAGAAAAATCTTGACAATGATTTTCATTAGTAGCTCCAAAAATTATATCATCAACATAAATCCGAGTAATAAGAAAGTCTTTCCCCTTAGTTTTTATGAAAAGAGTTTTGTCAATCTGACCTCGTTTGAAATTATTTTCAACCAAGAAACTACTCAGTCTTTCTTACCAAGCTCTGGAAGCTTGTTTAAGACCATAAAGAGCCTTTTACAACTTGAAAACATGATTTGGAAATTCTGAGTTTTTAAATCTAGGGGTTGCTCAACATAGACTTCCTCTTGAATGAAACCATTCAGAAAAGCACATTTGACATCCATTTGATACAATTTAATATTTATGCTTGATGCAAATGCCAAAAGGATTCAGATTGCTTTAATCCTAGCAACTCGCTGTAAATGTTTCCCTACAATCATCTTCTTGATCGTAACCTTGAGCCACAAGTCTAGCCTTATTTCTTATTACCAACCCATCCTCATCCATCTTATTCTTGAAAACCCATTTGGTTCCTATGGCTGGGTGGTTAGAAGATCGTTTGGTCAAAGTCCAGACTTGGTTTCTCTCAAATTGATTAAGCTCCTCTTACATGGCCTCTACCCATTCAGGTTCATTTAGGGCCTCTAGTCATTTCTGGGTTCGAGTTAATGATATGAATGCAATGAATGCACATAGATTTTGCAAAGAAGTGTGAGTTCTTACCCCACTATTGATGTCGGACAAGATGTTCTCGAGTGGGTGGCTCGAAACATATTTGTTCTCTAGTTCACCAGATTTGTTGGTTGAACTGGTTGATCTTCAATGATCCGATCCGATTGGGCTTGCTCGTCTATTTGATGTTCAACATTCTAAGTTGGCACTTGAGCTGGTTTAGTCGGAGTCATGATGTTACGAGTCTGTCTCATTCCGAGATGTTTTCTTTTGAGTCTGTCTAAGCTCAGCTTCAAAAAAATCATCTTCATCTCGACTAAGTTTCAAATCCGAGAACATTGACTCAATTGGTTTTCCTTGATCAATCTCATCAAATATAACATGGATGCTTTCTTCCACTTTGTTAGTTCTTTTATTGAAAACACGATATGCTTTGTTATGAGATGAATAACCTAAAAGATACCTTCATCCGACCGAGCATCAAACTTGGTCATGTGATCCTTACCATTGTTGTGAACATAGCACTTACATCCGAAGGGTTTGAAGTATGAGATGTTGGGTTTCTTTCCCTTGTAGAGCTGGTATGGATTTTTCTTCAGAATGGGTCCGATGAGGCATCTATTCGAGTGTGTAGTTTCGTTGTGTTGACTACCTTCGCTCATAAATAGTAAGGTAGATCATATTTAATCATCATTGTCCTTCTTATTTCTTTAAGAGTTCGGTTCTTTCTCTCCAATAATCCATTCTGTTGAGGAGTTACGGGTGCTTGCGAAGTTGTGAGCGATACCATTCTTATCGCAAAACTTTGCAAATTCCGAGTAATCAAACTCCCTTCCATGGTTTGTTCGAATTCTTCCGATCCGAGTCCGAGACTCTACTTGAATTTTCTTACAGAGCTTACTAAACTCTTTGAAAGCTTCATTTTTGTGCTTAAGAAAACAAACCCAGGTAAATCGTGAGTAGTCATCAACAATCACAAGTACATATGATTTACCTCCAAGACTCTTTACAAGGATTTCACCACATAAATCCATATGTAACATTTCAAGCACTTTGGATGTGGAAACAGTTTTGAGAAATTTGAAGGATGATCCGACTGTTTTCTTTTTGTGCATGCTTCACATATTTTATCTTTCTTAAATGCACAGTTAGGTAAACCTCTAACTAAACCATGAGATGCAAGCCTTTTGATAGTATGCATGCTAACATGGCCTAGTCTACGATGCCATGTCCAAGAATCATCATGCAAAGATGCTTTTAAAGAAGATAAATTCTTACTTGGATCATAAAGAGGAATAGTGTAAGTATTACTCGACTCGTCATATGAGAGCTTAGTCTCTTTGGTTGTTGCATCGAAATATAGCAATTTGTCTAAGTGAACCTTACCTCTTGGCCTTTGTCACATAATTGAGAGATGATGTGTAGATTGTGCTTTAATCCCTTGACAAGATAGACTGGGCTAACCAGGTTATCTCCTTTCCCAATCTTACGTATTCCACCTATCTTGCCCTTACTGTCATCTCCAAAAGTTACTTTGCCTCCTTTGTAGTCTTCCAACTCAGAAAAGAGTCTTCAATCTCCTGACATGTGGCATGAGCATCCACTCTCTAGGTACCAGTGACCTTTTGTCTTTTTTGAGTTACCTGTAAGTCAAAAACACACTAACCCTTCTCACTTCCTCTAACGAACCCAGTAACTTCCTTTACTATGGTCCTTTTCCGAGGAAGAAGACTCTTGGGAACCCAGATTTGAATAACTTTGGGTTTGGTCTGATTTTGAATCTTCCTTTTGGAGAACCGAGTCTGTGTCTCTTTCTTTTGAAAAGCTTTTCTTTTATAAACTGGTGGAGAAGGTTTTCTCCTGTAAACCGATCCGGGCTCAGTCCTCCTTTCATTTTTATGAATAGGACCATGCTCAGCCTTCCTAAACCTCACAATTCTGGAATCCTTTTTAACGGATTTGAGTAGGAATTAGATTCTTCCTCTTCATTAAAACCTAGTCCTTCTTTCCTAAAGGAGACACACCGAGAGCCTAAGAGCATGTAGAGGTTTTTCTAACCTTGAGTAATTTTAAAACAAGTTCTTGAGACTCATTAAGCTTTTGTTTTTGATGCTCATTTTCTCTTCTAAGTGACTCGAGACTTAGTCTCTTTAGCTTGAGTACTAGTCTTGAGTTCTTTTAGAGTAAGTCTCGGTTTTTCCAATTCATTTCCAAACCAATACTCTCGAAGTAAAAGACTCAAGTTGTTCTTTGAACTGAGAAGAATCGAATTAGACTTTTCTTCCAAAGTATAAATGTATTTTCTTAAATCCACTTTGGAGAACTTAAGAAAGTATTCAATTACCTCTTGAGGATTTGTCTTCTTAGTGTCCGAGTTGTCGAGTCCGACTCAGATTCAACTTCGAGTCCGTTAGTGCCATCGGACACTTTGAGTCATCCGAATCCTCATCTTTTCTCGATGAGTCTTCATCACTCCATGTGGCCATCATAGCCTTCTTCTTCTTTCTGTCCCTCTTTCTCCTTGGAAAGTCTTTGACTATATAATCTTTGTCTGCCACATTCAAAACAGAGAGAGTTCTTAGTTAAAGATAACTTTAAAAGGGATGAGTGTTTACCTTTTCTATCCCTCTTATCTGTCTTGTAGAACTCTTCCCTTGTCCTCTTCTCCCATTTCTTGTGCTTCATCATTCTTTTGAAGCCTCGGGAAATGAGTGCCATGGGATCTTCTTCTCGGTCCGAGGAGCTCGGATTTTCTCCTCTCGCTTTACGAGGCTTTCGAGCACAATGTTCTTTTTGGTGCCGACCTAGGCATCCTCTTCTTCCGGATGGATTTTATGGGTAAGTAGCTTCCCAATCGGTTCGTCTGGCTATAGTTGAGAGAGGTTCCGAGCTTCCTCAATGGTTGTCACCTTGGGACTGCGTCTTCCCTTTCGTAGACTTCTTAGAATTTTTCTGTACATTTCTTCATGGGAAATCTTTCTAGCCAGAGATTTCGGATTATTTGTAATCTCAGTGAAGCGTATAAACATTTGAGTGATGTTTTCTTCGGCTCCATCTTGAACAGCTCATATTTATGAAGATATTGACTTATCTTCGCTTGTCTTACTTGGCTCATTCCTTCATATGTGTTGACAAGAGTGTCCCACACATGTTTAGCTATGTCACAAGTCGACAATCTGTTGTACTCTTCCGAGCCGATAGCGCACATCAGAATGTTCATCGCTTTGAAGTTCTTTCTGCACTTTTCCGACTCTCCCTTGGTGTACTCAAACTTCGCTTTAGGCACAGGTCTAGTATCTTCCATCTTCATTAGAATGTAATTGCATTCTTGTATGATGTTCCAAACATCTTCATCATTGTCCAGCAGAAAGCATTCCATTAGCTTCTTCCAGGTGCACGAAATTTGATCCTTTGAACTTAGGTGGTCTGCTGGAAGATCTTCCTTCATCGAACTCTCCATTGTTCCGAGCCATCCGATCTTTAGACCTTTGGATTGTTATATCCTTTCTGAAAGGCTAGACTCTTATACCAATTGAAGGTTTGCTCTTGGAGAGTCTTAGTCACCCTAGGGGGTGAATAGGGTGATGAGGAAATTTTAATAAACTTAGAGAATTTAAGCTTGAATGGAATGAACAAGATAATCTAAGTCTAGATTGGACTCAAAAAGTGTAAACTCGGATATTTGTGGAAACCCTCCTAGGGCAGAAAACCACGGACGAGTGCTAGTCCTAGCACTAAGTTAATCCACAATTTTAAATCCATAAAATACAGCAGATCGACTCTACCAGAATTGCTCCCTTAAACAATTCCTTATAGAGTTTTTCTAGACTCGAAATTCCCTTATCCGATCTAGTACTTATTAACTGAGGTAACCTTTACAACTAGGGACAAGCTGAGTTGAGTTAACCCTTACAGCTCAGTCAAGCGACCTTACTCAAAAAGTAAGAAGAGTATGTAACCGATTACAAGACTTTACAACTTAGAAAGTAAGAATTACAAGTTGGGAGTTGTAAATAGAAGATTGAATATGAATACAATGACTTTTGCTTTAAGTAATGTGTTTCAACAATAATTTTAGCAATCTTCAAGTCCCGAGAGGTGGCTTTTATTTATAGATGACCAAGCAGATTAGTCGTTGTGACTAATTTCCGAACATAAGTCCTTCGTACCATTGTAACTAATGGAAAGTGGACCACCTTTGTCTCCGAGCTGAAAGCTAATCATTTTGAAGGGTCAAGCATACCAGGAATCAACCAAAATTACTTGAATTTGTTTTGATCATTTTTGATCCCGGAGGATGCAAAGCCATGATGTTGATCTTCATGACTATATGTTCATAATAAAAGCTTGTCCAAAGAGCCAAGAAGGTTAGGAAATCAGAATAAAAGCTAGCCAAAGCTAGCCATCACAAATCCTCCACGTTAGCGCAAGGTGAAATCGGTCAAGTTAAGCGTGGAGCATTGCCATTTTAATGCTTTTAAGTACATAAATAAAATGGTGCTTAAATATGGACGGTCCATATTTACATGTGAAGAGACCTTGGCCGGGAATAGAGCAACAAGGAAAGGATGACAAGGAGGCCTAGAAGCATCAAGGATTGAAAAGCTTGGGAAAGGGGAAAACAAGCTACAACCACATGTTCCCAATTTTGGAATACTTGGCTAGAATTCACTCTAGCTTAACTTGGAGGAGGGGAAAGAATCTTGTTAGTTTTATTATCTTTTTACTTTATTTTCCAGCTTAGTTTCAGCTTTGTAAATGTCATTATGAAGCATTATATAGTCAGCTAGTTAGCTATGTAAAAATCGAGACTTGATTAATATATGAACTTTAAGCTTTGCTCTTTTGAGATGGATTTCTCAACCTCTTGAATTCTCATTGCTGTATCCAAGCCTTGGCAGGCTTGGTGGTGCCCTTTGAGTCCTTACAATCCCCGGTGGTGTTTCTGTATCCGGATAGATTGCAAGGTGCCCCTCGGTTCAGCTTGGTGGTGTTTACGTATCCAGGCCAGAACCCAGGAACTATCCAGCGACTTCATCAACCCATATCTCCCAATCCACAAATCATTTCGTCCCCAAATTTCACCCACACCATCCTACACGGGTTGAGTCCAGTTCCACCAAATTTCAGCTCAATCCAAGAAGTATCCCGTCCTCGGCACCAAAAACAAACAAAGGACCTCATCCTGGACAGCCGCCCAGCGTGACTTTCTGTTTGGCTTTGGTTCAAGGTGATCCCGACCTTGGATGCTTCCCATATTTTTACCAGCCCTTCCTAACATCTCAAATAATCTTCCCTCCAAGTTTTAGCCAAAACCAAGAACATTTACCCCTCCTTTCACCCTTTTCCCCAGAACCGCACCTGCAGGTCCTATTCTGGCCAGCTTGGTTTTCTTGCGGTTTTGCTTCTTCTTTTGCTTCCGCTCCCACTACATATCAACTTTGGTATCAGAGCAAGTTCCGATCCTTGGTGGATTGTATCTATCCCATAAACCCAAAAACACAAAAATAGCCAGCTCCACAAAAAACCCAAAAAAATAGCCAGCACCAAAAGGATCCCAAACCGCCCATCCACAAACAACCAAAAACACAAAAAAATTTTCTGTCCATTTTTCTTTACCACCGTGAACACCATCTTGCATTTGGGATTTTGAGAGCTTAAATGACTCCTTCTAATCTTGAGTTGGTTCATCTACTTGTGCCTAAATTTTATGGCCAACAAGAACTCTTTCCTAGTTGGTTCATTAAAGTTGAAGAGGCCTTTGAAAACTTGAGATTAGGTGAGCTTGAGAAAATGGAGATTGTTGTCTCTAAGTTTAGGAATCATGCCCTCACTTGGTGGACAATATACAAGATGAGAAGGAAGAAAAGAGGCAAAGCAAATATACACACATGGGAAAAGCTAAGAGGAAAATTGTTGAGAAAGTTTGGTCCACTTCATTACAAGACTCATCCATCCAAGACCAAGCCTATTAACAAGGGAGTTTATCTTCCTTTTCTCCTAAACTTTCATCCCCCTCTTCTCCTTCCAAAACCCCAAATGTCCAGCCCCACTAACCTCCACAAAATGCCCCAACACACCACAAAAACAGCCCCCACATTTCCCCTCCGAAGCCTGCAAATCAGCCCCCACTTCCTTCACCTCAAAACACCAAATCAAGCCACCAAAAAAATCACCAACCTCCCTCCTTAACCCTTACTGTCCAGCCACCTTTACTTCCACAAAACCCCACACCTGCTCACAACAACAACCCCCAAAACCCCTCACCAAAATTTGGTGATTGTCTTTCCCTCCAACCACAAAATTTCCCAACCCCACAACCGATTTTAATTGTGGTTGAATGTGAAGACCTCCATAAGGAGCAAGAGGAGAATGAACCACACTTTGTCTTGTCTCCCAAGTTTGATGAGCATATTGGGAACAAATTGGAGGATATGTGCCAACCAATTGATTTTGAGTTGCCTCCAATGTTTGATGAGTTGCTTGAGGAGCAAGATGAGCAAGAAGAGCATGAGACTAGCTTTGACATGGTGGAACCCCGTGAGCCTCCAACTTTCGGTCAATCTACACCCACTTGGCTTCCAATGGTCTTTGCAAGGTAAAGGATTCCAATCACATTTTTGGTGTCCTAATTTCTTTGAGAGTAACAAGAATCATCTTGGAGAATGTTGGAGTATTATCATGATTTTAGATGCTTGTTACTTGTTGTTGGATAGACCTTGGTTGTTGGATTGGCTAGTTATTCCATATGGGTTGTCAAGCACTCCTAGCATCTATGTGTGTTCTAATGATCAAATTTGTGAGCTCCACCATGAGCATTCTGTCTTGAGGATTATTGATGAATTTTTGGGTGTGAAAATGAGCCGTGTGCTAGCTCATGTGGACAGCTTTGTGATAGCTCTAGTGGACAGCCCCTTGGGTGACTTCATGGAATATTTTTGTGAGTCCATTTTGAGAGCAAACTGGATGTGTATGGACAGCCCCTATTTTATGTCCATTGATGAAATTTTTGGGGTGGAAATGAGGCTTCGAATCCCCTACATTCTGCCCACTAAACAAGCAGCCACAACACAATCTGCCCAGCCCATGTTCCAGCCGTGTTTTCATGCTGTCCAGCCCTTATTTCCCCACAAACACATTCTGTCCAGCCTTGGTCTCATTCTGTCCAGCCCCAATTTCTCCCACAAAAATTCCCACAAAAATCCCAACTCCTTCTCACAAAAGGTGTCATGCCCGGAGGTATTTTTCATGCCAAGGAGTTGAGCATTTTGCGACAAAGATCCCCAACCGAAGGGATGCTATTCTGGCCGAGAGCATGCTGTCCAAAATGCATAAAGATGAGCATGATTGTTACTCTCCATGGACAGCTTGTGAGCTTCATGTTGAACCTCTAATGTTCCTATGTGTAAATGCCAAGAATGTGGAGAGCTATCTTATACTTGTGCCCATGAAGTTGTGCTTTGATATTTCCAAATCTGGTTGTGTATTTATGAGGCCAAGTAAGCGGCAAGCATCCAACAAATTCAGCCCCAACAAGCTATGCAAGCGAGAGGTTGACAAACCGAGGAAGCTAGAATGGATGCGTGCAAGGGAAAAATGGCCACCATCTATGGGTTGGCCTAAGCTCATGCCAAGCAAGAGGTGTTGCTACCCTCCATTTTTCCTATTCACACCCCACAAATTTGAGGACAAATTTTTTCTACAAGGGAGAGAAGTTGATGTGTAGTGGGAGCGGAAGCAAAAGAAGAAGCAAAACCGCAAGAAAACCAAGCTGGCCAGAATAGGACCTGCAGGTGCGGTTCTGGGGAAAAGGGTGAAAGGAGGGGTAAATGTTCTTGGTTTTGGCTAAAAATTGGAGGGAAGGTTATTTGGGATGTTAGGAAGGGCTGGTAAAAATATGGGAAGCATCCAAGGTCGGGATCACCTTGAACCAAAGCCAAACAGAAAGTCACGCTGGGCGGCTGTCCAGGATGAGGTCCTTTGTTTGTTTTTGGTGCCGAGGACGGGATACTTCTTGGATTGAGCTGAAATTTGGTGGAACTGGACTCAACCCGTGTAGGATGGTGTGGGTGAAATTTGGGGATGAAATGATTTGTGGATTGGGAGATATGGGTTGATGAAGTCGCTGGATAGTTCCTGGGTTCTGGCCTGGATACAGAAACACCACCAAGCTGAACCGAGGGGCACCTTGCAATCTATCCGGATACAGAAACACCACCGGGGATTGTAAGGACTCAAAGGACACCACCAAGCTTGCCAAGGCTTGGATACAGCAATGAGAATTCAAGAGGTTGAGAAATCCATCTCAAAAGAGCAAAGCTGAAAGTTCATATATTCATCAAGTCTGATTTTTACATAGCTAACTAGCTGAATATATAATGCCTCATAATGGCATTTACAAAGCTGAAACTAAGCTGAAAAATAAAGTAAAAAGATAATAAAACTAATAAGATTCTTTCCCCTCCTCCAAGTTAAGCTAGAGTGAATTCTAGCCAAGTATTCCAAAATTGGGAACATGTGGTTGTGGCTTGCTTTCCCCTTTCCCAAGCTTTTCAATCCTTGATGCTTCTAGGCCTCCTTGTCATCCTTTCCTTGTTGCTCTATTCCCGGCCAAGGTCTCTTCACATGTAAATATGGACCGTCCATATTTAAGCACCATTTTATTTATGTACTTAAAAGCATTAAAATGGCAATGCTCCACGGTTTAACTTGACTGATTTCACCTTGAGCTAACATGGAGGATTTGTGAGTTCTAGCTTTGGCTAGCTTTGATTCTGATTTCCTAACCTTCTTGGCTCTTTGGACAAGCTTTTATTTATGAACATATAGTCATGAAGATCAACATCATGGCTTTGCATCCTCCGGGATCAAAAATGATCAAAATAAATTCAAGTAATTTTGGTTGATTCCGGGTATGCTTGACCCTTCAAAATGATTAGCTTTCAGCTCAAAGACAAAGGTGGTCCACTTTCCATCAGTAACGGTTCTTTTGAGTCGCTCGGAAAAGATCCATTGGGATGTGAACATTGTGCAACAGCTCTTGGCTCCTAAGGGTGCTCCAATCAACTGGTGTTGTCTTAAAAGTAAGGTGGAAACCACCGTTGAGCTTAGCGTTGAAATTTTCTAGTTTTGGAAGCGGACAACCCCGACATAGTGTCTAAGCCTTGTTAAGAAGTAGAAAAGCCTTGCCTGCTGGTGATTGACAGACTTGAAGCCGGTTACTTTAGTTCTCAAAGTATAAAATACTTTGGTCAAAGATGAGGCACAAATAATAATTTAATTAAGATAATTAAGTGCAAAATTATCTCAGGCCTACAAGATTGGAATTTTCTCGAGTCTAATATTCATTATACTCATATTCCATCGTAGTCGATCCTAAGAAAGATCAAGTTATAAGAATGAAAACATCGGAGTATAAGAGCTTGATCCGGACAAATAATCCTTAAACAAACTAACTAACTTAGAAAGATGAATTAACATTGTAATTCGCTTTACTTTAAAATATTCAATTAGAGCCTCGATAAAAAGTGTTAGAGAGATTATTTGAACATGCGATAAATCTGAGTGATGTCCGAGTGACTCGAAACATCAACGTGAGAAGATAAACAATAATGTGATTTCGAGTCAATCGGAATCAAATAAAAACTTAAGCAGGAGTTTCTATAACCCTCGGAATGACTTGTAATTAAAACTTAGGAGATGTGAGGTTTGTACCTGAGTCCTTAGGTAGTACTCGGAATGATCTAGATGCAGAGTCCGAGTGTTCATCAACTAAGTCTTCGGAGGAGGAGTTCATTCATACTCCTAGAGGAAGACATGAAAGGAGACATGAGAAGAGTAACTTTGACATCAACGTTGATATTCCATACTTTGAAGGTAAGCTTGATCCTAACATCTTTATGGATTGGCTTCAAAAATAGACAGCTTTTTTATTATAAAGAAGTTCGTGACTCTAAGAAGGTTAAAATTGTTGCACTTAAGTTGAGGCACCATGCTTCAATTTGGTGGTAAAATGTAAAAAAAAAAAAAAAAGAGTCAAGAGAGGGAAAGAAAAGATCAAAACATGGAGGAGAATGGAGAAGGAGTTAAAGGATACGTTTTTACCGGATCATTATCTCTAAGATAATTTTCTAAAGCTACAAAAGTTGAAATAAGGAGTGAAGTTTGTTGAGGAGTACACTAGGGAGTTTGAGTTTCTTATCCGGAAGTGTGATCTGTCCGAGAATGAGCCAAAGACCCTAGTGAGATACGTGTCCGGATTAGAAGAAAAGATTGCTAGTGTGGTTAAGTTGTAGCCATATACCACCATTAATGATCCGAGCTCGTTGGCTCATAAGGTGAATATGCATAGGAGATCCAGAGGAAAAAGAGAGTCAACCAAGACCCCTACGAACCCAACAATCACCAAAAACCTCCATACTACTCACCTAGAACCAATCCATCCTCAACACCACAAAATAAGCCCCCTCCACCTCGGACCTAGAAAACCCCACAAGCCCCTCCGAAACCCAACCCAAAACCGATTGAGACCCGCAGATGTTTCGAGATGATAAGAACTAAGGCATTATGCCTTAGAATGTCCTAACAAGAAGATTATTTCACTGACCGAGTACCCAGCAGACCTCGGAAGAGTTTTAAGAGATGAAAGAGGAGTCAAACTCAGAATGTTACCTGCAGGAGAGTGATGAGCTTATAGAGGAAGGAGTTGATGAAGGAAATATATTGATACTCATAAGAACCCTCACTAGGTTTGTTGAGTTAGAAAACCAAGAGTAGAGGGAGAACATCTTCCATATAAGATGTACAAGTGAATGGCAAAGTATGTTCTTTGATAATTAATGGAGGAAGCTGCACCAATGTAGCACCTAAATCCATAGTGGATAAATTAAAGTTCCCATTGTCCCCTCATCCATGCCCCTACAACATTCAATGGCTTAACCAAGGAAAAGGTATCCAAGTCACTTCTAGATGCCTTATTTGTTTATCTATTGGCAAGTCATATAGGGATAAGATTTTGTGTGATATGATTCCCATGGATGCTTGCCATTTGCTCCTAAGGAGACCATGGTTGTTTGATCGACACGTCATGCGTGATGCTAGGTTGAATAACTACACCTTTGTTAAGGAAAAGAAGAAAATCACACTCACCCCTCTAAAACCCACTCAAATCCGTAAACCTCAAGAGCATACCCAACCTTCTGTCTTATTGACTCGACGTATTGAAGTCACACTAGCATGAGTTTGAGTCACTCAAATTCTAGGTTATGCTTGGATAAGAAGCTACTCTAGCCATTCTCGACCCCACTATTACAAGAATTTGCCTATGTTTTCCCCTTAGAAATACCCCCTGGCCTACCCTCAAAAAGAACAATCCAACACATAATTGATCTTTATCCGGATGCCCCACTACCCAATAAACCAACCTACGGAATGAACCCCAAACCTTGTGTAGTGCTTGCCCTTCTTGTTGTAAAGAAGGATGGGACTCGAGAGGATATGTGTTGATTATCGAGCCATACACAAGATCACCATCAAGTACAAATTTCCTATTCCCATATTGGAGGGATCTACTTGAAGAGTTACATGGGTTCTCAGCCTTCTCCAAGGTGGACCCGAGAAGCGGCTATTACCTCAACAGAATCCGCAAAGGAGATGAATGGAAAACAACCTTTAAGAGTAAGGTTGGCCCATATGAATGGCTTCGATGCCCTTTGGCCTATCGAATGCCCCCGAGTACTTCCATGAGGTTGATGAACCATGTGTTGAAACCGCTCATGGGGAAATGTGTGGTAGTGTATTTTGATGATATTCTGGTTTATAGCAGAAGTGCCAAGGAGCATTCTCGAGCACCTCGTAAAAGTTACGGAGATTCCGACCCGGGAGAAACCGTATGGCAACTTAGAGAAGTGCCGCTTTTTACTTCACAAGCTTCTTTTCTTAGTTTTAGTTCGTCTAAACAGAGAATGCATATTGACAATGAGAAGATTAGAGCCATCCAAGATTGGCTAGTTCCTACCACCATCACCGAGGTGAGGAACTTCTATGGATTGGCCTCCTTCTATAGGAAATTTGTCGAGATTTAAACACAGTCATGGCCCCCATGACCGAGTTACTAAAGGAGAAAAAGTTCTAGTGGACCGAGGCAGATCAAAAAGCCTTTGAGGAGGTTAAATTGAGGCTCACTTTTGCCCCGGCTCTAACCATGCCCGATTTCACAAAAAATGTTTGAAGTGGAATGTGATGCATCGGGAGTTGGCATGGAGCAGATGCTCGACTCGAGAAGGCAAACTAGTTACCTACTTTATTGAGAAATTCAATGATACCGGAAGGAAGTACTCCACCTACGACAAGGAGTTCTATGTCATCGTTAGAGCTCTGCAGAACTAGAGGCACTACCGTATCGGTTTTGAGTTCATTCTTCACTCATACCATGAGGCAAGTACATTCAAGGGCAACACAAGCTCAACCCCGGACATGCCAAGTGGGTTGAGTACTTGCATTCTTTTCATTTCAAAAGAAAGTATAAAGTTGGACACTTGAACATAGGTGTTGATTCTCTGTCAAAAGGTACTTGTTACTTTCTATGCTTGATTCATGAGTCATTGGTTTTGAATTGATTAAGAGTCAGCACATAGTTGATGATGATTTTAAGGAGATTTTTGAAAAGTGTTGTAAACACCCAGTTGGGAAATTTGTTGTAGATAAGGTTATTTGTTCAAAGGTACTAGATTAGATATTCCTCGAGGAGGATACAGAGAATTGTTAATTCAAGAGCAGCATGCTGGATCTCTTGCTGGACATTTTGAAGTGCGTAAGACCATAATCATGATGAAGGAGCATTATTTCCGGCCTAAGATGGCCCGAGATATCGAGCATTACATCAAGAGGTGTGCTACCTCTTAGGTAGCCAAAAGCCAAACCTTACACCAAGGTTTATACATGCCATTGCCAGTCCCCGAAGGTCCTTGGGAGGATGTCAGCCTCGATTTAATTATTGGTTTACCCCGGACTTATAGGTCTAAAGAGTCGATAATGGTAGTTGTAGACAGTGTTTTCAAAAATAGCTTATTTTATTCCCTCGTCATACTACTTTTGATACTTCTAAGGTGGCTAATTTTTACTTTAAAGAAGTTGTTACGCTTTATGGCATTCCTGGGAGTATGGTCTCAAATCGGGACTCCAAGTTCCTCATCCATTTCTAGATCACTCTGTGGAGGAAGATGGGAACCACTCTTAAATTCAAGCACAACGTGTCATCCTCGTAATGATGGTCAAACAGAAGTGACCATCGGAACTTTGGGTACCCTACTCAAAATTTTTATGAAGAAGAATATCGGAGAATGGGATGAGCTACTAGCACATGCCGAGTTTGCCTACAACAGAGCACCAAGCAAAGCCACGGGTCAATCCCCATTTCAGGTAGTCTATGGTCGGAATCCTCTCACCCTACTTGATCTCGGTCCCCATTTCTACCCCTACTAGGTACAATTAGGAAGGAGAACAAAGAGGAAAGGATATCAAAGACATTCACCACAAGGTGAAAGAGAGGATAGAAAGATCCAATGTTGCAGACCAAGTCTTATTCGGATAAACACGTAAAGAAGGCATATTTTTAGCCAAGAGACCTTGTTTGGATACACATGAGAAAGGAGAGATTTCCTTCCAAGAGGAAATCTACATTGCTGCTAAGGTCGGATGACCCCTTCGAGGTGCCTGGAGCAGGTAGGCCCTAATGCCAAGATTAACCTACCTGGGAGTATGGAGTCTCAGCCACGTTCAATGTAGTTGATCTCAAGCCTTACCCGGACGAAGATGAGGAGTTGTCGAGTTTGAGGACAAACTCTTTCGAGGAAGGAGGGAATGATGGAAATATTCCATCATCTAAGTCAATCAACTTAGAATCCATTACAAACAGACAATTCCGAGTCAGCAGTGAAGCGTTCCAAGAATGCAGCCTTGTTGATCAAGAGTATGATGGAAAGTTTTAGCCCAGGACTAGTGGGCTTGGAACAATGCAAAGGAGAGATCACACAACCCAGCTTCATCAACCTAGTCCGTACTCGGATTCAGCCGCACTCAGCTTCGAGGGACCTTGTTCTTGTTCCTTGTTACTTGAACAATTTTATTTGTTTTTTGAACAATTTTATTTGTTTTGTTGAAACAATTTGGGTTTGTAATAACTTCGGACAGCTTCTATGATGTTATTTTACGTTTCATTTGGTAGAACACTTTGTGTGTTCATAAGGGAAGTCTGTTTCGACCCTGTCGAAAAGTTATTGCAACACTCCCATCTACCGAAGAAGGCGATATGAAGGAACATCCTGTCCGAGTCCCGAGTCCTACAAGCACATGAACGGAAGAAGAAATCACATTGATTTCTTAGCCACGAAGATGAGTTCTTAGTCTTGGTGTTCTACATGGACTTCTCTCGATAGCGAGTAACTATTAATGATGAAGATTTCCTTACCGGGATGACAAGTTTGAGTCTAGGAGTGTCCCAAACATCCCTCATAAGAAGAAAGAAACATATCGACAAGACTCTTATTTACAGCATTTTTAGCCTAAAAAACTAGCCACTAGCAAAGCCGAGCTACTAGGCTGCAGACCTACCTTTTGGACGGTCTAATGTGGAGTTTTCAAGTGGAGTTTTCAAGGCTTTTCAAGTCCTTTGAACCAATTACAACTTGCCAATAGAGTAGAATAGTTGCTATCGGTTCGGATTGCTACCACGGTTAGAATCGGGATTAGAACACTTTGCAATTTCAGACTTTCTGTCTTAGTTAAGATTAATCTTTATAATTAGTGTTGATAGATTATGATTAGTGTTAACCTTTCCTTAATGATTAGGAAAGCTATTTTGCGCGGGAAATGGCCCCTTATAAAAGGCCTTCCTACCCATGTACCAGCAGAAACTTTTAAATCAATTGATAATTGTGCTTGATACACTTGTTGTGTTTTAACTCGTAAAAAGTTTGAGTGAATCAAACCTTCTACCCTTAAAATTCCCTAGTTGTTGTAGCTTGGTTTGGCAACCAAGTGGTGTTCTTTTAGGTCTTAGAAACCCCTGCTAGATCTACTCCCAGGCCGGTTTCTTTGCTGCCCCTTACTTGATTTCGAAGTTAGACATCATGTCCCTTCTAAGTCGAGTCAGGTTCGTGCCCCTGTCCCACCTTCCAAACCCCATTTTTTCCAACCTCTTATCCTTGGTTTCCTTTTCAATTGTTTTATCAATTGTTAGGAACAACTATTATCACGGTTGTGCTTCCCATTGCTAGGCTTGGATTCATCACACCTTAGTGCTAAGTTGAGTGGACCCACCAAGATAACGATTTCGACCTCTCCGAAAAAGGTTCTTAAGGGTTAAAGCTATAGGTAAAAAATAAAAAGAGTAACTATGTCTAAGGTCACCAAAAAGAATGCAAAATTCCTAATGCAAATGTAATAAAGACTCACCAATACAACTTTCGAATCTCACTGTCTTAATAAATGTCCCTAATGGAGTCACCACTATAGTTGCCATGGCCCGTCCTCATAGGGAAGCGGATCGATTTTTCCTACAAATGTCGGCTTCACACGAGGTGTGTTTATCAAGTGAACGATAAGACTTTTGAAAAAGAGATTTAAGAAAGGATTGATTGGCGATATTTAGGAAATCATTTTATTTTTGAAATTAATTTTGGGGAAGTCTCGATATGTTATTTCATAGGCAAAAATAATTAGGAAAACAAAGTGTATATCTTGTCGCAAAACTTCTGGACCAAACAAGTAAAATCTACATGGGCCAGGAGCTTAGCCCGGTTTCTAGTTAGTGCTCGCGACGTCAAGACTCGATCGGAAACCAGCGTCGGCTATAAGGTCGAGATTGATTCTCGGCCTCGATCATATAACTTCAACTATAAAAATGACTCAAAATTTTCTATTTTTAAGCTTGAAATGTTTAAAGCTAAAAATGAAGGAGTCACCAGATCAATTATAAGAATAAAAACTAACCAAAAAAAATTAAACACTTTTCTAAATTTGGTACAAAAACTCAAAATCGAAAAGGTTTTTATAAAGGACTCCATCGGTCTTAAACCAATGATCCATTATTTGAGGGTAAAGGTATGAAACAAAGAGGGATGCTCTTCAATCCACCCATCAAAATACAATCTCTACTAATTGGAAAAATGAGTTTAAATCACATTATGAAAATCAAGTAAACACCATGCAAAAGGCAAAAATGAAAGCCACAAAAACATGATATAAAGTGATAAAGGAAAGTAATTAACTCAAAGCAATAAAGAGAGTGATAAAAAAAGAAAAGCGTAAAAGGAAAGTGAGAAATAAAAGATTGCAGTGGGCGGAGAGGAAAGTAAAGCAATTACATCGTTAAACACAATACAGAAAGCAATAATAAATAATTTAAATTAAATAAACAAACTTCGGGATGGTGGAATGACGCCTTCGGTAGACCCACCAGCTAGGTTTGAATCACGATCGGATTTCGGTAGAGTGACGACAAGGCGATGACAAACGAAATAGGCAGAAGAAGGCCTTTTTATGAGTGGTTTAGAAAAAAGTTTTGTAGTGTTTATGGAGAGAGTAGAATGGAGAGAAGAAAGAGTGGGAGAATTCAGCAATTGGGGGTTTTTCCCATCTAAATTGGTGTTCATGTGTACCCAAATTTAGGGTTTAGGAAACCCTAACCCTAGCTTCGTAATCCGTCGACTAAAGAGATAAGCGGGCTGAAAATCTCGGAAACGGATAGACGAGATCCTAGGGAGATAAACTAACCAAATGACATCGTTCAATAGGGGCCCAAAATCGGTGCCGCTTTGTGTGTCCTTTTGCACGATCTCGAAAAGCATGCTGAGCCCGGAAGATGTGTTTTGGCTTGTTTTTTACGTTGATTAGCTTTTGTGGGCTAATTAGCTTTTTGTGTGCTAAAACGTGTTGTATTACACTTAACCCAAGCATGCAAATGAGGTCGGATTTTCATCACCGACCTGAAAAAATCAAAGAGATAAGGATGACACTTTTTAGGTGTATACAGTTAACTCTACTTTGACCGAGTAAAAAGATGAAAGTCAAAGTAGACACTAAATGGTACGTTTGTTTTCTAATTGAATTAGGTTTCCTTTTCCAAAAAGTTTTTTTTTTACTTTTACTTTTGGGATTGGGTGTCGGAAATAATATAAATACTTTAAATTTTATTTTTAGTTACTTTATTTTTCCTACTATTGTCCCACTAAACTAATGCCAACATAAATTTTTTTATATAATATTGTTGGTAATGTGATTCAATACCAATAGATAATTAGATTGTTGGTAATGTAGTAACAACACCAACAGATCAGTTCTTACCTGTTAGGATTAATAACAATACCAAAAGATCTATTATTTATGTTGCAATTATTAACATCAATTTAGGCGCCAAAGTCGAATAGATGACTCGTTGCGAATATGATCTTTTACCAACAGAAAATATAATATGTCACTAGATTGGTGTTTCAACAAGTCACTTTTTTAATGAAAAATATGTTTGTTTACTTATTGTCCACTAAATCACCTTTGAAGTCCTATGTTCCTTTAGATGAAAAGCGGGAAAAGGTCATTGTGATTCATAAGTTTCTGAAGTTATTTTATAATGCAACTTGCATGTTTTGTGTTGTTAAGACTCTCACAACCAATTTGTATTTTAAGGGTGTATCGACAATCTATCATCGTTTGATTGAGGTGGCGAAGGTCTTTATGACTATCTAGTTGACATGGCAAAAGAAATTATTGATAAGTTTGACAAACATTGGTTTTAAGTATAACTTGTATTTATCATGTGCTACCTTCCTTGGTCCTAGATGTAAAGTCAAATTCGTTGATTATTGTTTCAACAAACTGTTTAAGTTTGATAAAGCTAAGGAAAGGGGATAATGTGTTGTCTACTTTAAGCTCCATGTTTGATGAGTATAAGTTACACTCAATGTCAAATTCACCAATCATCGGTTCTTCTCCTATTGTTAGTAGTTATGGGGATGATTATTTGATAACTACAATGACTTTAATGGTAAACGCTCAAGGCCACAATTGGAGAAGTCACAACTTGATATATATTTGGAAAAACCTACTCTTGAGTTAAATATGGAGTTGGATGTTCTAAATTTTTGGCACTAGATTTCAGTGAGACACCTAGATCTTTCGATGATGGCAGGAGACTTACTAATAATCCCAGTTAGTACTTGTTGCATCGTAGTTTGCGTTTAGACTAGGAGGAAAGACCGTCTCCCCAACTCGTAGTACTTTGAAGCCCAACACAGTACAAGCGTTGATATGTCTTTAAGATTAGCAACGTGCATAGTATGATGTCGTTAATATTGATAATCATTCCGACTCGGATGAGGATGGAGTGAATGGGGATGAGGAGGATTTTACATGTCTCTTCTTTTAGATAATTAAACATTCCTCTTGCTATAATATAATAGTTATAATTTTCATGAGCTAAAATTCTGCGAGTAATTCATGAACAAGTCTTTTAGATAACACCAGGAGGGATTGCGGATCCAAAAGATTGATTTAAGCTAACATCCAAATCTGTTCATTTGAAGTTGGAAATATACAGACCTAAGCTATTTTGCTTCCCAATCTTCGATTTTCAAAAGTTGTGGTTACTTAAATTTAGATAAAAAAAAACAGTAGCTTTCTTTTACCATTTTTGTGGCAACTCAAAGAAGTATTTGCAACATTTGTCATTAATTTTGAAATTATGGCTATTTATTTGTGTTTTGTAATGTATTTTCTATGGATATTTTGGACAAACACCAATGAATCTATTTTCTCGTGAATATTTGTTTGTGCCAAAGAATCAAAGTTTACAAGATACATACTCCATAGTATATATGAAAGGTTGTACATTTGCAGATTTGATTTCCTACAAGTACAAATGGGTGGGTCTTCGATAGTTAGGGTTAGTGGCGGACACAATGGGGGTCGGTAGGGTCAACCGACCCCCTCTCAAAAACAAATAAATTTTTTATGTACCAGAAAATAATATGAAAACAAAACTAGATGAATTGGTAAGAGCCTTGGTATTCAAATGGGAGGTCCGCGGTTCGAGTCCTTCTGCAAGCAATCTCCCTTTTTTACAAAATTTAACTTTTGAACTTCTTCCTTGTATTTGCCTTCGTTAGCCACAAGCCCAGCTGCCCACGACACTCTGCCTCTACTCCTTTGCCCCCACCACCGGGCAAGTGCCCGCAGCGGCCGCCCCAACCAGCTGCGAGCATCAACGCCGTGGCACCGCTACTGCCCACGCCCACCGCACCACCGCCACCGTGCTGCCAGTGCTAGCCCAGCTGGAGGCCCGTATCCCTCCCTCTTCCACACACTCTCTTTCATCCGAGCCAACCACACCACGACTAGTGGTCGTCGGCACCAGCCCCAAACGATTGAAGCACACCGCCGTCCGCCGCCACTCGACGGTGCACCTTCTCTCCTCTCCTACACCACACACTCTCTTTCATTCCCAAATCGGTAAGTTCACAACCTCTAAATTTTTCAATTTCAATTCAATTTAAGGTATAATTTGTGTGATATTAGATTTAATTTCTTTAATTGTATCCTTAATTTATGTGATTTTATTGATTTTTCAATTTCAATTCATTCATTCTTTTGACCAATTTCACGATAGAGATTTGATTTTTATTATTTAATTTTTATTATAGGTCAAAATGTTTAGATATTTCAAAAAGATAGCTATGTGAAGATCGGTTATATGTGAACTTAGGTTTTGACTATAAATATAAAAGACCTATGTGAATACTCCGAGCATGTGGCTCGTTGAGCTTGTGTTGTTGATACTCCGAGCATGTGGCTCGCTCGGTTTATGAATGTGTTTCGTGCAGGGTTAAGGTTTTAAGCCTATGGGATTAGCCATATTAAAGAGGAAACTCTGCGAAATTTTCAATTGTGTACACTATTATTGAGTTTATTTCGACCTCCCTTCCGTAAATTTCTGGGTCCGCCACTAATTAGGGTCATTTCACTCATTACCCGGCCCTGTCCATTAAAAAAAGTTGCTGGTGTATTTTGGACAGTTTAGCAAGTGGGCGGGGAAAGGCCTAAAATCATTAAGGTTCTTGGATGATTAACTCCAAAACCCAATTCTCAAAGTTTGCTGAGGGTAAGGCTTGAACCTTGCTCTTGGTTTTGTTGAGCTTAGGCATTGAGGAACTTTGCTTCCACATCGTACCATGTATCCAACAAGTTGGTCCTCATATGTATAACTTGACGAAATAGGGTAGGCTGGTTTGGGTTAAAGAGGTGTTGGAGGATGGATTTTTACGACAAATTATGAAGGGAGAACACTAATATCCAAGTTTCAAAAATGTTTGTTTTTAGATCGGAAGCAGGTCCACCTATTTTTGGTCCCCTATTTCATGGAAACACAAAGGACTAACTGGATATGGGGAGGGATGTCAAAACCTATTACCTATTCCCCACAATTTCTTTAAGGAAATTGTTCCCCTTATATTCAAACCTGGGTGGGGAGGGAGGGAATAGAGTTAGTGGTCATTAAACTGCTTTAACAAGCTTCAAAGACATGTTACAAATAACTCAATGCCTATTTTTTTTATTAAAATGACTAATCTTACTTTATGTTGATTATTTCGAATTTATTTCATGGTACAATGTCGTTGTGAAATTATCACATTACCCTATTCTGGTTCATTTCACGCCTACGATCCGTTTCCATTGACAGAGCTTCAATATGCGCTGGATTCACTTGGATCTAGCGAGTAGTTTCCTGCTTTTATAATGAAATATACAAACCCCTTTTGAGTTGTTTTGATACAAAAATAGGTACGGAAAAAATTCGAGATGGATGATATTTTACAAATTAGACCACAATTAATACGTGTCACTCAAAACCCGAATTGAGAACGTAGACACAAGAGTAACCAAGGAAACAAAAACAAAAATAAAAACGAAAACTATAATTTTGTTTCAGAACAACCTTGATCATCACAAAGCACACCGAGGAAATGATCCAATACATATCCGTCTCTGCTTCCTCTTTGATTTGCAGTTCATGTTTTGCTTAGATTTGAGCCAATGTTTGAATGTCAAAAGGGTATGCATCTTCGGGAGACTCAGCCTTGTATGACCTCCTTCCAATTATCACATTGGCTGCCTCACCGGGATGGAATGCATCCCAAAACAAGTATTCATTTCTGTTCGGGCATGGTGTTTGCATCGGCAAACATGTAATTTGTCCGTTGTTCCTCCCTACGCCACAGCACCCTGCATTTGTTACTCGGAATCCTGTATCCGGAATGTTGTGTAAGGAAAATAAGCATGCTTATACTTGAACACACAGAAGAAGCATCCACCACTACCCCCTATGACGCGACCTTTTACTCGAATCTTAGACTTTAATTTGGGAATCATATTGGATTGATCCTTATGAGGCTTTTTCTGAGGTGTAATGAAGTAGTAGAGTGCAATCAACCCAACAAGTTAACAAACATGTTGACAGAAGTGAAGGTGACAATTTTCGTTTTTGTTTCTTATACATAACGTTTTACCAATTGAATTGTTTTTTGTAATAAAAATGTAAAACTTGGGCAGTGGTAAAAGGTAACTATTGTTTGGTAAGGTAAGACTGACCGGCTCAAAAAGAGGGGACCAGGCCAGATCCAACCCATTGGATGTACAATTCGTCTTGGTTGCTGCCCAGTTTAATCCTGAGTGGTGCAGTTAACCAACCACTATGAACAATTGCTTTTAAGGATATTTGGCAACATAAAACGCGACATACCATAAGTTGAAGGATTGTTAATCAAGTCCTGGAACATGTCATAAACATTGATGTAAATAAAGCGGGCATCCGCAAGCTCATTGTTCAATTGATCGACCATGGACTTAAGCCTTGCATTGAACATCCGGTTCGCTGAGTTAATTCTCTCATCACATGTCATACCATCTGTGCTTCTCTGAGCCAACTCATTTGGGCTGCACCCAATCTGGCCCACTCCAATTAATACAAGCTTCCTTGCCCCATAATTGTATAGCGTCTGCCGACACAATCAGAGGTCAATGTCAACTAATGGGAAATTTCAAACATCCCAATTATCCAAAAACAAATTCTGCAATGTCCCAAAGGGAGGGGAAAGAAAAGAAAGAAAATGTTCGGTAAAAGGATACTCTTTGGACATTACAGGCTTGAAAAGCAGTTGAACAACAACTCACATATTGCCTATCTTATCATGAGATTTCAACATTCTGGTGCTTAATATTGAATACTTCAAGTATTTCAGTTACGATACTTTTTATGAACTAACACGTACATTTAAAAACCATACTTAAGTGGACATGAAAAAAAAAAAAAAAGTGGCTACATATTTTGCAATGCTAAATGACGATGAGTTTTATTACCTGAACATTGCGTGCATATTCTTGCATCAGAGCATCGGCGTACTGCTCTGGGTTGTACTGCTGACTGGTGGTGTAGAACAACGGCATAAAGTAGTTGTTCAGATAATCGTTGCTGCCAAGTCCAATGGAGTAAATGCATTTGCTGAGGTAATTTGAAGCTTCGCCTTCGCTCCCTAATAATTGCACTAGTTGGGATACTGCGTTCTGGTAGTTTCTCACTTGCCCACCAAAGCTAATTCTGCCGCCCTGCAAAATTGCATTATTTCATTATTTAATTGCTTGCCAGTATCCTTTTTCTTCTTTGCTTTCTCTGTCACAAGTGACTCATTAATTAAACTGGAAAGTAAAATGAATTAATGAGGTTTTGTCTAAGATGCTTGTTAGACTCAATAGTTTCAAACCAGTGGTGATTACTTTCTGTTAAAGTTTTTTCTTTTTCATTTTTGGGTGCAAATAAAAGTACAAAGGTGATACAGCCCCACGTTTATGGCAGAAACCTCCAAACTTATTATTGACTAATCTAATAGATACAAAATTCTTGTATTTATGTAATCCGATAAGTCATATAATATACACATATTAAAACTTGATATATATATATATATATATATATATATATATATATATATATATATATATATAAACATCTGCGTTTGACAGTTGTAGTGCTACACCCCCTCGCTTTTTCTCCAATTAAAACTATATATATATATATATATATATATATATATATATATATATATATATAAAATAAGCAGGTAATTAATGTACTGAGCCCTTATTTTATGGGGTACTTCAGCGGCTCTTCTTTACAAGCCAAGGAGAGACATACTAAAGCTTAGAAATAAGCTCAGGAGGATAAGCCCACCACAAACAAATTGCATACATTGTAGAGGTGTGACCAACTCGGGCAGGCCCCCATGCAGTTAGAAATTTGTTTATATCACAAATACACATGGATAACAAGTACCATGTGACTTATGTTTTTAGGAGCAATATGAAAAATAATGAACTTACCAGTTGTTGGCCTGTTTCATCCCGAATCCCAGCAGCCGCAGATGCGAAATTGACTCCTTTCAACATGTCTTGACCACGTACTTGTGCAAATGGTGGAATATAATCGTCAAATCCCAGAAGTTCAGCTGCATGCAGCGCCATCCCGAAAATCACCACCAATTAGTCGTATGAGAAAAAAAAGTAAATTGAAGGTACGATAGATAATCCCAATTTTGTCCCCCTCCCCCACCCACCCCCCGGTGTTTAATCTAGACTCCACACAAGCAACAAGAGACATTATAAGTGACATTTGAGCTCCATTTGTCTCCCTCTTTTTCCTTTCTCAAGTCTTTCTAAATATGAATTTGGTACCAACTACAATGCATGGATACTATTGTATGTGTTTTCATCAATATTTTAAATAAAATCAAATATAGATTCCTCGCGTAGTTTAAATCCTAACTTGAGTTCTTAACTATCAATAGCATTAGCTTATTGTTAACTCTTTTGAGTTTTTATTTTTTACGATAGATTTTTGTGTTGATACAAAATATAACTAATATGTGGAGAAGCAAAATACTTACCTATGACATCAACGGTTGTTTTACCATTGGAAAACCTCCCAGAGGGTCCTCCAGGAAAGTCGATCCCATAAGGCATGTAATCAGCTCTAGCCAAGGAAGAAAGTGCGTTGTTGTTACCATTATCGACCAATGAGTCTCCGAAGACAAAATAGCAAGGGACTTGGGGCTCTGCATTGACCCCATTACCCAAGAACTGTACCACCAAAATTGTAACACAAAATGCCCACGTAAGCTCCATAGCTAGCACAAACTGACCCAATTCACAAAATGGGGTCAAGATATGGTCAGAAAGTTATGCTAGCAAGAGGAGCCTAGAAAAAAAGTGCTTCAAAGTTTGGTGCGACCAAAGAAGAAAGATCGGAGAAGGTACTTATAAGATGGAAGGAGAATAGGGATGAGAGATAGGTCGGACAGTTAATGGAGTTAGTTGGTTAGAAGAGTGCATTAAATTTAGGCAGACAAAGATGTGTGACTGTGTGAGCGAGGCCGCTGGCGCTCAATCAAGTAGTGGCCCGGGCAATGCAAGTTTTCTGTGCTCTCTGGCTTCTCAATTAGTTTGGTTGTATATTGGAATCCCAATGCGTTGACAATCTTTTGCATTCAACACGTAGTTTACAGCATTGTAAATACTCCTAGTAAATATTGTGCTATCAACTTGTTGGGTTTTATTCAAATTATATTATGAAAAATATTATTTTATCTTGGACTCTAAGCAGTTGATTATGACAAGAAGACTTTTTAGAGTTTTTAGAGATTTTCTATAAATACTAGGTTGTTTTACCAATTTAGATGTGACGCATGACATAACCAATTCGTGCCTCTTGACATCGCCCATGATTATTCTCCCTATTCAACATAGCTAGATTGAGAGAGTCTTGAGAGTTTTTCTCTCTCTTTATTTTAATCTTACAGAACTCATCGATCCGAAGATCGTGCTTTGTACTCACTCATCATATAATGGATTATACTTGTTGCGGCCAATGGTTTTTCCCGATTTGGGTTTTCCATGTAAAATTTATGTGCCCATCACTTAACTTATTATATGTTGATTGATCAACTTCCCTACATCCCAAGTCAAATTAATTTTTTTCTCTTCGCTGCCTATCGAATCCAACCCTAACACAACTTTTTTCTCCCTCCATTTTCTTCATTGCATAAGGTGTAACTAATAGTCAAGATACACTACTACACAAACCAATTTTAATGACGGGTCTTTAATGATGGTTAAAAGGACAAACCGTCATGAAAAATGGACTGGTGGCATTTTCGTAAAAAATGCGGTTTTAATATATATATAACAACGGTTCAACATAAAAAATTGTCGTCCTAAGTTTGTACTGAACTTAGACCACGATTTTTTACCGGAACTGTCATCATAGATGTATCTGTGATGACGGTTCGATAAAAGAATTATAGTCTAATAACTTTAGACTACGGTTCTTGTTAGTGAATAGTAGTCTAAAGTTACGTGGAAAAAAACTCTCGGCCAACGCCGAGTCTCACTTTTGTCACTCTCATTCGACACTCTCTCTCTTCGGTTTCTCTTCTCTCCGCGGTTGGTGGTGGTTTCCATTGGCTTCCCACTCATTCTCGTTGCGGTTTTCGGTCGTGCTTGCACCCCCAACTCTCCCTGCGTTTCCGGTTTTGACCGCACCACTCTCTCGCCAACTTCTCTTTCCAACCTCACTCTCTCGGCGTGGCTGCACCTCTTTGGCCGACTTCTCTTTTCGAGCATCACCGAGGTTAGTCTCTTTCGCTTCATCTGCAGCATTTTGCCCTGAATTCCATTGTGAGTTTTTAATTCTGTTATTGTTTGCCTTGTCATTTTCGGCATTTTCATAGAACTCGAAAGTGTAGATAGTACTTTCTAATTTTAGATCTAAACTCAAAAGTGTAATATAGGAGTCTTATATTTCGTGGTGTTTTAGAGAAAATTGTGTAGTTAATCTTATAAATTGTGAATGGATTAGAATATGAAAATAAGAGACGAGTTGTTGTACATGTTTATTTATCAAGAGTTGTATAGAAAATCAAAGGGGCGAACTATGATGAACAAGGAGAAGTTGGTCCGGAGTCGAGACGATCCAACACTCCTTACACGGGGTCGATTTTGATAGCCATGGAAATGCTCGTACGTGAGCATAAAGCTCCCTTTATGAGCTATGTTGGTGCGGCAACCTGCTGCCACTTGAACATCAACTATAGAAAATGAGCTAACGTCCTTGATTGCATTAAGGACAAACTTTGGAACAATATCCAGGTAAATGAACTACATCTCAACTTAGTATTGCAACTTATATTGTAAATGGTTAATATGTATTAATGCATAACATTCTTATGTTTTAGAGAACGTTCAACTTGAACATTAATGAATCCGAGGTCCCCTCCGTGAAACACAAGACACTCATGTCGGCGGCGAAAAGTTTAGATACTTCAAATATTGCATAGCCGCTATATGGGTGTACAAAACAAGGCGAGATAAAGTAAGAAGGTAGACCTCGGAAGGTTTACAATAGTATCACCGAGGAGGATTAGAGATCGTTTGAAACATATGTCACCTCTCCGAATACATGGTAATTTCATTACTTTGATACCTTTTTTCATACTCGCATCATCCATGGTCGTATGAAAAGTTAATAGGTTGCTCTAACGAGAAAATATAGGGTTTGAATAATATGCAACTTCATTCAATATTCAATGTCATATAAAAATAGTGTGATGCTTGGTTTTCTATAAATGTAAGTGGTGAGATATATTTGAGAAAGGCATATGTAGAGGACAATAAGAAGGGAGTCATCTTATGCATTGATATTTTCGTTGTCGAATTGATATAATATGGAAAAAATTATCGGTGATATATACAACTTTTTCAATTTAAGTGTTATGCACTAATATTTTCGTTGTCTTAATTGCTTGCGTAGATGATAGGTGAAGCCAATCGGAAGAAGATTAAGAGCAATGCGTACCCTCATATGCTTGTCCTGTGGGGGTAACACAATGTTGGAGTAGAGGTTGTACAAGCAAAAGCTTGAACAACTTCAAACAATAACCGGTTAAGGTTCCAGCATAGATACTTCCCAGCTTGTTGTGGATAGTGCTTGAGCTGTGGGTCGAAGGAAGAAAGAAGAAAGATGGAACCTTCGCTACGCCCAATATAAAAGCTATTTCTCATCGACTCGTGTGTTTTTTACCATTTCCATTATTTATTTTGAGAACTACTTATCGGTTTTAATATTTATGAATTGTCAAATGATAATATTTTTTTCTTCTTTGTCACAGTACATCGACTTCAGAATTCGCGACACCACCGGGAGGAGGGACAAGTTAGCCTTGGCCCTGCAAAGAGATGAGCATCCCTGCCGTGTTCGATTCGTCGTTGGCGGGGTTGGGATAGTTGAGCACTTTGGGGCTAAGAAGAGGCAACCAGTCACTTCCACCCAAGCGTTTATGAAGGTCGAAATGGCCCAAATAAGGTCCCAAATGGAGTCTCAACAATCCATAATTGAGTTCTAACGGACCCAAAATGTCCCAAATGGCTGCAAAGGTGGAAGAGATGGAGGCCCGGATGAATTCGTACTTCATCACCAACACAAGTATGCCATTATTACCCCACACATCGGCCAACGTGAACGTGAGCTTACCCGTCGGCCAACTCGAAGTTTTGGCAGAGGTAATTCAGATTTTGCAACCTAATTATATTTACATGTATGTTTATATTTACTTATAGTGGATGCATAATCTTGTTGAATAATTACTTATAGTGGATGCTTTTGTTGTTTTAGATGAGTTTCGTTATTTACTTGCATGTTTATATTTTTTACTAATTAGTGTATAATCTTATTGAATGAATGGTTCATATTGTGTGGTTGTTGCGTAACTCCGGCATCTGGTCATTGAGCAATTACTTATTAGTATGTTTTTGTTGTTTCGGATAAGGGCTATTATCCTAGGAAATGTTTAATTTTAAGGGAATCTCTGTCCGTTTATTTTCGGGGTTTTTAGGTTATTTAATTTCTATGTCAAAGGTTATCTTATGTGTAATTGTTATGCTTATTCTTATGCGATCCGCAAATTACAAGCTAGATTCTCATCACCCTCCCCTAGAGCATACTTGTGGCATTGTGTGTTGTTTTCCTATGGAGGGCAGATATTGTCGTTTACGGGACATCCCTTACAGCTAATGAAGTGAGGTGAGTGTCAAAGTGGTCATACACGGGAAAGGCGAGTGTAAGTTGTCGATCCGGGGACCGGACCTCCACATTGTTGACGAGGCGAGTCAATATTTTTCTTTATTGGGCCAAGAGTTTGGTCATCCTCACTACGCTAATTAATTTTTATTAAAATGTTGGATTTAGTCGTTGTTAATATCATGTATATATATTTCTTATTTTTGTATTGATTATTCACTAAGATATCGGGGATAGATCTAACGAGTGGGATAAGGGCGCCGGTGGCACAATCTAACGTTTAGTGGCGCCCATTTGTCGTCCAAAGAAGTCTCCTCTCAAAACCATTGCGAGTCCCGCACGGATTAGTGTGCTACTCCGGAAAGTTATATACGGACTCGTCAACAGAGGAACAGATCATCCGTAGCGTGCCGAGTCATGTGTTTGGGCAACGTGAAAGGGATATCCCGGTATATGTCTTCCCGGAGGACATATTGTAATTTTTGCACATGGAGGATATCGGCGTATGCACTATTACGCTTGGAACTATGTGAGTTAATATGTTCATAATCAGTTCTTTTCTTACTATTAATTTCAATTTCTAACTACGTACAATTAATATGTAAGGTGATTGCATGAGATTGGGAATGACTTTGTTCGGTTTCGAACCCTTCCCTTATTCAAGGAGTTGGGTAGACTCGTGACAACTGAGTCACCTATATCTTCAACATCATGAAAGATACAGCGAAGGATAAAACATGGTACTTGGCGGTGTTTAATGAGAGGTAAGTGTACAAAATAACAAACTAATTAACTGAATTTTTATATGGTGTTATACATACTTATATGAAAATGTGTTATTTGTGGTTATGTAGCCACCATCTGGATGCTTGTTGCCCTATATCCAAGGGCTAATATGGCCTCACTGGCTTGATCCTCTAGGTCGTGACGTGAGGGAAGATATCAAGGACGTCATCGAGGCATGAGTTCATACTTTTAATGTTTTATGCTATTTTGTTAATTAGTAATTTGTTCAATGGTATGTCTAACTTGAATTTTATTTTTCGATTAAAAACTAGTGCTCTACTCCGTTATTATTATAGCAAAGGCGTTAAAGACAAACGGGTGAAGAAAAACTAGCCACTAATTGTCGTGACGTTATCTTATTTATTAGAATCTACTTTAATTGTTTTTTATTTCGTATTACTTGCTAGCTACATAAAGTACTAATTAATTCTCTGTGTTGGGAATGTATTTTTATTATTGTAATACAATATACAACCGGAAAATATAGAGTATGGCTTCTACATTCTCTAGTACATGAAAGAGATTGTGACTGAACTCGATTTACATTCTAATCCCAAAGAGGTATACTTGCACTTGAAATTGATTATATTCTTTTTTAGCTTTATTAACACTCTTCACTACTTGACCTAATTAATGTGTCTTTTTACAGCATTGGTTTTGATATTTCCTATGAAAGAAGCCACCTACTCCCTATACGGATAAAGTGCTTAACGAGTTAAAACAAGGTTGGTCACAGTTTGTATATAACTGTTTAAAGAAATATGTATATATTTATAGTATTCTTCATTATTTGATTGGTCAAGTTTGTGATTTTATTAGTCATACATTTATATGTATATATATTGTACATAAGTATATATATTTTTACAATAACTTGTACCATACATACAAAATGTGATGAGCATGTTGTTTTGTCTATATTCGGTGAAGAGTGTATTGGATGTGATTTGTATAAGTGTTTGTATATGATTTTTGTGCTGTATAGAGGGCAAGCAAATACGAGAAAAATATTTAAAAAAATCGGACTTATTACTATGGTTCTTGAGGCGGAACAGTAGTAAAAGCGTCTGGTTGGAGCCTATGACTACGGTTCTTCACCTGAACCGTAGTCATAAGCTTATCTATGACGATGGTTCCTTCATCCGAATTGTCGTCATAGGTGCTCTATAATATTTTTTCAACTACAGAAAAAAGGCCTATAACAACGGTTCGAGATGAAGAAATCGTCGTCATATAGTAACCTATGACTAACGTTTTGAAACATAGTCGAAGGTGGTACATACAACGACGCCCACATACATGATGTTGGTTAACCGTAGTTAAATGTCATTTTTAACCATAGTTAAAAGTGATTCCTGTAGTAGTGATGGTCCAATCACATTATAAACTCTTATGTGAAGAAAAAGGTTACATAACTTAGGTCATATTTGGCAATTGAATAACCTATATCGCCCACCAAGTAAGACGTATAGCCTACAACGAGGCAATGGAGAGGGGGATATGTCGATACCCGACCCATCATCTACACACACTTGTAAGAACCATGACTTATCACCTAGAGGGATAGCCGGACCGAGTTCCCCACGAAGCGTTGGCTCTCATGATTTTATTAAAAATATTTTGGAAGTTAATTTTTGAAAGTTCATTTGAAAAGTGGGGTGCGTCTCTTGTTAAGATTATTTCTTTTATAATCTGATTTTAAAATAGTTTAAGTGAAGGTGTTATTGGAGATTTTTATTAACCATTTTAATTTAGAAATTAATTTTAGAAAGGTCTTGGGATGTTATTTCGAAGGTAAAGAAAAGAGAAAGTTGCATTTCTATCGTAAAGCTCTTGGACGAAACAGAAATCTGGTTTGGCCAGGGACGAGCCCGGATGCTAGCCGACACCGACGTTAGCCTACACCGACCGATAATCGACTCCGGTTATAGGGTTGTGACCGAGGACTCAATCTTAGCCCTATACCTTCAGCTGTCAAAATGAAATCCAAATTTACCATTTTTTAGCCTCAAATGACGAGAAGCAAAAAAATGTTAAAAAGAACTTACCTTAATTGAGATGAATTTGATTTTACTAATACAAAAAAATGAATTCACCTAATTTGAGATGAATTTAATTTGGCTAATGTAAAAATGAAAAAGGACTAACCTAAAATGAGATGACTTTAATTTGGCAACTACAAAGAAGAACTCTCCTAATTACGGATGAATTTCACTTTGGCTGAATGCAAATAAAACACTCTTCTAAGTAGGGATGAATTTGATTTTGGCGAAATGCAAATAAAATACTCTCGTAATTAGAGATGAATTTAGATAAGAGAAAAAATGATAATATGATGATAAACAAAAGCCAAAGCCTAAAACCTACAAAACAGAGGAGGAGGTCCATGACGGGACCCACCTCGCAGACCGACGAAAACCGACGCCGGCTACATCCGACACTCGGCAACTATCTAGGAAAATACCGAGACTAAAGATATTTAGAATCACTCGAAAATGTGACAAAAGGAACGACCTTAAAAGGAGAGGCAAATTAGAACTTTTAGCTAAAAATGCACATAAAGAAGACCGAATCAAGAAGGTTTATTATTTTATTTTATTTTTGCACCCATGTAGGAATTATTCAGATGAACCTGGCTAAACTTCTAAAGACTCAAGAAAGATGATTAAATATGAAAAGCAACCACATTCATTTCAATCATGCAAATGAAAAAGTGTACAACACTACCACGTAAACCACTTTTAACTACGGTTAAAAACGACATTTAACGACGGTTAACAGGTGTCGTGTATTTTGGGCGTCCTTGTATGTACCACCGTTGACTATGGTTTTCAACCATAGTCATAGGTCAATATATGACGACGGTTCGAGATATTTAAAGCTGTCATCATAGCCCTTCCTCGAGCACCTATGACGACGGTTCCTTCATTTAAACCATTGTCATAGATGAGCCTATGACTACATTCTACTTTAAGAATCGTCGTCATAAGTTTGATTTTAAAAAAGATAGTTTTTCTCGTATTTGCTTGCCACTGCATACAGTACAAAAAAGCGAGATACAATCACACATACAAACCACAATCCAATACAATCTTTGCGAGAATATATACAAAACAACATACTCATCACATTTTGTATATAGGCCTTCCTCTTCACCGGAATATATAAACAAAACAACAAACAAATATACAAACCACATTCCTATGTACATATTTATACGTATAACCGTGTACGGCTACTAAAATCACAAACTTGACCTATCAAATAATGAAGAATAACCGTAATATATATACGTATTCCTTTATACGGTTGTACACAAACTCTGCCTAACCTTATTTTAACTCATTGAGCACTTCATCTCGTATAAGGAGTAGGTGGCTTCTTTGATGAGAAATATTGTAACGAATGCTTGTAAAAGACATATTAATTAGGTTAGTCCAAGTGTTAATCAAACTGAAAAAGAATATGTAATAATCAATTACAAGTGCAACTATTCCTTTTTGGGAATAGCATTCTTTTTGAGTTTCGTCACAATCTCTTTCATGGACTGGAGAATGTAAAAGTCGCACTCCATGTTCCCCGGTTGTTTATGGCACTATAATAATAAAATAGATTCCCAACACATAGAGAATTAATTAGTACTTATGTATCTAGCAAGTAATATGAAATGAAAAACATCTAAAGTGGACTCAAATAACCAAGAGAACCTCACCTTGATAGGGACAATTAGTGGTTGTGCCTTCTTCACTCGTTTGATGCCTCCACCAAAATAATAACAGACTAGAGCACTATTTTTCAATCGGAAAAATAAAATTCAAGTTAGACATATCATTGAACGATTACTTAACAAAACAAGCATAAAATGATTAAAAAGTATGAACTCACGCCTCGACGACATCCCCGATATCTTCCCTCACGTCACGACCTAGGGGATCAAGGAAGTAAGCTATATTAGCCCTTGTATATATGGCAGCAAGCATCCAACGTTGGCTATAAATAACACATTTTTATATCAGTATGTATAACAACATATAAAAACTTCATCAGTTAATTAGTTAATTATTTGTCCACTTAACTCTTATTGAACCCTGCCATAAACAATGTTTTAACATCCGCAACATCTTTCATGACGTGGAAGATATAGGAGACTCGTTCATCACGATTCAGTCCAGCTCCTTGAATAACGGAAGTATGGTTCGGAACCGAACGAAGTCCTTCTCAATCTCATGCAGCCACCTTACATATTAATATGTAGTTAGAAATTGAAATTAATTAGTAAAAAAAATGGGTTATGAATATATTACCTCACATCATGCCAAGCGTAAAAGCGAGATACGCCGATTTCCTCTATGCGCAAAAATTGCAGATACGTTATCTAGGGAGACAAAGATCGACATATCTACTTCATATAGCCCAAACACATGACCTGGCGTGCTACGGATGATCTAGTCCTCTATTGACAGATTATGCACATAGCTTTCAAGAGTAGCACACCAATCCGTGCAAGACTCCTCAATGGATTTGAGAGGAGCCTTCTTCGGACAACGAATGAGCGCCACTCGAATGTTTGCTTGTGCCACCGATGCCCTTCATCCCACTCTTGGATTTGTCCTCGATATCCTAGTCACTATCTATACAAAAATGAGAAATATATATACTTGATATTAACACCAGCTAAATCTAATATTTTTAATAAAAATGAATTACCGTAGTGAGGATTACCAAACTCTTGGGCCATCGAAGAAAAGCGTTGACTGTGTTGTCAACGGTGTGGAGGTCCGGTCCACGAATCGGCTACTTAGACTCACCTTTCCCGTGCATGACTTCTTTGACACTCACCCTCACCTCATTAGCTGCAAAGGGTGTCTTGTGAGATGACAAGATCTGCCCTCCACGGGAATACAACACCCAATGCCACAACATAGTCCATGGGAGGGTGATGAGAAGCTAGCTTGCAAGTCACCACTGCATAAGAATAAGTATAACAATTATAATCATGGGATAACCTTTGAAATAGAAGTTAAATAAACTAAAAACCCTCAAAATAAACAGACAAAGTTTCCCTTAAAAGTAAACATTTTCTCGGGATAACGGCCCTTATCCGAATCAACAAAAACATAGTAATAAATAAGTAATTACTCGACGGCCACATGCCGGAGTTACGGAATAACCACACTATATACACCATTCATTGACCAATATTATACACCAATTAGTCAAAAATATAAACATGCCTGTAAATAACGACACTCATCCGAAACAACAAAAACATGCATGTAAGTATAATTTTTAGGTTTTAAAATCCGAATTACGTACCTCCTCCGAACTTCGAATTGGTCGACGGGTGAGCTCACATTCAAGCTGGCCGGTGTGTGGGGTGATAATGGCATGCCCGTCTTGGGTATGAAGTACGACCTCATCATTCGGGCCTTCATCTTTGCCACCTTTGCAGCCATTTGGCACATTTGGGTCTGTTGGAGCTCAATTATGGATTGTTGAGACTCTATTTGGGCCATTTCGGCCTTCATAAAGGCTTGGGTGGAAGTGATGGGGAGCCTCTTCCTAGCCCCAAAGTGCTCAACTATCCCCACCCGCCCAACTATGGCTTGAACACGACCGAATGCTCATCTCTTTGTAAGGCCAAGGCTAACTTATCCCTCCTCTCGGTGGTGTTAGCAAATTCGAAGTCGATGCCTGTGACAAAGACTCGTGTAAGAAGAAAAAGATATCATCATTTGACAATTTCATAAATATTCAAATTGATAAGTAGTTCTCAAAATAAATAAAGGAAATAGTAAAAAACTCACGAGTCGGCGAGAAATAGCTTCTACATTGGGCATAGTGAAGGTTCCATCTTTCTTCTTTCTTCCTTTGACCCACGACTCGTACCTATCGACAACGAGCTGCGAAGTATCTATGTTGGAACCTTCACCAAATGTTGTTTGAAGTTGTTCAAGCTTTTACTTGTACAACCTCTCCTCTAACTTCGCGTGTCCCCACGGGACAGCGAGATGAGGGTACGGATTGCTCTTAATCATCTTTCGGTTGGCTTCACATATCGCCTACAAGAGTAATTAAGAGAACGAAAATATCGAGTGCATAACACTTAAATTTAAAATAGTTATATATATCACTGACAATTTCTTCCATTTTATATCAATTCGACAACAAAAATATCGGTGGATAAGATAACTCCCTCTCATTGTCCTCTACATCCGCCTTTCTCAAGTATATCTCATTACTTACATTTATGGAAAACCAACATCACACTATTTTTATATGACAATTAAAATATTGAATGAAGTTGAATACTATTAAAACCCTCTATTTTCTCCTTACAGACTACCCATTAACTTTTTATACAATCATTGATGATGTAGTATCAAAAAAATGTATCAAGGCAATGAAATTACCTTGTATTCCGGAGAGGTGACATGTGCTTCAAACAATCTCCAGTCCTTCTCTGTGATAATATTGAATGAGTGGAACGCAACCACACCTCCTATTGTTAAGCCTAGGTGGGTCCACCAACGTAATGGTTTCACCTCTCCGAAAATGTTCACTTAGGGTGAAGCCTAAAGGTTGAGATTAAAAGCGACTAATGTTTAAGGCTGATTTTTGTCCCCTCCTTCGTCGGGGACCCTCTTCCCCAAAGAAATATTAGAAGGCCCAGTCGCCTAGAAGCGCAAAATGAATAATTAAGTTTTGAAGCCAAAAATAATAAAGCCCAAACTATTTTTTTATGATTCTATCACAATCCAAAATCAATCCAAAAGCTTAAAATAAGGAAATAACAAGGTAGCAACACAAATACAAAACAAAAAAATCCAAAACGTTTAAATATAAATTCAACCATCATAATACAACATAAATGTTCTTATAAAATTCAACATCATTTATCCATTAAACTCCAAACTCGTTAGCAACTTCGTTGTTATATTTTGATCAATAGTACTATAGTAATAAAAAACTTTATCATCTACAACATGAAAGGCATAAATTTGAATTATCGATTAATAGATTATCATAACATTTGAATGTAAAGAATTCTTAATACACACATGCTAAGTTTCATCAAATAATAAAAAATATGCCTTCTGCGTCACATTTGGTTGTAAACAAAGGACAATCTCTAGCACACATTTAATCTTCTAAAGTCTTTGGATGAAAGCGATTGCGATGTAATGTAATGAACCTACAACCTGTGTTAAATTTGAATTCGATGCTATTGTGGAGACAGGTATAACATAGATATCTCTAGCAATCATAGCTAAAATTACAAACCTTGTAGTTGCTTTCCAATGAACTATGATATCGAAATTCTCTGCCTTTGGGGTGGCCACCTCTTCTAAGTAAACATCCCAATCGAATTTTTGTGTAGGCATTGGATTCATTGAAATAAGTTTCTCAAAATTTTCATAAATTATCCTTTTTTAAAAGCCGACCTTCATTAGAATCCGTAGTAAAAGAAGGTGCATTAGTTGAATCACAAGAAAAACTACAAGAAGAGACCTTGCAAATGCTTGTACTTATCTTTATATTCACGGAACAAGTCATAACAAACATTCTTGATCATATCAACCTTTTCAAATACATCAAAATCAAGAATACTACTATAACAAGTTTGCACCATTTTCAACTTGCATCTAAGATCCAAAACACATGTAACTCTAAATATTCCATGCATGACATCCCAATATTTTTGAAATTTATTAAGCATCTTTTTAGCCATGGTCCTAATAATCACATCCCTATCATGAAGCCAACTATTCAAAGCTATTCAAATTTGAAATATCTTAGTGAATGTTTCAAATGAGAAGTAAATCACCCTAGAAAGGGGAGGGGGTGAATAAGGTATTGAAGGATTTTTGCGGAAATTAATGTTCAAATGAACTAAGCTCTTAGAAACGAGAACCGAGTATAGATTGACTCGGAAAGAATATGAAAAAGGTTGACATAGAGATATTACGAGGAAACCCTCTTGGGGAAGAAAACCTCGGATAGTACAAATCCAAACACCAAATCAAATCCACTAATTAAATCCTCAATTACAATGAATATAACTACCCGATTTGTTCCATTCAACAAATCTAGTGCAATTTTTCCTAGGCTAAGAACTTGTCTAGGGTTTCTATTGCTAACAAAAATCACTTTTCTACCCATGAATTATGTACAATGAGCATTGTAATTGAGGGTATCAACATAATTCATACTCTCCCGGACCGGACCCAGCCCCGTCGGGAATTTTCCTCGTATAGACACCAAAAAAGAATTGTCGTTTTCTCGTTTTTTATTTGTTGGCCCAATGATGATAATCTCAAGTCCTGTTTGTGGATTTAAATCTCGGATCGTGTTTGATTGGTGCGACAAAAGCCAATAAACTACAAAGAACCCCAAGCACCACATAAATAGCCTTATGCCATGGGTCGATCCAAAAATCCCCTTTTTCTTTCGGACGATCCAAGAGCAGGGCCGAGCCTTTAAAGATTGTGGAGTCCCATGATGTGTGCCGGAAAATTCCGAGTACAGAATACCACATTGTACTTTTGTCCAAGTCGGATAAGGAGTTGGAGAGCTGAAGACAACTTTGAAGCATTGCATTTCATGATCGGGAGTATCAAACTCGCTGTGTTTTAAGCTTCACGAGACAGCCCACACGAAGCAAGAAGCTTTCCCCTCTAAACGATTTCGTGGCCGGTGCCCGCCTTCTAGAAGCACGAGTGGAACGCTGCGTTTTGAGGTTGGAGAGTCTCGTGGAGGCATAACTAGGGCACGAATCCCGAAGAGGGTCTGGTTGGCCGACACCCGCCTCCTCCCTTTTAACTAGTTCTATCCGATTTTATCACCTTTTGATCCAGCTTCTATTCTTAAGGAATGGCTCGATTTTATTTTAGTCTGTTTGGATGACTCATAAGAGGCAAACCCTAGGTCATTTGTGACCTAGGTCCTCTCCTATAAATAGAGAGCCTTGATTCTCATTCTCACACGACTTTCGCCTTAGCATCACGCTGCTTCATTCCACTTAGAATGGCTCATCCTTTACTATTATGCTCGCTGAAACCAGAGTAAGAGCTACTTAATAATCCGGTTGGTATTGTGATCTCTTGGTCTCTTTTCAGCCTACTTCCATCATACTCCATACATTCGATCCCTAAACTCCATCATTCATCTTTCCGCCTACTCACCTCCATAAAAACTCACAAAAGTCCCTTTCAATTCACCACCGTCGCATCAGGAGATCTAGATTCGAGATCCAAATCAGCAGGTGGGACAACCTAAAGGCACAAATCCAGTTTTCAAAATGGTTTACTTTATTTATGCTTTCTTTTATTGTTTTCCGTATTGTGGATTCAAGATGTATCGCTTTTAATTCCTTCCGACTGATGTAATCTCTTTATTTTAAGCTTTTCTTTTGCCCGGCCCTTTCTTTATTTTTCGCTTTTACTTTCTTTACCGCTTTCTTTACTTTCCGCCTTTATCGTTTTCCTTAGTTATGTTTTGGTTGCTTTAGTTCTTTTCGCATGTTGTTGCTTGCTCGTTTGTTTTGCATTATTTTAACTCACTACTCAAACTAGTAATGGTTGTCTTCGGAGGGGCGAAACGAAAGGGCTTATCACTACATTTCATACCCTCGCCCCGAATCCGATTCTCGGTTCAAAGATTGATGGAGTCATTTTTAGCCTCTTTCAGTCTTAGTTTTTCCATACTAAGATTGGAAGAACAATTTTTTAATTTTGTTTTTGTTAGTTTTTCTTTCCTAAAACCGATCGGCGACTCCTCTTTTGCTTTTTTCTATTGAATTGCATCTCGGTATTTTGTGGTTGCAAGAAAGATGATATCAGGTTTTAGATCCGCCCACCGAGCGAGAGACCGAGGCTGGTTTCACCTGCCACGACCTTTGGCCGGCGCCCGCCTTCCGTCGGTGTAGGCCACGGCCAATATCATGGGTCATCGGTGGTGGCTTTGGTACACCAATCTAGCCGTAAAACCTTACGGCGAATCGGAACCCTAATATCGTTTATTCCTTAATTAGAAAATAAGATCTCGGGACTTCGAAAATAATTCCTAAAATAAAATGATTAATAAAACCGCGAATCAAATATGATTTAATTCATTTCAACTTAGATTTAATAAACTTTGGAAATCTTAATAAAAGATTTATCCCTACATTACAAAATCGACTTTCAAAAACTATCTTCAAAATCAATCTTTAAAAAAGAGACCCGACACAAGTGGGGAAAGTCGGCGGGTCCCGGCCGGTCGTGGTTCCTACACCTTGCCTCGGGGCAGGTCCCCGACAGGGCTAGGAAATCCTCGCCCCAATGTCATCGTACTCACAAAGTGAAGAAATAACCGACATGGATCGACCTAGAAGGATTGACCAGAAGGAGTACTAGCCAGTGCTTCAATTGGCTCAATCTATGCTAGCTACAAATTTCGTGTGATGGTATTTGTAGAGTAAGAATTAGCCTTCAGACGTGTTTGATTGAGTATTGATATACTTAGACCACTCTTCTTATACGGGTTCAATATTAAAATCAATATCTATATGTTGTTACTGTTGTCATTTATTACTCAACTCCAGATAAATATGTAAGAAATTTTGAAACAAATGAGGTGACATTTCGCAATTGGGGTTGTGACTCCTTTTCGTTGTCTGCAGAGAAGCTCCTCTGTTGGCTTGAATTAACCAGTAGCACCGTATTGGGTAGTTGAAGTCTTTTAATGCATTTGCTGGCTATATCAATAGAGTAACATGTTGTGCTGGGAAGAACTCTAAGTTGATATAAGATCTCACATGATTCCTGTTATTTATAACATCCATGCTTTGGTGGATATTTCCTAGATTATGTAGAGATTGTTTATAATCCTACATCCATATAGTCGATCTAGATATGTATTATCTTAGATCAAGTTAGGAGTAAATATATTGATTATTAAGCATGAACATACAATTGCTTGTTCGAAAATGTCTAATATTTGGTTGATGATATTCATTATGCAACATGTATAGGTTGCATCATAGTAAAATATATCACATGAAAATCAAAATTAACCTCTAATGTCAAACTTAACAACTTGATTATTTCAGCAATTATAAAATTAAATATGAATAATATTGTGTATACCATAGGTTTATTACGTTGGATGTATATATTTCTAAAACTATATTATTTTAATTTTGTGAATATTGTGTAATATTGTTAATTTAGATAAAATATTGTCTTGACCTTGTCAATTTTTTTCAAAAGAAATTGAGATTTTAAACTTTAAAAATAAAAAATGAGGAAAGAAAAATAATAAGTTAAATATATATATAATAACAATAAATTATTAGAATAAGTTATTAAAAAAATATTTTAATATTTATAATTTAAAGAAAAATATATTCACTTATTCTCTTTTCATTTATTCTTAGTTTTTATTGTTATAAATTAATTAAAAATAATAAAATTTAAAAATAATCAATTATAAAAATAAAATTAATTAATACCCTTATATAGAAAGGGGTACAATCCTTGTCCTGCAGGTTTTCAAACCTTACAAAAAACAATCCCTTCCTAATCATAGCAACTTTGTCTATGGTAAAATTTTTCCATATCCTCCTCACAAAACCAACCATTATTTCAAATGGTGGGTTGGATCCTAGTACCATATACAATATAACTGACTTCCAGTACTAAATTTCACCTTGTACATCACTTTCTACTAGTTTTGCAATCTTCGATCCATTAACATCCATAATAGGGATAAATTGTAGTGAGTTACCTTCATCCGGGTTGATCAAGGCTGCATATGAGCTGATTCTTGGTTGAGGAGATTCTTGTCTGGCCCTTTCTTCTTAGATTTGAGATCTAGTCCCATCGCCCTACAATTCCACCCCAATTTAGACTGCCTCAAACTGCCTTCTCATGTTACTGTTTGATTGGTTTCATACGAATTTTCCTTCTCTAAATTCGATCTCGATCCGGTTTGTCCATTTGTAGTACTAGCTGATGCTGTACGCGCAAAATTCTCATTATTTGGATGTGCTTTTGGTCTCTCTCTTACCCTCCGCCATAATTGAGCTCCGGAGAGAGCTCAGAGCTATCGAGAGATTTAGTATATATATATATATATATATATATATATATATATATATATATATATATATATATATAAGCAATCAAAAATTGTACAAGGTAAGAGTCGTAACTAAGATAATCCACACAATTAATTAGTAGGCTGAAACTGTGATGATTTGAACATGTAAACACACTACAAATCATTGTAATAAAGACTTCAAAAATTTCTTGATGTATTGAGGTCTAGTTGAATATTTTTCTAACTTTATAATTTTTGAAAATTATTTACCTGTCCACTTGGTTTGGACAATAATTTTTAGACAGCTAAAGTTTGGTTAGATATTGCTGGGAGGACAATAATTTATATGTTTGCTACAAAATTTTTGAAATGCACGTTTTGGCCACAAAACAGGGTACAAACTATATTTTTGCTATTTTATGGGTATTTAAGAAAATATGGTTGTATTTTTTTATTTTCACTTTTACAATAACTTTACTGGTATTAGTTATGATAATTTATGGCTTGTAGCATAAATATTATATTTCTGTCATAAGTCCATCATGTTTAGCAAAATTATTAAATTTAATTAAAGAGTTTTGACCATTACTTGAATTTAGTTGCCGCTGAATCCCGACATTCCCGAAGTTTGATGTTTAAAAATATTTCTAATCTCAACCACATCGTAGTCATTAATAATGTTTATATATATATATATTTAAGAATAATAGGGCTTTACTCGAAGAAATTACATATCAAAACTCGAGCACACTCGAAAGGGGCTAAGTATTTCACTAAAACAACATATAAAAGTTGAAAATTGGAAAAGTTTGAGGTAAATGAAGAACTCAATGGGGTAGTTCTTGATTGGTTTAGGTGATACATAAACACCACACCTAGGTCAACTCAGGGCATAGTTGAAACTTACTTGGATACAGAAACAACCCCAAGTAAGTCTGCAAAGACCTAACAGATCATCACTTGGTTGTCAAACTAAAATACAATAACTAGGAGATTTAGGGGAAGTTTGAATTCACAAACTTCAGTTTTCACCTAACTTCTCATAACCGATTGTATAAGACTAAGAAGAGTACTTTTATATGAGGCTTTTCCCTCCAAAGCATTTTTCATAATTGCTAAGGAGATATTAGGAGTAATCATAATTAGTTGCAGCTAATTATAGTGATTCATCAAAGAGAAACTAAATACTGAAAAGTGCAAAGTGGGATGGCTTGGATTAGACTGCTGAGCAATGAAATTTCTCCCACATCTTTCATTGCCATCCTTGGCCTGCAGGATTATTGCATGAAAAGGAATGGTAATGATGAGACCTTTGCCACCGAAAATCCTCTCATTTGGACCATAAAAACTAGGGATGGCAATAGGGCAAATTGGGGCTGGGAGTACCCCTAGTGCCCATCCCCACTGTTTAAATCTCTTCCCACCCTTACACCCCCGTCCCCAAAGCATGAACAAGATCTACTCCCTATACCCATCCTTGGCGGATGCCTAATCCCTGATAGGCCCCCTTCCTCGACCATAGAATATTGAATCAATGTTCAATTTGAACTAATTTTGAAATAAAAAAATTCAATCAAAAACCAATGATACTAAAAAATGGGTTTCCTCACGTATATTCTTTGCTAAATAACATGAATACAAATAGAGAAAGTAGAAAAAAAGTTAAAAATAAAAAATTGGAGGTTAAAATTTACTTAATCCGGTCATCCTTCACCTTGAAGCCCTTAACCACGTGGACGACACAAGCTTTGACAATTGCAATGGTGAAGATTAATCTGGCAGTAGAAGGCCGAAGACAAAACGCTAAATGATTCTAGGTTTCCGATAACAACGACAATGTCGCCGAAATTGGCTTGGCTAGATGTAAGAGAACATTGTTGACCAAGGAGATAATTTAGGGTCTGAGTTTTAATAGCCGTAAAGAGCATGGAGATGAACAGATTATGCTTTTAGTTTCCTTGAGAGCTAAGAGAAGAGAGAGAGGCAGGAGAGGAGAGAGGGAAAGAAAAGGAGAAAGAAAGAAGGGATGCTGTTCGAAATAAGGTGTGGGTGTGGCTGGGGTCTGCTTTTGCATTGATTTTATATTTAAGCTATAGGTTTTTGTGACCAAATTACTACATTTCCCCTTCTTGTGTAGTTTGACAATGAGGAATGGGGCTAAATATTTCCCCGTCCTAGTCCTCATCGCCATCCCCGTTTGGGGCAGGGATTTTTCCTCAACTTGGGTCGGGGTCCTGTCGAGGTCAGGCGATCCCCGTCCAGTTGTTATCCCTAACCAAAATGACACTTGCTCCCTATGCCCTAGCTTTGCTAAATCACCAAATTTTAGTTCAACTTGCTGGCTACTTCCTTGGTTAAGGTACAAGGGTCCCTAACAATTGTAACTAAACATAAATAACATGTCTCAACTCCAAAAAAGGACTAAATCTCATTACAGACCATTTTGCAAAAAATGACCAAAAAAAAAAATTCTACTGCAAGTAAAAACTCAAGGAGCTGAAGTTTTGAATCAAGCCTGGACAGCCTTTCTCTAGACATCTTCCCTACCCTTGACAATTTCAAACTGAACTTCCTCCAACTTACGCAAGTGTTTTGCTAGCAGTTGCATTTATTCTGCATAACTTGGACTGAAAATCTTCAATCCTATTCGTAATAATAACGGATGGATTTTATCCATTTAAAAGTGTTAAGGACAACCTAAAAACTGTATCATTTATTATAGACCCACAAGTTGATAAAAATGTTTAGAAAATAAAAAATTATAGATTTAATCAGGAATCCAAAGTGCCAATTTTTGTGATCACGGCGAAGTAGTCAAACTCTACACTGCATTAATCTATCTCAATCAAATTTGACCTGAACAAAGCCATCATACTCTTGATCTGCACTACTAACTTCTTATCTTACACTCCTCTGCCTTGTAACTCATCCTAGGCTACACTAAAATAATCAGCTAGGACTGGAATTTGGATAGTTGCATCTAAAGATGGAATTTCCATCATTCTTCCATTCTTGAGAAAAGTTTGACGTCAAACTTGGGAGGACACTCTCTTCCTTAAAGTATGGTCTCCGGTTAGCCGCATTAAAGGTAACTGAAACTCCATAGTCTTTAGCTAGGTCAACTTTGTAGGCATATGAACCAACCTGCTCTAGTAGTTCAGAGGGACCATCTGATATTTGTAGTTGCTTAGACTTCCTCTTTGAAGGAAATATCTCCTGTCTCATGTGAATCCACACAAGATCTCCAGGTTTGAAGAGGACTTCCTTTCTGTACTTGTCTACATAAGCCTTGGCTGCAACATTTGCTCTCTTAATCCTCTCCTTCACCTTATTGTGATGATCTTTGATCTCCTTTGCTCTTTATCCTCCTTCCCAACCGAACCTAGTAGGTTTAGAAATATGAACCAAATCAAGAGTGGTGAGAGGGTTGTGACCATATATTACCCGAAAGGGGACATTCCTGTTGCCTTGCTAGGACATCTGTTAAAGACAAAGTCAACTTGGGGCAGCAAATCATCCCAGTCTTTGACATTTTGCTTGATTAGAACTCTAAGAAAGGTGCCTAGGGTTCTGTTGGTGACCTCGGTCTGCTCATTAGTCTTGAAAGATGTGCTAAATTTGAGAGTTGTACAATGTAGGAACCACGTAGCCTCCGCAGCCTCCCTTCCCGCTGGAAGGTGCAGGGCGGTACCTGGAGAGGAGTTTCCCCATGAAGGCATCAACTCTTTTAGATTTTTGAAGATGATTTTTTAAAGTGGGGTGTTCCTCTTATTAATATTGTTGATTTTTATAGTTTAAATTTTGAAATAATTTAGGTTAAATGATGATTAGCTATTTTATTAACCATTTATTTTAGAAAATAATTTTAAGAAGTCTTGGGATATTATTTCATGATTTAGAAAATTGAAAAATGAATAGTTACTTTCTGTTGCAAGGCTTTTGGGCCAAAATGGGGTAATAACTCGTTTGGACCGAGAGCCGGATATCGATCAGCGCAAGAGAGAGCCTGTAAGTTTTCATTTTGGACCAAGACTAACTTTAGGGTCGGCCCTATAGCCTTTGGTTGTCATAAAAGAAAGTAAAAATTTTTCATTTTAAATCTAAAATGCCGAGAAGCAATTAGGAGAAATAAAAGCGGAAAAGAGAGAGTCGCTAGTAAGTTTTAGAAAGTAAAAACTAACAAAAAATAAAGAAATTACTCTTCCAATATTAGTATGGAAAAACTAAGGTTGAAAGAGGTTTGAAAAGTGACTCCATTAGTCTAAAATCAAGAATCCAAGTGTTCGAGGGTGAAGGTATGAAATGAAGAGATAAGCTCTCCATTTCACCCGGTCAACAACCTTTACTAATTTGAGTTTTGAGTTAAAGAGTGCGTTTATCAATCAAGCATACAACATACGAAGTACATAAATTAAATCATCGAAAGCATGCTAGGAAAGCGATAAATAAACACGTAGGAAAGGAATAAAGGAATGAAGTAAAGGAAAGAAAAAAGGAAAGCGACAATAAAAGTTACACAAGGTAAGGAGGAATTTAAGAATGATTACATGTTTGATCCACAATATGGAACTCACTGAAAGATTTAAATAAATAAAACTGTTAGAAGGAAGTGACAGTTGATATGATCCCCTTAGGTTGTCCCATCTGCTGAACTTTGTTCACAAACTAAATCTAGCAGCGTGACGATAGGATAGTGAGCTCGGAGAGGTGAACAAAGAATGCTATTTTGTGGAGTTTCAAAAGTGGGAGATGTATATGAAGGTGTGGTGAAAATGGAGGGATTAGGATGTGTAAGAGAGTAATGAGAATAATTGAGAATGTAGTAGTACTTAGCTTAAAATTAAACGAAGAGATCCAAATCTAACCTCTAGCTTCAAAATTAGTCAAAATCTTAACATTGAGTAGCTCTTAGCTCAAGACTCAACAGCCAAAAATTGAAGGATTAGCTGCTCTATTTATAGGAGCAAATTAGATCACAAAAATGACCTAAACAGTCAGTCCACTTGCATCTCGAATCGGATATAATTAGATTGGACCGGAAATCCTACGGAGGCGAGGCGAGATACGTAGTTGCGCACGATTTCCTATGACGTTGTACGAACGTCTCTAGGGTTCCGTGCCTTAGGTGGGTGCTGGGATCACCGGTTACAAATGGCATCGTACGGTCACTTTGGGTTCCGTGCTTCGATCTGGTCATTAGGAACAAACATAGTGTTTTGGTGAGTTAACGCTGAAAACGTGGTGTCGGTCAACACGATGTTGTACGGACGTTCGCGTTTACGTGTTGCACTTGTGAAGACTCGGATATGACTCTATCTCTCATTGTAGTTTTGAATTGAAGTCATTCATACACTTTAGAAAGCTCATCTTTGAGTTTTTATCTCTGTCTCACTCACTTAGAAAGCTATTGTTTAGTGAAACAATTATCTCCGGGTTTCGACCCGTTCACATACAACTCGGATAGTCATCTCACCTAAATAATTTCATATGCTCAATTTATTTTAGCATGTGACTCATTGCAAAAGTTGAATAAGAATTACTATGTTAATTATAACCTTGAAGTTAGATTTATTTGTTAACCGATATTATTTATTGGCAAATTGATGTATTGTGTCTATATATTTTTTCTAACTCTTCATTCACTTAAAGATAGACACAAAATGTAATTAAAACATATTGAATATTAAACTCAAAAAATTCCATTTATTTAGGTTAAAGATAATTATTTGTTTAATTATTTGAATTAATTCTTATTTTTAACTAATCTTGGACCAAAGTATTTTTATACTTTGAGTACCACTTTGAATTGTTTTTGCAGGGTGATTAAAGTCATTTAATCTCTATTTGAAATGTAAAAGAGAAAGGCTTCTAACCGTTAAACGTTAACGGACGTAAAAGCCCTATTTTCGGGACGACTCGATACATCTGTGTGAAGGTTGTTTGTTTACATTTTCTATAAACTTCAACTTTGAGTCTAACGCTAGTTTCAACCCCAAATTTTAGTCACAACAGGATCGACTACGTTTTGAGCCAAGGATTGATGCACAACATTCATCTTTACAACGGTCCTCTTTTTGAGAGACTTAGACTATCCATGACAATGGCTAGTGAAGCTCTCCGATCGGGACCGAGACACAACAACCATCTACTTTGCTGATTATAAATAGAAGCCACTCTACAGGACTTAAAAGATTGTTGGAATTGAACTCGATATAATACACTCAATCCTTTCTAGCTTTCAACTCTGTACTTAGTTTTTCTCAACTTCGAGTTCAAACGAAGAAGTCTTGTAATCAATAAAAAACGCTTACTTTCTTTCCTCTTATATATTTGCGCTTGACTAAGCTATAAAGGGTAACTCAGCTCAATTGTACCTAATTGTAAGGGTTTAACTCAATTAGGAAGTACTAGGGCGAGATAAGGGAACTTCTATGCCTAGGAAAAATTGTATTGAATTGTCTAATGGAACAATTCAAAAAAGTAAATCCTTTGTATTTTGTGGATTCAAAATAGTAGATTAGACGTAGTGTCCGGATTGACACCGGCCCCAAGGGTTTCCATGTATTCCTTATTGTTCAATCATTTATGAGTTCACTCTAGACTCAGAATTTCCTTTTTAAGTTATGACTTGTGCTAAAAATCTTTAATTCCGCAAAATTTTCTTCTCACCCTATTCTCCCACTCTAGGGTGGCTCGGACTCTCAAAGAGCAAACCTTCAATTGGTATCGAGCTTAGCCTTCTGAAAGGATCTAATAATCCATGGTTTGAAGATCATATGGCTCTTAACTATAGAGAGTTCGATGAAGAAAGATCTTTCACCGGGCCACCCAAGTTCGAGGGATCAAACTTTTCTCGGTAGAACAAGATCATGGAGTGCTTCATCCAAGAAGATCAAACTTTGCTTACATTAGAACCGTCGTCACATGTGTTGGGCATTTTGTAGACGATATTTGTTGTCATAGAAGCGTCGTCAAATGTCTTTCGTAACATATCTAAAAAACCCGAGAACGTACCTACATTATTTCCACGCCCACTTTATCTGCTATCTACTCTCGGCCTTATCGTTATCCACCATTCATTTTCATCCACAACTCGGATCTAGATCTGCTCATAGTTGCTTGGTAAGTAATTAGCATCATTATTCCTCTTGTTGTTTAATTTTCGTTTCGCTCACTCATTGGCTCTCCTTTTTCTTGTCACTTGTCTTAGTATTTGCCACCGGTGGTTGTGTGTGTCGCCATTCTTTTCCTCCTTCATTATTGCCGTTGGTTTCATTGTTTTCCTCATTCTTACGGTATGAATCTTTATCCTTTCCAATTTTTCCGCTTTAAGTTATTTACAAGATTTAACATAGTTAAATGGTGAATGTATTTGGGGTAATGATATGGATGTTGAATGTGGGTAATGTTTGAGATTATTGAAATGTTGCATCTTTGTTGAAAAATGTTGAATATTGAGAATGTGTGAATGTTGAGAATATGGGTAACACTTGTTTAGTTTATTAAGTTGGAAATTCGTGAAATATTAGAGATTTTTAAAAATAGGTTTAGGATTTTAGGATCTAATTTATAGGGAAATAGAATGATAGTTAATGATGGTAAATTGAAAATGTGCATCCAAATTTGTTTAGGGTTTTAGAAAAATAGAAAGATAATTTGGATATAGGGCTTTATTATTTTTCATATAATTTGATTAATGGCATGCTTTATTAAATTATCGTATGCATTTCATAAGCTTAGAAAACCCATTCAAACATCTGTACATAACAAGTTATCCAAGGTCATGGTACGTGCATAAATGTGTGTATAACGTTCGGGATATTAGCTTCGTATGTATAGGTTTTTGAATTGTCCGTGTTGGAGAGTTCAAGAATAATATGATAATAGGTTGTGTGGCTATTATAATCTTATCATAAATTTGACAAGATATCACGGGGCTCATTTTCCTTCTCGTTCTTTGGGTGCAATTATGATGATGATGGGTTTGATGTGTGTATCTTTACTTCTATTACCATACAATTAAGTAAGGATATACACATTAGCCAATTCGATTTCATATGTTGTACTTGAAGAACTAAGGGGAAATGTTGCGGTAATTTTGTCAAATGTATGACAAGATTTTGCTACACGGTTTAGGGTTATATTATTATTGAATGTGTTTAGGACCATCTATCCCTGTAGAAGGATCTTAGGTTCATGTCATATTATTTGTGCTTAAGTATGTATTTCTCGAACTATATGTCGTGATTTCCTTCTCGTGTTTATGGGGAAGGTATGGATCGAGCGTGAATTGTCTCATTCTCGGTCGTGTTGTTACGAGTCACTTAATTCCGAGTGACTTTTCCTTGACTCTTTCCGAGCTCATCTTCACTAAGATCATCATCCTGACCGAGCTTCGGATGTGAGAATGTTGACTCACTTGGTTTTCCCTGTTCGATCTCATCAAAAACAACGTGGATGATCCAAAAGGTTTGAAATATGAAATGTTGGGTTTCTTTACTTTGTAGAGCTCGTATGGAGTTTTCTTCAGCATGGGTCCGATGAGGCATCTATTCAATGTGTAGTTTGTCTGTGTTGATTGCCTCGACTCAGAAATAGTAAGGTAGATCATGTTCAATCATCATTATCCTTCCTATTTCTTCAAGAGTTCGGTTCTTTCTCTCCACTACTCCATTTTGTTGAGGAGTTCTTGGTGCTGAGAGGTTGTGGGAGATACCATTCTTATCACAGTAACTCTGCAAATTCTAAGTAGTCGAACTCCCTTCCTTGGTCGGTTTGAATTCTTTTGATCCGAGTCCGAGACTCAACTTGAATTTTCTTGTAGAGCCTCGCTGAACTCTCTGAATGCTTCATTTTTGTGTTTAAGAAAACAAACCCAAATAAAACGTGAGTAGTCATCAACAATTACAAGCGCATATGTTTTACCTCCGAGACTCTTGACAGAGATTTCACCACATAAGTCCATATGCAACATTTCAAGCACCTTGGATGTGGAAACAGTTTTGAGAGATTTGAAAGATGATGTAACCTGTTTCCCTTTTCTGCATGCTTCACAAATTTTATATTTCTTAAATGCACAGTTAGGCAAACCTCTGACAAAACCATGAGAAGCAAGCTTCTTAATGGTGTGCATGCTAACATGACCTAGTTTACGATGCCATGTCCAAGAATCATCATGTAAAGATGCTTTTAAGCAAGATAGATTCTGACTTGGGTCACAAAGAGGAATATTGTAAGTATTACCCGATCTCTTACCCGAGAGCTTAGTCTTATCGGTATTTTCATTAGAAATATAGTAGTTGGTCCGAATAAATCTTACCTCTTGACCTTGGTCACATAGTTGAGAGATGCTAAGTAGAATGTAATTTAATCCCTTGACCAGTGTAGACGGGTCGACCAGATTGTCTCCTTTTCTAATCTTGCCTATCCCAATTATCTTACCTTTACTCGTCATCTCCAAATGTGAGTTTGCCTCCCTTGTAATCTTCTAACTTAGAAAAGAGTCTTGGATTTCCTAACATATGGCGTGAGCATCCACTGTCCAGTACCAGTGTCCTTTTGTTCTTTTTGAGCCACTTGCAAGTTAGAAAGAAATTAACCTTTGTCACTTCCTCTAGCGAACCCAGTAACTCCCTTTACTATTGTCCTTTCTCTGAGGAAGAAGAATCTTGGGAACCCAGATTTGAATAACTTTGGGTTTGATCCGATTCTGAGTCTTTCTTTTAAAGAACCGAGTTTGTGTCTCTTTCTTTTAAAAATCTTTTCTTTTATAAACCAATGGAGAAGGTTTTCTCCTCGTAAATTAGTCTAGGCTTAGTCCTCGTTTCATTCTTGTAAATGGGACCATGCTCAGCGTTCCTGAACTTCATAGTTCTGGAATGAGTTTTGAAAATCTCTTAGTTGGAATTGGATTCCTCCTCTTTGTTGAAACCGAGTCCTTCTTTTCGAAGGAGACACATTGAGACCCTAAGAGCATGTCAAGGTTTTTCGACCTTGAGTAAATTTCAAAACAAGTTCTTGAGACTCATTGAGCTTTTGCTTAAGATGCTCATTTGCTCTTCCGAGGGACTCGGACTCAGTCTCATTGGATTGAGCACTAGTCTTGAATTCTCTTAGAGTAAGTCTCAGTTTTTCTAATTCATTTTTCAAAGAAATGCTCTCGAAGTGATAGACTCAAGTTGTTCTTTAAACCGAGAAGAATCGAATTGGACTTTTCTTCCAAAGTATAGATGTATTTAGCTAAATCAACTTTGGAAAACTTAAGGAAGTATTCAATCACCTCCTGAGGATTAGTTTCCTCATTGTTTGAGTGATCAGAATCGACTCAAATTAAGCTTCGAGTCCGATAGTGCTATCCGACACTTTGAGTCATCCGAGTCTTCATCTTCTTCGGATGAATCTTCATCACTCCATGTGGCTATCATAACCTTTTTCTTCTTTCTGTCCTTTTTTCTTCTTGGACGAGTCTTTAACTATATGATCCTTGCTGCCACATTCAAAACAGCTAGAGTTCTTAATTAATGATAATTTTGAAGGGGAAGAGTGTTTACCTTTACTATCCTTCTTATCTTTTTGTAGAACTCTTCTCTTGACCGTTTATCCCATCTTTTGTGCTTCATCATTCTTTTGAAGCCTTTGGCAATAAGTGCCATGGGATCTTCTTTTGAGTCCAATGAACTCAGATTTTTTCTCTCGCTTTCGATGCCTTTAGTGCAATATTCTTTTTGGTGCTGGCATCGGTGTCCTTTTCTTCCGGATGGATTTCATGGGTGAGTAGCTTCCCAATGAGTTCGTCCGGCTTTAATAAAGAGAGGTTCGAGTGCTTCGTCGATGGCTGTCACCTTTAGACCCCATCTTCTCTTGGGCAGGCTTCTTAGTATCTTTCTGCACATTTCCTCATGGGAAATCTTTCGACCTAGAGATTTGAGATTGTTAGTAATCTCAATGAAGCGGATGAACATTTGAGTGATGTTTTCTTCTGTCTCCATCTTGAACAGCTCATACTTGTGAAGATATTGGCTTATCTTCGCTTATCTAACTTGGCTTGTGCCTTCATATGTGTTTACAAGAGTGTCCCACACTTCTTTGGCTGTGTCACCAACTCGATACTCTGTTGTATTCCTCCGAGCTGATGGCGCACATCAGAATGTTCATGGCCTTGAAGTTCTTTCGAACTTTTCCGCCTCTTTAGTGGTGTACTCGACCTTTGCTTTAGGCACGAGTGTTGTTTCTTCCGTCTTGATTGGAATGTAGTTGCCTTCTTGTATGATGTTTCACACATCTTCATCGTGATCCAGTTGAAAGCACTCCATGAGCTTCTTTTAGTGTATAAAATTTGATCCTTTAAACTTTGGTGGTCTGCTTGGAAGATCTTCCTTCATCGAACTCTCCATTGTTCCGAGCCATTTGATCTTTAGACCTTTGGATGGTTAGATCCTTGCTAAAAGGCTTGGCTCCGATACCAATTGAAGGTTTGCTCTTGGAGAGAATTAGTCGCCCAAGAGGGGGTAAATAGGGTGATGGGGAAATTTGAACAATAAATGGAAGATTAAAGTTTAAAGCAAACTTTAAAGCTATCCGAGTTGAGAATGTACTCGAAAAACTATGAACATAGAATTTACGTGGAAACCCTCCTGGGGCAGAAAACCATGACCAGTGCTAATCCAAGCACCAAGTCAAATCTACTATTTTAAATCCACAAAATACAGTGAGACAGACTCAACCAGAATTGCTCCCTCGGACAATTCCTTACAAGGTTTTCGTAGAATCAAAAGTTCCCTTATCCGATCTAGTACTTCCTAACTAAGGTAACCTTTACAACTAAGGACAATTGAGTTGAGTTAACCCTTACAGCTCGGTCAAGGGACCTTATTCAGAAAGTAAGAATGAAAGTTGTGACTGATTACAAGACCATACAACTCGGAAAGATATTAAGTACAAAGTTGGAGTTGTAAATAGAAGATTGAATATCAATACAAAGACTTTTGTTTAAGTATGTGTACTGACAATGGTTCCAACAATCTTCAAGTCTTAAGACTTGGCTTCTATTCATAGATGACCAAGCAGATTAGCCGTTTTGACTAACTTTTGATTAGAAGCCCTCTGTGACCGTTGTAATGGTTTCTTCCGGGTCGCTCGGAAAAGATCCATTTAGAAGTGAACGTTGTGCAACGGCTCTTGACTCCTGAGAATGTCCCAATCCACTGGTGGTGTCCGAAAAGTAAAGTGGAAACCGCCGTTGAGCTTAGTGTCGAAGATTTCCAATTTTGAAACGGACAACCACGACACGCTTTTGGGCCTTGGTCGAAGTAGAAAAAGCCTTGTCTGCTGGTGATTTGACATCTTAAAGCCGGTTACTTTTGTAGTTCAAAAGTAGGATAAACACGTTTAAATAACCTACAAAAGTAAATTAGTTTTGGTTCTCAAAGTGTAAAATACTTTGGTCCAAGATTAGACACAGATTATAGTTTAATTAAGATAATTAACTCGCATAATTATCCGAGTCGAAAGGAATGGAATTTTCTGAGTCTAATATTCATTATACTCAAACTCCACCCGAGTCTATCCGGAGAAAGACCAGGTTAGATAAAGTGTATCACGAGTGAGAGCGTTTGATCTAAACAAATAAAGTTCAAACAAAACAAGCCGACTAGAAGAGATGAACTAATGCAGCAATTCACCCGAACTAGGAATACAGAGTGAAACCCGAGTTTAAACGTGTTAGAGCGAGTGTTTGAACATGCGAAAAATCTAAGTGTTGTCCGAGTGACTTATAACTATAGGTGTGAAAAGATGAGCAACATTATGCTTTCCGAGTCAATCGAAACAAATGAAAACTTATGCAGTAGTTTACGTAACACTCGGAAAAGGTTCCGTATCACTCGGAAAAGTTTCTATATCACCTAGAATGACTTGTAATCAAAACTTATAAGAGATGAAGTTTGTACCTGATTCCTTGATAGTACTCAGAATGTTATTCATGGAAAGTCCGAGTCTTCAATCTCCCAATTTTTAATGAAAGACATTCTTTACTTAGATAGAAACTTTATTAGTGTTAAGGAACCGAGTTTTCATTCTTTCTCAACAAAGATGTCGAACAATTAAAATTTAGATTGCATCGAGCTAAAATCTAAAATATCGCATAGAAATGAAGTGAAGCGAAACTTAGAGTATTACTTATATTAGAGCAACCAAAAAATGTAACTGAGTTGATATATCGGGGCAAGAAAGAATAATATGTAACCGAGTTGATATATACGGGCAAGGTGAACTCGGAAAAATAACTTGAAACTCAGAAATGAATTCATTAATACACATAAAAAGATATATACACAAAAGAGGTGAGAGAAAATCTCCCCTAAACAAGACAACACAAATTTTCTAACTATTCTCGCCCTTGCCTTTCAGCAAAAAACAAGAAAAAAAAAACAAACAGGGGAAGTATCAAGAAGATACAAATTTGTATGTCTGGACAAAAAAAAACAAAAAAAAATTTAAGAAGGTGGAGATGGAGCAGTCTAAGTCGAGGTTGACGACCGAGCGAGTGCGCCTTCGCTAGTAAGAGCGTGAGGATGTTGAAGATCGAGGCGGGGCAGCACTGGGATCTCCGGGATGGGCTCAGCCCTGAATGGCTGACCCAAAACCAGGTCGTCTAGAGGTTCATCCTCTTGGAACTTGCCTAAGGGAGGTATCGGCTCGGGCCGGACGACTCGCCGATCGACCTTTGTCGGCAGGGTCTTCGGACCCACTCCAACTACCGTCCGAGCCGATCGGTTCTGGTTGGAGGACTGGACACCTTGTCCCTCTCGTCGCTTCGGCTCCTTCAGCTTTTTCCTTCTCCCCTTCCTCCTTCTCCTTAGATGGAGCTGCCTCGACCACGGGCTCCTCTTCTTTTCTTCTTCTTCCTCTCCTCCGGAAGAGGATTTAGGCTGAGCTTGAGGATTCCTCGGATTTGTCCGAGTCAACCGGATCCTGAACGACCTTGGAGCACCGTTCTTGGAGGAGCTCTATCATCTCCTTCTGCTCCTTGACAAGGGCCTTCAGCTCAAGAAGCACATCTTGCTGCTATCTTATTTGGGATTGAGTAGTCTTTTGGTTGATGGTCATAGACTGGAGGATAGTCTTGAATGACCGGAGGGTGTTCTTGAGATCGATAGACACCGAGGAGATCTTGTCCATTATGGTAGTGGACAAGGCGGAAGAGAGGACTCGAGAAACACCTGAGGTGGAGGCACCACCAGGTGGAGGAGGTAGAGATAGAGGAGTTTGTGTCCGAGTCTCGAGCGGATAAGGTGGCCTCGGTTCGAGCTATGGACCTAGACACCCGGTTGGGTCTCTTGGTATCCATACCCAAGCGGTTCTTTTCTGCCTACAACAATGGCAGCCTCGAAACGTTGTTACGATCCGAGGGGAGAGGAACTTTGAATTGCTTAAAGATGAATGTGAGAAGAGCCCCGAAAGAATGTGGGGTAGATTTCTTAGATCGAGTCCGAGCTGGCATAACGGCCATCCGCTCGATTATAGCTGGAAAGAGGTCTACTTCGTAGCCCTTAAGGATATCATAAAGAGCTTTGAGATGCTTGGAGTTAGGGTTCTCCTTGTTTGAATGCTGAGAGAAGAAGGTTCTCATCGGCAGGAAACACACAAGTCGGACTTCGACTTTAGTTGAGTCACAGCGGAGTTTTTGCGTGACTCAGGAAATTCTTTGGCATACTTCTCAAAGAATTCATCAGCAACCTTGTTGGAAGGTATAGGGTTGCTGTTGAGGAAAAGAGAAGATACTTTGAAAATATGGTGGAGAAGAGAGACGTTGACTTGGACAACAACATTTTGAACTCATGAAGTGAGTATACACTAAGAGTCGGAGAGGTTGGAGTAAAACTCGAAACTAGTTCGGGTAGATGAACTCATTGAAACAGAGGAAATTATAAACCTCTGTGGTTTTGATGTTGTCTAACCACGAAAACTTAGTGGTTGGAAAGAATTTGTCATCCAATGTTAGGTGTTGGGTGACAATGATTTTAGAGGGGTTGGAAGGACCCTCTTGGCTTTTTGTGTGAGGTTTCTTGGTTGCGAGAACCAAGAAAGTCCAGGTGGGAACCTCTTTTCGACATGTTTGAATAAGAAAAGAGAGGAGATGAACGTTGAGAGAGAGAGAGAGAGAGAAGATAGCTCGAAGAAGGAGAAAGAGTAAAAACAAAATAGAAGAGTAAAAAGAGAGCTGAGAGCAATTGGTGCTTACTTGAGGTAACTTTCACTTAGCTTGAGAGTCGGTTTATTTCTTGAAAACAGTGAAGTTGCTCAAGATATAGTAAGCGAGAGAGAGAGCATGTAGAGAGTAAAGTAGCGAAATGAAGGAAAAAGGATGTTATTTATAGAGAAAGAATTTTCCTTCGAGTGTTGTTCGACCCGGCTCTCCAATGGTCGCCTAAGACCGGTGTGACCATTCTCGCTCTCCAACGGTCGGAATTCCAGCGCTTGTCTTCCAACGGCTAGTTCTCCGATTGATGCGCATGAGAAATAGAGAGAAAAAGAGAGATTTTAAAAGAAATTTTTGAAATTCGCCACCGATCTAAAGATGATTTCGAAGTTTGATGTCCATTTTTCTCAAAATATGAGTATGACTCAGTAGAGTTTCTAAGTGACTCGAAATCGTAAATAAGTAATAACTCATAGCTCAGTATCATTAGGTCAACTGAACTAATTGTTATTAAAGCATAAAGACGAGACATTTAACACATACTCATACAAAGTAATTTAACTCGTGAGAAGCACATAATTATGCATTAATCATGCCAAACTCATTCCTAATAAAGCAAAACTGATCCTCACTAAGTGGCTTAGTAAAGATATCAACTAATTGAAGTTTGGTAGGAATGAATTCAAGTTTAATATCACCTTTCTCAGAATAGTCTCTTAGAAAATAATACATGACCTGTATATGCTTTGTCTTTGAGTGCTAAACTGGATTCTTAGTGATGCTAATTGCACTTTGATTGTCACACTTGATTGGAATTGATTTGAATGTAAGTCCAAGATCTCTTAATTGTTACTTGATCAATAAAATCTTAGCACAGTATGCTCCAGCTGCAATGTACTCAGCTTCAGCAGTTGATAGAGCTACTGATTTTTGCTTCTTTGAGTGCCAGGACATAAGAGATTGACCCGAAACTGGAAGGCCGCTGAAGTGCTTTTTCTATCCACTTTGTACCCAGCATAGTCGATATCCGAGTATCCGAGTGATAAGTCGGTTCCGAGTCTCTTGAGTACCATAGACCTAGATTCTAAGTCCATGCAAGATATCCGAATATTCTCTTCACCGCAGATGAGATGTGATTCTTATTTATTAGCTTGAAATCTTGCACACAGACATACACTAAACATTATGTCCGGTCTACTAGAAGTAAGATATAGCAGAGATCCAATCATACCTCGATAAAGTTTCGATCTACTCGCTTTACCTTTTTCATCTAAGTCACGTTTTATGCTGATGCTCCTAGGGGTTGCTGCATGTTTTGCATCTTGAAGTTTGTACTTCTTCAACAGCTCCTTGGTATACTTTGATTGATGGACATAGATGCCACCTTTGTCTTGCTTGATTTGTAGACCAAGGAAGAAATTGAGTTCTCTTATCATGCTCATTTGAAATTCTGTCTCATTAGCTCAGAAAAATCTCGACATAGAATATCATTAGTAGCTCCAAAAATTATGTCATCAACATAGATCTAAGCAAGAAGAAAGTATTTCCCCTTGGTTTTTATAAAAAGAGTCTTATCAATCTGACCTCTTCTAAAATCATTTTCAACCAAGAAATTGCTTAGTCTTTCATACCAAGCTCTAGGAGCTTGTTGAAGACCATAAAGAGGTTTTTTCAACTTGAAAACATGATTTGAAAATTCTGAGTTTTCAAATCTAGGGGTTGCTCAACATAGACTTCATCTTCAATGAAACCATTAAGGAAAGCATATTTAACATCCATTTGATACAATTTGAGGTTCATGCTTGATGCAAATGCTAATAAGATTCTAATAGCTTCAATTCGCAACAGGTGCAAAGGTTTCCCTATAATCAATGCCTTCTTCTTGATTGTAGGCTTGAGCCACAAGTCTAGCCTTATTTTTTATTACTAACCCACCTTCATCCAGTTTGTTCTTAAAAACCCATTTGGTTCCTATGACTGGGTGGTCGAAGGTCATTAGGTCGAGTCCGGACATGGTTTCTTTCAAATTGATTGAGTTCCTCTTGCATGGCCTATACCCATTCAGGTTCATTTAGGGCCTCTAGTGCATTTCTGGGTTCAGTAAATGAAATGAATGTAGTGAATGCACATAGCTTTTGTAGAGAGGAACGAGCTCTTACACCACTGTTGATCCTTAAAAGTCTATTCTGATGAGCTTGCTCATTTGATTGGCCTTCAATATTCCGAGTTGGTTCTTGAGTTGTCTCATTCTGAGCCATATGGTTCCGAGTCACTTCGTTCCGAGTGACTTTTCCTTAACTCTTCTCGACCTCATCTTCATTAAGATCATCATCTCGGTTGAGCTTCGGACCTGAGAATTTTGACTCACTTGGTTTTTCCTGTTCAATCTCATCAAAAACAACGTGGATGATCCAAAAGGTTTGAAATATGAAATGTTGGGTTTCTTTTCTTTGTAGAGCTCGTATAGAGTTTTCTTCAGGATGGGTCCGATGAGGCATTTATTCAATGTGTAGTTTGTCTGTGCTGATCGCCTCAGCCCAGTAAATAGTAAGGTAGATCATGTTCAATCATCATTGTCCTTCCTATTTCTTTAAGAGTTCGGTTCTTTCTCTCCATTACTCCATTTTGTTGAGGAGTTCTTGGTGCTGAGAAGTTGTCGGAGATACCATTCTTATCACGAGCTCTGCAAATTCCGAGTAGTCGAACTCCCTTCTATGGTCGGTTTGAATTCCTTTGATCCGAGCCCGAGACTCAATTTGAATTTTCCTGCAGAGCTCGGTGAACTCTCTGAATGCTTCATTTTTGTGCTTAAGAAAACAAACCCAGGTAAAACCGAGTAGTCATCAACAATTACAAGCACATATGTTTTACCTTAGAGACTCTTGACAGGGATTTCACCACATAAGTCCATATGCAACATTTCAAGATCCTTGGATGTGGAAATAGTTTTGAGAGATTTGAAAGATGATGTAACATGCTTCTCTTTTATGCATGCTTCACAAATTTTATCTTTCTTAAATGCACAGATTACGCAATCCTCCGACTAAACCTTAAGAAGCAAGCTTCTTAATGGCGTGCATGCTAACATGACCTAGTCTACGATGCCATATCCAAGAATCATCATGTAAATATGCTTTTAAGCAAGATAGATTCTGACTTGGGTCACAAAGAGGAATAGTGTATGTATTACCCGATCTCTTACCCGAAAGCTTAGTCCCATTAGTAGTTCCATCGAAATATAGTAGTTGGTCCGAGTAAATCTTACCTCTTGACCTTTGTCACATAGTTGAGAGATGTTAAGTAGATTGTACTTTAATCCCTTGACCAGGTAGACAGGGCTGACCAGATTCTCCTTTTCCAATCTTGCCTATCCCAATTATCTTGCCTTTGTTGTCATCTCCAAATTTGACTTTGCCTCCCTTGTGATCTTCTAACTCGTAAAAGAGTCTTGGATTTCCTAACATGTGGCGTGAGCAACCAATGTCCAGGTACCGAGTCCTTTTCTTCTTTTTGAGCCACCTACAAGTTAGAATCAAACTAACTTGTCTTACTTCCTCTAACGAACTTAGTAACTCCCTTTACTATGGCCTTTTTAGAGGAAGAAGACTCTTCGGAACCCGCATTTGAATAACTTTGGGTTTGATTTGATTCTGAGTCTTTCTTTTAAAGAACCGAGTCTGTGTCTCTTTCTTTTGAAAATCTTTTCTTTTATAAACCGATTGAGAAGGTTTTCTCCTGTAAACTGGTCCGGGCTTAGTTCTCGTTTCATTCTTATGAATGGGACCATGCTCAGCCTTCCCGAACTTCACAGTTCGGAATCATTTTTAAAAATGTCCGAGTAGGAATTGGATTCCTCCTCTTTGTTTAAACCGAGTCCTTCTTTTATGAAGGTGACACATTTAGACCCTAAGAGCATGTCAAGGTTTTTCTAACATTGAGTAAATTTCAAAACAAGTTCTTGAGACTCATTGAGCTTTTGCTTAAGATGCTCATTTTCTCTTCGAGGGACTCGGACTCGGTCTCATTGGATTGAGCACTAGTCTTGAATTCTCTTAGAGTAAGTCTCAGTTTTTCTAATTCATTTTTCAAAGAAATGTTCTCGAAGTGATAGACTCAAGTTGTTGTTTAAACCGAGAAGAATCACAATTGGACCTTTCTTCCAAAGTTTAATGTATTTAGTTAAATCAACTTTGGAAAACTTGAGGAAGTATTCAATTACCTCCCGAGGATTAGTTTCCTCATTGTGCGAGTGATCGAATCCGACTCAAATTCAGCTTCGATTCCGATAGTGCCATCCGACACTTTGAGTCATCCGAGTCTTCATCTTCTTCAGATGAATCTTCATTACTCTATGTAGCCATCATAGCATTCTTCTTCTTTCTGTCCCTTTTTCTTCTTGGAAAGTCTTTGGCTATATGATCCTTGCTGCCACATTCAAAATAGCCATAATCCTTAGTTAAAGATAATTTTGAAGGGGAAGAGTGTTTACCTTCTCTATTCTTCTTGTCTTTCTTGTAGAACTCTTCTCTTGACCGCTTATGCCATCTTTTGTGCTTCATCATTCTTTTGAAGCCTTTGGCAATAAGTGCTATGGGATCTTCTTTTGAGTCTATGTAGTTGCCTTCTTGTATGATGTTCCACACATCTTCATCGTGATCCAGTAGAAAGCACTCCATGAGCTTCTTTTAGTGTACAAAATTTGATCCTTTAAACTTTGGTGGTCTACTGGAAGATATTCCTTTATCGAACTGTCCATTGCTCTTAGCCATTTGATCTTTAGACCTTTGGATGGTTAGCTCTTTTACGAAAGGCTAGGCTCGATACCAATTGAAGGTTTGCTCTTGGAGAGAATTAGTCCCCTAAAGGGGAGGTGAATAGGGTGATGGGGAAATTTGAACAATAAATGGAAGATTAAAGTTTAAACCAAACTTTAAAGCTTTCGAGTAGAGATTGAACTCGAAAAAGTATGAACACAAAATTTACGTGGAAACCCTCCTGGAGCGAAAAACCACGACCGGTGCTAATCCAAGTACCAAGTCTAGTCCGAAGGTTTGCTCGGGAGAGTCTCGAGTCACCCTAGAGGGGGTGAATAGGGTGATAGAAAATTCTTTGTGAAAACACACACTTTTGCGTAGAAAAGAGACAAAGACAGATTCCGAGTCTATTAACAGGGTCGAAAAGATTGGACTCGTAAAGCAATGAATCGGAAAGAACAAGAGCGAGTAAAGCCGTCCGAGTCTAGAATGAACTCGGAAAGTTAACACTTAGATTTTACGTGGAAACCCTCCCAGGGCAGAAAATCACGGACTCGTGTCAATCCAGACACGAAGTCAAATCCACTATTTTGAGTCCACAAAATGCCGTGAACTTGACAGAACCCGAGTTCCTCCCTTAGACAACTCTATACAAGTTGCCTTATCTCGATCTAGTACTTCCTAGCCGAGATAACCCTTACAGCTAGGGACAACTAAGCTGAGTTAACCTTTATAGCTTAGTCAAGGGACCTTACAAAGAATGTAAGAAGAGTTTGTAACTAAGTACAAGACCTTACAACTCGAAAGTAATAAATTACAGAGTGGGAGTTGTAAGTTGAAGATTGAAAGTAGATACAATAACTTTGATCAAGTATGTGTATAAACAATATGTTCGGCAACCTTCAAATCTTGTGAAGTGGCTTCTATTTATAGATAACCAGGCAGAGTAGCCGTTATCTTCATCTCGCTGACCGAGAGTCTTCTGTGACCGTTGATAGAGGCTTTCCGAGTCACTCGTGAAAGTATCCGTTGAAATATGAACGTTGGACAACGGTTTAACTCTCTTGAAAGTCCCAAAACCATCGGTAGTGTCTTGAAACCGAGGTGGAAACCACCTTTAAGCTTGGCGTTCCAGTTTTCCGGATATGGAAGCGACATGACTTCGACACAATCTTCGGGACTCGGAGTAGGGAAGGTGAAGAGCCATGTCTCGCTGGTGATTTGACGTTCGAGCCGGCTACTTTTGTAATTTGAAAAGTGTATCCTCGATTGAATAACCTACAAAAGTAAACCAATTTTGGTTCTCAAAGTATAGAATACTTTGGTCCAAGGTTAGACACGAGATAACAAAATAATTATGATAATTAAGCAACCGATTATCTCGAGTCGAAATGAAATGGAATTTTCTGAGTCTAATATCCATGATACTCGAATTTCATCCGACTTAGTCTAAGCGAAGAATCAAGTTTGATAAAGGATATTAGAGAGGATTAACTTGATATAGACTAAGCATGAAATAAACTAAGAGTGCTGACTATTACGAAATAGGACAAATAACCAGAAGTCGATTCTGAGTGAGAAATAGCGGAATAATAGTATATTCAAGATGCGATTAATCTGAGTGAGGATGGACTCGGAATAAAGAACAAGTTTTCCGAGTCGCTACGTAGAAGGCGGTAAATATGATAAGTGCACGATGTATCACTTAGAGAAGATACTATTTTACTCAAATAAGTTTCTAAGACACGAGAGAATGCCTTGGAATCAAAACTCTATATGAATGAAATTGTTATACCCGATTCCTTTTTCATAACTCGGAAAAGTATTGAGCAGTGTCTCGAGTCTTCAATCTCCCCTTTTTGATGAAAGGCATTCCATACTTAAGCGAAACTTTGTTAGAGGAAAAGAGATTGATTCCGAGTAGTTTGCTCATAAGTAAGACATATTCAGTAGATCGGAGCAATAAATGATATATCGAGCAAAACAAGAATAGAGTATGTTTTAACGTTAACTCGGAAAATAAAGAACTCGAAGTTAATAATGAAATGCATTAATCCATTAAAAATCAAAAGGGCGGAAAAACTCCCCTAAACAAGACAACAAGTTTTCTGATTACATTTTTTCTCCCCTTGCCTTTCAAAAAAACAAAATAACAAAAAGAAAGGAGAAAAGAACAAGTAATACACGTAGTTGTCCGGACAAAAAAAAAATTTGATAGAAGAAAATCCGGAGACACCGAGGAATTGTGACTCGGTGCATGGCTCCTACGAGGGAGGGGATTTCGAGTGGAGGCGGAGGTACGCCGGCGCCGATATGATCTTGACGATGTGCTTGAGCGCGGCGAAGGGAGAACCGGATTGTCCTCGGGGGCTCGGCTACGAGTGGCCGATCCGGAGAGAGTGGATCGAGGGTTCTTCCCTTGGGACCTCGGTGGCTGGAGGGGCTGCTCTGTTTGAACCGCTGGAGGAGTGAGGTCTTCGACCCACTCGGACTCGCTGTCCGAGCCGAGTACAGCGATTTGAGCTTGGTGAGCAGGCTGACCCTCGGCGGTTGCCACGGCCTCTTCTTCCCTTTGCCCGGAAGGGCCTGCCTCAGCCGCAGGTTCCTTAGCATCTTCTGCTGCATCTGCAGCTTCTTCCTCTTCTTCCTCATCCCCGTTGTCCGAGGAGGTCGGACATGGGCTCGAAGACGCTTCGGACGCGTCCGAGTCATCCCGGTCCCGAGCCGCCTTGGACCGTCTCTCTCCGAGGAGCTCGGCCAGCTCCTTCGCTCCTTAACCAGCTCCCTCATCTCAAGAACGAGAGCTGCTGCTCTCGGATTTGGGACTCGACTCGATCTTTTGGTTGATGGTCGACCTTGGAGGACGGATCCGAAAGCCCCGAGGATGTCTCCGAGTTCGAAGACACGGAGTTGATCTTGTCCATGAAAACAGGGGACAAGAGGGCAGAGAGAGATTTAGAGGCACCGGAGGTGGAGGCACCACCAGGTGAAGAAGGGAGAGGGAGAGGGGTTGATTTCCGAGTCCGAGGAGGAGAAGGAGGCCTCGGCTCCGAGTTGTGAACCCAAACACCGGGGTCGGTGTCCTGGTATCCGTATCCCCGGAGTTCCTTCTTGCCGACCACAATGGCCGCCTCGGACACCGCGTTAGGGTCAAAGGGAAGAGGAACTTGAAATTGTTTGAAGACAAGGGTCGAAGAGCACCGAAAGGAAGGGAGGTGTTCTTATTGGATTGGAGTTGAGCTGGCACAGCTGCCATCCGCTCAATGATGGAGGGGAAGAGGTCTACTTCGTATCCCTCGAGGATGTCGAAGAGAGCTTTGAGGTGCTTGGAGTTGGGGTTCTCCTTGCTAGAATGCTGTGAGAAAAAGGTTCTCATCGGTAGAAAGCACGTAAGTCTAGCTTCGACTTCATCCGAGTCACGTAAAAGTTTTTCCTTGACCCAGGGAATTCTTTGGCGTATTTTTCAAAGAAGTCATCGGCGACATCGGTGAAAGGGATAGGGTTGCTGTTCAAGAAAAGAGAGGAGACTTTGAACAGGCGGTGGAGGAGGGAGGTGTTGATGTGAACAGTAATGTTCGAACCCGAGAGGTTAGAACATTTTCGGAGTGAGTGAGGTGAGTATAGAACTCGGACACGAGTTCGAGATAGATGAACTCGCTGAAACACAAGAAATGATAGACTCCGGTGGTTTGGATGTTGGACAACCAGGAGAATTTGGTTGTTGGGAAGAATTTGTCGTCTAGCGCAAGGTGCTCGGTGACAACGGGTTTAGAAGGGGTTGAGCTTTCGGCTTGTTGGTGCGAGGCTTTTTGTAGGATGAAGAAACCCGGAAGTCGGGGTGGTTTCCTCTTTTAAGCATTGTGAGAGAAGGAGAGAAAAGATGAAACTTTTCGAAAGGAAGAGAGAAGGAGGTGTAGAAGAGAAGAAAATGAAAATGGTAGAAGAAAGAGTTGAGAGCAGATCGTAACTTACGACAGAGAGAGAGAGCTTCTTCGACGCTTGCGGATGATCAAGAGTGACTGTTCACATAGAAATCTTCGCGAGAAGTTTCTTTTGAGAGAGATGGAGTTTAGAATACCGAGATGAAGATGGAGAGACGTTATTTATAGAAAATAAGCGCGCCCGTCCACTATCCGTTAAGTAACTCCGTTCGACTCGGCTTGTCCATCGAGTCACCAAAGACCGGTGTGACGGTTCTTCTTCAACGGTTGAGATATCATCGGTTTGAAATCCACGGCTAAGATTTGATCGCGAGCTCGAGAAAGAGAGAGAAAAAGATTTTGAAAATATTATCCGAAACTCTCCACTGTTCTAGAGATAGTTTCGAAAATTTGACGTCCAAGTTTGCTACGTCCGAGTTTGACTCGAAACACGAAATAACTATCAGCCCAGTATCACGAATCAACCGAACTAATGGTTATTAACAGAGAAAGCACATAGCACGTAATTATGCAACAAGAATAACACATAATTAAGCATTTAACATTCCAAGCTCATTCCGAATAAAACAAAACCGATCTTCACCAAGAGGCTTAGTAAAGATATCAGTTAATTGAAGATGAGTAGGAATGAACTCAAGTACAATGTCACCTTTTTTTGAGTGATCGCGTAAGAAGTGATACCCGACCTCAATATGCTTTGTTTTTGAGTGCCGGACAGGATTCTTAGTGATACTAATTGCGCTTTGGTTGTCGCACTTGATTGGAACCGAGTTGAGGAATAGTCCAAGATCCTTCAAGTGTTGTTTTATCCAAAGAATCTCGAGCGCAATAGGCTCCAGCTGGCAATATATTTAGCTTCCGCAATCGATAGAGCTACCGAGTTCCGCTTCTTTGAGTGCCAAGATATTAGGGATTGACCCGAAATTGGCAAGCTCCGGATGTACTCTTTCGATCAACTTTATATCCTGCGTAGTCCGCGTCCGAGTACCCAGTCGAGTCGGCTTCGAGTCTCCGGAGTACCACGGACCTAAATTCCGAGTGCCTGCAAGATATCTCGAATATTCTCTTCACCGCAGGTGAGATGTGATTCTTTTGGGTTAGCTTGAAATCTTGCGCATAGGCAAACACTCGAACATTATATCTCGGCTCTGCTTGAAGTAAGATATAGCAAAGATCCAATCATACCTCGATAGAGTTTCGATCTATTGCTTTACCTATTTCGTCTCGAGTCAAGTTTTATCGTCGCTGCTCATGGGTGTAGATGCGTGCTTTGCATCTTGAAGTTTATATTTCTTTAGCAGTTCCTTGGTGTATTTTGATTGATGAACAAAGATTCCATCTTTGTCTTGTTTGATTTGCAACCTAAGGAAGAAATTGAGTTCTCCCATCATACTCATTTGGAATTCTTGACTCATCAACTCGGAAAATTCTCGACACGTAAATTCATTAGTAGCACCGAAAATAATATCATCAACATAGATTTGAACAATAAGAAAATCTTTCTCTTTGGTCTTTATGAATAGAGTCTTGTCGATCTGACCTCTTTTGAAATCATTTTGAACCAAGAAGCTACTCAGTCTTTCATACCAAGCCCGAGGGGCTTGTTTAAGACCATAGAGAGCCTTTTGAAGTTTGAAAACATGATTTGGAAATTCCGAGTTTTTAAAACCAGGAGGTCTGCTCGACATAAACTTCCTCTTCAATAAAACCATTGAGAAAAGCACACTTAACATCCATTTGATATAATTTAATATGCATGCTGGATGCAAATGCCAACAGTATTCTAATGGCTTTGATTCTAGCTACTGGTGCAAAGGTTTCCCCACAATCAATTCCTTCTTCTTGATTGTAACCTCGAGCCACAAGTCTAGCCTTGTTTCGACTACTACTCCACCCTCATCCAGTTTGTTTTTGAAAACCCATTTGGTTCCTATAACTGGGTGGTCGAAGGTCGGTTGGTCGGAGTCCGGATTTGGTTTCTCTCGAATTGATTAAGTTCCTCTTGGATGGCCTCTACCTATTCAGGTTCATTAAGGGCCTCTAGTGCATTTTTGGGTTCAGTTAATGAAATGAATGCAGTGAATGCACATAGATTGTGTAAAGAGGAACGAGTTCTTACCCCACTGTTGATATCGTAAATGATGTTTTCTTGGGGATGACTGGAAGTAAATTTGAAAGCTTTACCAGTTCTTTGATTCACCAGGTTTGTGGGTTGCGTAACTTGATCTTCAGAAAATTGTTCCGAGTGGTCTTCTTCATTGACTCGTTCGTTCCGAGCAAGCTCTTGATCTGTCTCATTCCGAGTTGCCTCGTTCGAGTGACTTCATTCCGAGTCGGTTGGGTCCGAGTCTTTGTAGGCTCGACTTCGTCATCATCTTTCCTGAGCTTCGAGTTGGCTTCTCCTGTTCAAGCTCATCAAATACTAAATGGATGCTTTCTTCCACTTTGTTAGTTCACTTATTGAAGATGCGATAAGCTTTGCTATGAGAGGAGTAACCCAGAAAAATACCTTCGTCTCGACCGAGCATCAAACTTGGTCGATGATCCTTACCGTTGTTGTGGATGAAGCACTTACATCCGAATGGTCCGAAATAGGAAATATTTGGCTTCTTCCCTTTGTAGAGCTCATAAGGTGTTTTCTTCGGAATGGGTCCGATGAGGCATGGATTTAGAGTGTAGTTGGCTGTGTTCACTCGTCTCGCCCGTAAATAGTAAGGCAAGTTGTGTTCAATCATCATCGTCCTTGCTATTTCTTCAAGGGTTCTGTTCTTTCTCTCTACTACTCCATTCTGTTGAGGAGTTTGGGTGCTGAGAAGTTGTGAGAGATTCCATTTTTGTCACAAAACTCGAGAATTCCGAGTAATCGAACTCCCTTCCATGGTCGGTTCGAATCTTTTGAATTTGAGTCCGAGACTCAACTTGAACCTTTCTGCAGAGCTTGCTCGAACTCCTTGAAGGCTTCATTTTTATGCTTGAGAAAACACACCCAGGTAAATCTTGAAAAATCATCAATAATAACAAGTATGTAAGATTTACCTCCGAGACTCTTCACAGGATTTCATCACATAAGTCCATATGCAGTAATTCAAGTACGTTGGATGTGGAAACTGTCTTTAGAGATTTGAATGAAGATCCGACTTGTTTCTTTCTCGGTGCATGCTTCACATACTTTGTCCTTCTCAAATGCACAGCTTAGGTAAACCTCTAACCGGACTATGAGATGTAAGCTTTTTGATAGTATGCATGCTAACATGACCTAATCTACGATGCCAAGTCCAAGAATCATCATGGAGAGATGCTTTTAAACAAGATAAGTTCTGACTTGGGTCGAAAGAGGGATGATGTAGGTATTACCCGATCCCTTACCCGAAAGCCTAATCTCTTTGGTAGTCTCATCCGAGATGTAGCACTTAGATTGAGTGAATCTTACCTCTTGACCTTTGTCACATAGCTGGGAGATGCTAAGTAGATTGTATTTTAGCCCTTTGACAGGGTAGACTGGGCTCACCAGATTGCTTCCATTTCCAATCTTGCCGATGCCCACTATCTTGCCTTTGCTGTCATCTCCAAAAGTGACTTTTCTTCCTTTATATGATTCTAGCTCGAAAAGAGTCCTTGGTCACCCGACATGTGTTGAGAACATCCGCTATCCAGGTACCAGTGTCCTTTTGATCTTTTCGAGTTACCCGCAAAACAAAGAGAATCTAACCCTTCTCACTTCCTCTAACGAACCCAAGTAACATTCTTTACTCGTGGTCTTTTCCGAGGAAGAAGGTGTTTCGGAACCCAGATTTGAATGACTTTGGGTTTTGTCCGATTCTCGAGTCTTCCTCTCGGAGAACCGAGTCCGTGTCTCTTTCTTTTTGAAAACCTTTCCTTTTGAAGTAGAAGAAAATGGTTTCTTTTTGTAAATGGCTCCGGGCTTAGTCCTCCTTTCATTTCTATGAATGGGACCATGCTCAGCTTTCCTAAACTTTACAGCTTCGGAATCCTTTTGAACAATTCCGAGTAAGAATTAGATTTTTCCTCTTTGTTGAAACCAAGACCTTCTTTTCGAAAAGAGACACATTGTGATCCTAAGAGCATGTCAAGGTTCTTCCGACCTTGAGTAAACTTTAAAACCAGATCTTGAAACTCGTGAGCTTCGTTTTAGTCGCTCATTTTCTTTCCTGAGTAACTCGGACTCAGCCTCATTAGATTGAGCACTTGTCTTGAGTTCTCTCGAGTGTGAGTCTCAGCTTTTCTAATTCGTTTTTCAAAGAAGTGCTCTCGAAGTGATTGACTCAAGTTGTTCTTTGAAATGAGAAGAATCGAATTGGACTTTTCTTCCAAAGTAAAAATATATTTAGCTAAATCAACTTTGGAGAATTTGAGGAAGTAGTTTATTACCTCTTGAGGATCGGTTTCCTCATTGTCTCGAGTCCGAGTCTAACTCTCTTTCAGCTTCCGAGTCGAGATTGCCATTAGACACTTTGAGTCATCTCGAGTCCTCGTCGTCTTCCGATGAGTCCTCATCGCTCCATGTTGCCATCATGGCCTTTTTCTTCTTCCTGTCCCTTTTTCTTTTCGGACAGTCCTTGACTATGTGGTCTTTGCTGCCACATTCAAAACATCCGTAATTCATAGACAGAGATAACTTTGAAGGAGAAGAAAACTTACCTTTTCTATCTCTCTTGTCTTTCTTGTACAATTCTTCTTTTGGTCTTTTGTCCCATCTTTTATGCTTCATCATTCTCTTGAAGCCTCTTGCAATGAGTGCCATGGGATCGTCTTCCGAGTCGAAGAGCTCGGACTTGCTTCTTTGGATTCCGAGGCTTTAAGCGCAATGTTCTTTTTGGTAGTACCCTCAGCATCTTCTTCTTCCAAATATATCTCATGCGTTAGAAGCTTTCCAATGAGCTCGTCTCGGCTTTAGGAGCGAAAGGTTCCGAGCCTTTTCTATGGCAAGTCACCTTAGGACCCCATCGTCTCTTGGGTAGGCTTCTAAGAATGTTCCGGCACATTTCTTCATGGGAGATTTTCTTTCCTAGAGATTTGAGATTGTTGGTGATCTCAGGTGAAGCGGATGAACATCCGAGTAATGTTCTCCTCTCGGCTCCATTTTGAATAGCTCATATTTGTGAAGATACTCGACCGATCTTCGCTTGTCTCACCTAACTTGTACCTTCATAGGTGTTGACCAAAGTATCCCACACCTCTTTAGCAGAGTCACGAGCAGAGACTCGATTGTATTCTTCCGAGCTTATGGCGCACATAAGAATGTTCATGGCTTTGAAATTCTTTCGAACTTCTTTGCTTCGCTGGAGTGAACTCAGCCTTTGTCTTGGGAAGGATTCTGAATTCATCTGTCTTTGTTGGAATGTAGTTTCCTTGTTGTATGATTTCCCATACTTCTTCATCATGATCCATGAGGAAACATTCCATAAGCTTCTTCCAAGTGACCAAAGTTTGAACCTTTGAATTTTGGTGGCCTCGTTGGAAGATCTTCCTTCGTCGAACTCTTCGGTGTTCTGAGCCATCCGATCTTTAAACCTTTGGATTGTTAGATCCTTTCCGAAAGGCTAGGCTCGATACCAATTGAAGGTTTACTCGGGGAGAGTCCGAGTCACCCTAGAGGGAGGGTGAATAGGGTGATAGAAAATTCTTTGTGAAAACACACACTTTTGCGCGAAAAGAGACAAAGACAGATTCCGAGTCTATTAACGAGGTCGAAAAGATTGGACTCGAAAGCGATGAATCGAAAGAACAAGAGCAAGTAAAGCCGTCTCGAGTCTAGAATGAACTCGGAAAGTTAACACTTAGATTTTACGTGGAAACCCTCCCGGGGCAGAAAACCACGGACCGTGTCAATCCGGACACGAAGTCAAATCCACTATTTTGAGTCCACAAAATACCGTGAACTTGATCAGAACCCGAGTTCCTCCCTTAGACAACTCTATACAAGTTTTCCTAGACTCGAAGTTGCCTTATCTCGATCTAGTACTTCCTAGCTGAGATAACCCTTACAGCTAGGGACAACTAAGCCGAGTTAACCTTTACAGACTTAGTCAAGGGACCTTACAAAGAATGTAAGAAGAGTTTGTAACTAAGTACAAGACCTTACAACTCGTAAAGTAATAAATTACGAGTGGGAGTTGTAAGTTGAAGATTGAAAGTAGATACAATAACTTTGATCAAGTATGTGTATAAACAATATGTTCGGCAACCTTCAAGTCTTGTGAAGTGGCTTCTATTTATAGATAACCAGGCAGAGTAGCCGTTATCTTCATCTGCTGACCGAGAGTCTTCTGTGACCGTTGATAGAGGCTTTCCGAGTCACTCGAAAGTGTCCATTGAAATATGAACGTTGGACAACGGTTTAACTCTCTTGGAAGTCCCAAAACCATCGGTAGTGTCTTGAAAACTGAGGTGGAAACCACCGTTAAGCTTAGCGTTCAGGTTTCCGGATATGGAAGCGCACGACTTCGACACAATCTTCCGGGACTGGAGCAGGGAAGGTGAAGAGCCATGTCTGCCGATGATTTGACGTTCGAAGCCGGCTACTTTTGTAATTTGAAAAGTGTACCCTCGATTAAATAACCTACAATAGTAAACCAATTTTGGTTCTCAAAGTGTAGAATACTTTGGTCCAAGGTTAGACACAGATAATAAAATAATTATGATAATTAAGCAACCGATTATCCGAGTCGAAATGAAATGGAATTTTCTGAGTCTAATATCCATGATACTCAGAATTCCATCTAACTTAGTCTAAGCGAAGAATCAAGTTTGATAAAGGATATTAGAGAGGATTAACTTGATATAAACTAAGCATGAAATGAACTAAGAGTACTGACTATTACGAAATAGGACAAATAACCATAAGTCAGATTTTGAGTGAGAAATAGCGGAATAATAGTATATTCAAGATGCGATTAATCCGAGTGAGGATGGACTCGGAATAAAGAACCGGTTTTCGAGTCGCTTAAGGAAAGGCGGTAAATATGATAAGTGCACGATGTATCACTTAGAGAAGATACTATTTTACTCAAATAAGTTTCTAAGACACAGAGAATGCCTTGGAATCAAAACTCTATATGAATGAAATTGTTATACCCGATTCCTTTTTCATAACTCGGAAAAGTATTGAGCAGTGTCTCGAGTCTTCATAGTCCACTATTTTAAATCCACAAAATACGAGTAGACGGACTCAACCGAATTGCTCCCTTGGACAATTCCTTACAAGGTTTTCCTAGAATCGAAGTTCCCTTATCTTATCTAGTACTTCCTAACTAAGGTAACCTTTACAGTTAAGGACAAGCTGAGTTGAGTTAACCCTTATAGCTCAGTCAAGGGATCTTACTCGAAAGTAAGAATGAAAGTTGTGACTGATTACAAAACCTTATAACTCGGAAAGATGTTAAGTACATAGTTGGAGTTGTAAGTAGAAGATTGAATATGAATACAAAGACTTTTTCTTAAGTATGTGTATTGACAATGGTTCCAACAATCTTTAAGTCCTAAGAGTTGGCTTCTATTTATAGATAACCAAGCGATTAGTCGTTGTGACTAACTTCGATTAGAAGTCCTCTGTGGCCGTTGTAACGGTTCTTCCGAGTCGCTCGAAAAGATCCATTGAGAAGTGAATGTTATGCAACGGCTCTTGACTCCTTAGGATGTCCCAATCCACTGGTGGTGTCCGAAAAGTAAGGTGGACACCACCGTTGAGCTTAGCGTTGAAGATTTCCAGTTTTGAAACCGACAACCCCGACAAGTGTCCGGGCCTTGGTCGAAGTAGAAAAAGCCTTATCTCGCGATGATTTGACATCTTGAAGCCGGTTACTTTTGTAGTTCAAAAGTAGGATAACCTCGTTTAAATAACCTACAAAAGTAAATTAATTTTGGTTCTTAAAGTATAAAATACTTTGGTCCAAGATTAGACACGAGATAATAGTTTAATTAAGATAATTAAGTGCATAATTATCCGAGTCGAAAGGAATGGAATTTTCCGAGTCTAATATTCGTTATACTCAAACTCCATCCGAGTCTATCCGGAGAAAGACCAAGTTAGATAAAGAATATTAGAGTAAGAGTGTTTGATCTAAACGAGATAAAGTTCAAACAAAACAAGCCGACTAGAAGAGAAGAACTAATACGAGTAATTCACCCGAACTAGGAATACAAAGTCGACACTGAGTTTAAACGTGTTAAAGTGAGTGTTTGAAAATGCGATAAATCTGAGTGTTGTCGAAGTGACTCGAATTACAGGTGTGAAAAGATGAGCAAGATTATGCTTTCCGAGTAGTTAGAAACAAATGAAAACTTATGCGGTAGTTTACGTAACACTCGAAAAGGTTCCGTATCACTCATAAAAGTTTCTATATCACCTAGAATGACTTGTAATCAAAACTTATAAGAGATAAAGTTTGTACCTGATTCCTTGATAGTACTTAGAATGTTATTCATGCAAAGTCTTAGTGTTCGATAAGAAAAGGAAGGCTTTCAATGGTAAAATCGAGATGGATTCCGCTCCAACTCCATTAACATGACATCAACTATATGAGAAAGTTAACGATCTTGATGTGGATTTCGGCAACCCATACCAACGTCAATCCGAAAACGGTGTGTAGAAAAAGAGATCAATAATTTTTGATTTTTCGAATTGGAAAGAGTTAAAAATGTATAATATATGGAAAAAAACATTTCGGATCATTAGTTCTAGCATCTATTTAAGAGTTGACAACAAAAAAATACTCCCTCTATTTCAAAACACATCTCATTTTAAGGTTATGCGTAAATATCAAAGAACCATAAAATTCATGGCAAAGTCCATGTTAAAAGACTATAAGTTGTCCCTATATTTTATTGCAAATGAAAAAATTAATGAAAAAAAGAGAAACAAAGCAATTAATGATGACAAAGTTGGTAAACTAGTAATTAATATGTCATTAGAATTGTAAAGTGACTAGTATTATGAAACGAAAAAGTTAGTTAAAGTGACATGTATTTTAAAACGGAGGGAGTATACTACTAACAAAAACATTTCTAACTAAATAAACGAGTCCATTAGTGCATGTGTCTTTTTTTCCCTTTTTTAATGTTATAAATTTTACTTACGAGTATTTAATTTCAAGCCATACCAGAATCATTATTATTTATTGATTGAATTGAATGGCTGATGTTTTAAATTTTTATTGTATATTATTATACCATTGTATGAGACAGATACTTTAACAATTAATTATAATACGAGTAATAAAGTGCAAGAAATTATTTGCAACTTTAATAAATTATTTGCTTGAAGGACAAAAATTCCGTTGTAGCTAAAATGTCATATTACTGTGTGATTGAGGAGATATGAGAGCTACCTATGTTGACTTCCATAAACCCATTTTCCAGTGCAAATGGGCTGACAATAACAACGGTGTCCGAGTTGATGAGATGAGATTCACGATGGTTAATCTCACAAGAGAAGGGCCTAAAGCGAATTAATTCGTTATGGCGTCCCAAGCAAGACAAGTGTTCTATGTTGAGGACCCAGTGAATGATAAGTGGTCTATTGTTGTTCAAGGGACGAGGCACGTTGCTGGTGGGGATGGTGATGATGTTTGTGAGTTTGTTGAGGAGACCCCACCCTTCTCCTTGGGAATGGTCTGTCGAAAATGAGGATCCCAATTTTTAAGAATTGTATTTAAGGGTTGAGTATCAAGAGGGCATATATATTGAAGATAAGTCTAAAGGAGGAGGAGAAAAAGGCATAAACCATATAATTATATTAACTCTGTAAGAATATTAACTTTATTCAGGATGATAACCAACGTTGTTGCTTGTTTTAGAAACCGCAACTTGCTCTTCATTATTTTTGACTTGTAGTATTCATGTAAAGAGATGATTCTATTCAATGATGATTAAAATAAGACTAAGCTGTCCAATTGAAAGGGTAAAAGAGAATCATTTGATAAGGGCCCTCATTTAGGTAATGTTTCTTGTGAATAATTGTTGTTTAACACTTTTCTCGGCTTTTGTTGCTAATCTCGGCTCCCGCTTAATGTTTTCCACAGCTTTTATTTGTTGTAGAACCTCTACCCCTGCACAATCTCCAAGAAGAAAAATAAGGATTAAGCTCTCAAATGGAAGGGTAGAAGATCCTCATTCGATGAGTATAAAAAGGACTAAGCCTTTTAGGTAATGTTTCTTATGCATATTTCTTGTGGATAATTGTTGCTTAACGCTTTTCTCAATTTTTGGTTGCTAATGTATGCTCCCGCTTAATGTTTTGCACAATTATTAAGTTGCTTATTGTCCAGTCTACCCCCACACAAAGTCTAAGCGAGCAGTACGTGAGGAGCATCACTTTGGGACAATGACAAAGGATGTAGAGAGTGCTTGGTGAGATTTCCTATTTGTGTATTCCTTTTTTAAGAAGAGAGATGAGGTATTATGTTTTTATGACTATATTGCTTGTTTGGAGTTCATGCAGAGGTAGCATGGACTAAAAATATGATGTATTATGTTGTCCAGGTTACCTTTACAACAACTCCAAACACGCAATATCGTAATAAAGACAATCACATAAAATACTTCAAGAAGAGTACTCTTTGTATTATTATTTCACATGAATTATAATATATTCTTTGCTTGACTTAATGTGAAATATGAAACTGTGTTGCGAACTTGTTCATAGGGAACTTTTTGTGGTTGTAATAAGTTGGAAATTCTTGTATTATTCGACATTCTTCTATTATGTTAGAAAATTGAAGTCTGTTGGTTTTTTGTTGTGTAAGTTATGATATTTTTTGGAGTGTTTTTGTAGAGGGGACGGAAAAAACAAAAAAACTATTAAAAACAATATAGACCTATTACGATGGTTCTTACATTAGAACCATCGTCATAAGTCTGAAACAATTTGGCGGAGGGGGTGGGGGAGGGGTAGGACCTATGACAATGGTTCGTCGGCCGGAACCGTCGTCATATAGATACCTATGACGACGGTTTTACATGAAAACCATCGTCATAGGTGATCTTTACTACGGTTGTTGAACCATAGTTAAAAATGCTACACACAACGATGACCACATACACGACGCAGGTTAACCGTCATTAGATGTCGTTTTTAACCGTAGTTAAAAGTAGTTCGTATAGTAGTGTGTGATAAAGGTCAAGAGGAAAGATTCACTCGGACCATCTCGCTTCATTTCGATGCAGCTGGCAAAGAGACAAAGCTATGTGGTCCGAGGTCATGTAACACCTACACCATTTCTCTTTTTGATTCTAATAAAAAAGGTCATGCTTAAAAGGTTAGTTAATGATGATTCATGGACATGACATTATATATTAGGTCATATTAGTATGCACACTATCAAGAAACTCACATCTCAAGGGTTAGCCACAGGATTACCCAACTGCTCATTTAAGAATGATAAAATATGTGATGCATACACAAAAGGAAATCAGGGTAGATTATCATTTAAGCCACTCAAAATTGTCTCTACATCCAAAGTGCTTGAATTGATACATATGGATTTGTGTGGTGAAATTTCTGTTAAAAGCTTAGGGGTAAATCATATGTACTAGTAACTCGTTGATGATTACTCATGATTTACCCGGGTATGTTTTGCAAAGAACAAGAGTGAAGCCTTCAAATAATTCACTCAGAGCCACAGGAAAATTCAAGTGTAGTCTCGGACTTAGATTAGAAGAATTCAAACATACCATAAAAGGGAGTTTGACTACTAAGAATTTGGAGACTTTTGTGATAAGAATGACATCTCTCGTAACTTCTCAACACTCAGAACTCCTCAATAGAATGGAGTAGTAGAGAGAAAGAATAGAACTGTTGAAGAAATAGGAAGGACTATGATGATTGAAACCGATCTACCTTACTATTTCTAGGTTGGGGTAATGAACACAACAAACTATATACTCAATAGATGCCTTATTCGACCCATTCTGAAGAAAACACCTTATGAGTTCTACAAAAGAAAGAAACCTAACATTTCTTACTTCAAACCATTCGGGTGTAAATGCTTTGTGCATAACAACGGTAAGACCCATTTGACCAAATTTGATATAAGGTCAGATGAAGGTATATTTCTTGGTTATTCTTCTCATAGAAAAGATTATTATATTTTCAACAAGAGAACCGACATAGTGGAAGAAAGCATCCACGTTATATTTGAAGAAGTTGATGATGGCAGGATAAGTGAGTCTACTTTCTTAGACCTCAAGCTCAAATGAAATGATGACGAGGTAGTGGAAGCTGAGCTCGGAATCACGAGATAACAAGAAAATTGAGCGAACTCGGAATGAGCCAGTTCAAGAACAATCTCAAACCACCGAACCATAAGGTGAGGAAGAGATACAACCAGCTGAACCAGTTCAAGAACAAAGTATTCAACCATCAACTGTGGTAAACCGGAGAACAAGTAAAACTTTCAAATATTCATATAGTCACCCCCTTTAGAACATCATCTCGGACATCAATATTGAGGTAAGGACTTATTTTCTTTGTAAAATTTATATGCATTTTCTACATTTATGGCATTAATTAAACCTAAAAATGTGCTAGAAGCCCTACTGAATGTGAATGGGTAAGGTCGTCCAAGAAGAACTGTCATAATTCGAAAGAAACCACGTCTTCACCTTGACCAAACTACTATCCGACCACCCAGTCATAAGAACCAAATGGGTATTCAAGAACAAACTAGATGTGGGAGGTTTGGTAGTTAGAAATAAGGCTAGACTAGTTGCTCAAGGATATAATCAATAAGAGGGAATTGATTGTGGGGAAACCTTCACACCTGTTGCTACGATTACGAGAATTAGAATTCTTAGCATTTGCATCCAACATGAATGTGAAATTATATCAAATGGATGTTCAGTATGCTTTTCTTAATGGTTATAGTCAAGAAGAAGTTTATGCTGAGCAACCCCTGGATTTGAAAATTGTCAATTTCTTAATCATATCTTCAAATTGCAAAAAGCTTCGTACGGTTTAAAACAAGCTTTAAGAGTTTAGTATGAAAGATTAAGTAGATTTTTCAGTCGAAAATAGTTTTAAATGAGGTGTTATTGACAAAACTCTTTTGATAAAAACCAAGGGGAATGATTTTCTCATTATTCAAATTTATGTTAATGATATAATTTTTGGAGTTGCTAATGAAATTCTCTATCAATAATTTTCTCGAGTTGATGAGACAGGAGTTTCAAATGAGTATGATGGGAGAACTCAACTTCTTTCTTGGACTGCAAATCAAACAAGAAAAGGATGACATTTTTGTCCATCAGTCTAAACACACAAAAGAGTAACTCAACAAGTACATGTTACATGATGTCAAACATGCAACAACTCCAATGAGTAGCAATACCAAACTAGACTTAGATGAGAAAGGTAAAGTTGTAGATTACAAACTCTATAGAGGTATGATTTGATTTGTACTTCATTATACATCTAGTAGGCCAGATATCATGTTTATTGTCCGTCTATGTGTAAGATTTTAAGCTAATCCAAAGGAATCACATCTCTCTGCGGTGAAGAGAATATTCGGAAATCTTGCAGGAACTCACACACTTGGTCTCTAGTACTCGAAAGACTCAAGTTTGACCCTTAGTGGATACTCGGATGCTTACTACACTGGATACAAAGTTGATAAGAAGAGTACCTCAGGAGCATGTTGTAGGAACCACTGGCCTCGTCCGTCCTCTCTGTAGAGGGAGAACTAGATTGGGGACCGAGCTTCCCCATGAATGTCGGGTCTCTTTGGTTTTAAAGATGATTTTTGAAGATGGTTTTGAAAATTTATTAGAAATGGGGATGCACCTCTTATTGAGATTTTCGATTTTTTAAATTAATTTGAAACGAATTAATCAAACAATGATTGGTAGTTTATTAATCTTTTATTATAGAAATTATTTTTAGCAGACCTCAGCATATTATTTCTTGATTTAAGAAAATAACAAAAATTAGGTTCATTTCCGCCACAACGCTTATGGGCCAAAACAATGTGAAAACACCGGCTTAGACCAAAACTTTGCCCGGTGAGCGTCCGAGTGCCGACAAGAGGCAGTACCGTATGGTTGCCGACGTCGGCCATGGGCCCCGATTGAGGTGATAAGTCTTGGTCCATGGCATAAGCTGTGAGAAATAAAATTCAGTTTTTGCTAATTTAAACCGGAAATGCCGAGGGCGGTTTAAAGAGAACTAAAATAGAAAATAAGAGCCGCAAGTCGGTTTTAAGAAGTAAAAACTAACAAAAATAAAAGAAGACTCTTCCAATCTTAGTATGGGAAAACTAAGCTTGACAGAGGTTTAACTTTTGAATCCATTGGTTTAGAACCGAGAATCTAGATTTGGGGGCGAAGGTATCAAATATAGGGATAAGCCCTTCCATTTCGCTCTGTCAATAGACGACCTTTACTAGTTTGAGATATAAGTTTAACAAATGTGTTTGAGACAAACACACAACATACAAATACTGGAATTTAAATCAAACAATGCATGCGATAAAAATAAATTACAATGGAAAGGGGAGGAATTGAAAACGATTACTTCTTTGTATCCACAATACGTAAAAGCGATAAAAATGTAATAATTAAATAACCCATTAAAACCGCAAGGTAATGAACACCCTCGGTTTGTCCCACTTGCTTATCTTAATCTCGAACCAGATTTTGAAGCGTAACGAGTGGTGAACTCAAAGTGGTTTTTGTTAATTTTGGTGAAGGTAGAATGATGTATGAGGATGAAAATGATGAAGATTAGGGGATCGAATGTGATGATTAGCTGAAATCCGAAATGACCATCACAAAATGAGAGACTAAGCTCTTTATTTATAGTCGGGATATTAGGTCCCAAATTGACCTAAGGAGTAGCTAAACAAGTCATCCAAAATGCAGTAGTGAACCGGCCGGAAAATAAAAAAAGCGACCAAATCTCCTTGAATCGGAATCCCATGGACAAAGTCGAGAATTGCGATGACGGTAAAGAAATGACTGGTCTCCGGAGCAAAATGCAGCGCTTTGTCGAAAAAATGCCTGGAGCGCAGATACCGGTTAAATACGGTGTTGTTTTGTGTAGTTGGCTTCCGTGTCTCGATCCGACTCTTGGAGTAAAATGCGGTGCTTTGACGAAATTTTCCATGAAGTGCGGTGTCGGTCGATTCGACGTCGTATAGACAAATTAAGCTCTGTGTCTTGATTGGACGCTGAAGAGAAAATGCAACATTTAGAAGGCGGTGAGGCTTGATACACGGCATCGCCCAAAGAAATGGGGGCGAAGGTATCAAATATAGGGATAAGCCCTTCCATTTCGCTCGTCAATAGACGACCTTTACTAGTTTGAGATATAAGTTTAACAAATGTGTTTGAGACAAACACACAACATACAAATACTGGAATTTAAATCAAACAATGCATGCGATAAAAATAAATTACAATGGAAAGGGGAGGAATTGAAAACGATTACTTCTTTGTATCCACAATACGTAAAAGCGATAAAAATGTAATAATTAAATAACCCATTAAAACCGCAAGGTAATGAACACCCTCGGTTTGTCCCACTTGCTTATCTTAATCTCGAACCAGATTTTGAAGCGTAACGGTGGTGAACTCAAAGTGGTTTTTGTTAATTTTGGTGAAGGTAGAATGATGTATGAGGATGAAAATGATGAAGATTAGGGGATCGAATGTGATGATTAGTTGAAATCCGAAATGACCATCACAAAATGAGAGACTAAGCTCTTTATTTATAGTCGGGATATTAGGTCCCAAATTGACCTAAGGAGTAGCTAAACGAGTCATCCAAAATGCGAGTAGTGAACCGGCGAGAAAATAAAAAAGCGACCAAATCTCCTTGAATCGGAATCCCATGGACAAAGTCGAGAATTGCGATGACGGTAAAGAAATGACTGGTCTCCGGAGCAAAATGCAGCGCTTTGTCGAAAAAATGCCTGGAGCGCGAGCATCGGTTAAATACGGTGTTGTTTTGTGTAGTTGGCTTCCGTGTCTCGATCCGACTCTTGGAGTAAAATGCGGTGCTTTGACGAAATTTTCCATGAAGTGCGGTGTCGGTCGATTCGACGTCGTATAGACAAATTAAGCTCTGTGTCTTGATTGGACGCTGAAGAGAAAATGCAACATTTAGAAGGCGGTGAGGCTTGATACACGGCATCGCCCAAAGAAATGGGTTTGTGGACTGACCCAAAGCCAATAAGGTTGATTTTTCGTGCTTTCCTAGCTCGACTTTGATCTAAATCCACAATCAAGACTGGGATTTCATCACCAGGATGGCAAAATAAAATCCGCTGTTTATCCGATCCGTTGCAAAAATTGTTCAATTTTCTCCATCACCATATTCACTAACCCTCTAAGGTGATTTAGACTCTCCACGAGCAAACCTTCAAATTGGTATCGAGATCCTAGCCTTTCATGAGGATGTCACCATCCAAAGGTATAAAGATCAGATGGCTCGGAACAATGGAGAGTTCGATGAAGAAAGATCATCTATCGGACCATTGAAGTTCAAAGGGTCAAACTTGGCCCATTGGAAGAAGATGATAGAATGTTTCTGATGGACAGCGATGAAGAAGTTTGGAACATCATCTAAGCTGGCAACTACATTCCAATGAAGGCGGAGAATACAACTCTTGTACCCAAAGCCAAATCCGAGTTCACCACCGAGGAGATCGAAAAATTTAGAAAGAATTTCAAAGCTATAAACACACCGATGTGAGCCATTAGCACTGAAGAATACAATAGGGTCTCGGCATGTGACACGGCTAAAGAGGTGTGGGACACTCTTGTCAACACATGTGAAGGAACAGGCCAGCTAAAGCAAGCGAAGAAATGGGGTCCTAAGGTGATAGCCATTGAACAAGCTCATAACCTTTCTCAACTAAGGCCATATGAGCTTATTGGAAAATTACCGATGCAAGAGATTCATCCGAAAGAAGAAGAGGTAGAGTTCAGCACCAAAAAGAATATTGCGCTGAAGGCCTCGGAAAGCGACGCGAAAGTTTGAGCTCTTTAGAATCGAAGAGGACCCTATGACACTCGTAGCCCGCGGTTTCAAGAGAATGATGAATTACAAGAAGTGGGAAAAGAGGCCAAAGGACGAGTTCTACAAGAAAGATAAGAAGGGCGGAAAAGGTAAATATTCTTCTCCTTCAAAATTATCTTTTATCTAATAACTCTGGTTGCTTTGAATGTGGTAGCAAGGAGCACATAGTCAAAGACTGTCCCAAGAAAAAAATGATAGAAAGAAGAAGGCTATAATGGCTACCTAGAGTGATAACGACTCGTGTGAAGAAGATGACTCGGATGACTCGGTCTTATGGCACTAACAGATTCGAAGCGAGAATCGAGTCGGACAACAAGGACTCGGATATTGATGAGGTAGTTGAATACTTTCTCAAATTTTCTAAAGTTGATCTAGCACGATATATTTTCACTTTGGAAAAAAAGTCCAATTCGACTTTTTGCAGTTCAAAGAACAAATTGAGTCTCTTACGAGATGAGAGCAATATTTTAAAAAATGAATTGGAAAAGCCGAGACGAAATCTGAAAGAACTAAAGACCAAGTACTTAAGCAAATGAGACTGTGTTTGAGTCACTCAGAATAGAATATGAGCAAGCTGAAAAGAAAGGTCAATGAGTCTTAAGAGCTTGTTTTAAAATTCACTCAAGGTTAGAAAAACCTTGACATGCTTTTAGGCTCTCGGTGTGTCTCCTTCAGGAAAGAAGAACTTGGTTTTAATAAAGAAGAGGAATCAAATTCCTATTCTAATCTTTTGAAAAAGGATTCTAGAACTGTAAGGTTTAGGAAGGTTGAGCATGGTCCCATTCATACAAATTAACAGAGGACTAAGCCCCGACCAACTTCCAAGAAAAAGTCTTCTCCTCCAATTTACAAATGAAAAGATTTTCAAAAGAAAGAGACACGGACTCCGTTCTTTGGAAAGAAGACTCAGAATCAAGCCCGACCCAAAATTATTCAAATATGGGTTCCTAAAAGTACTCTTCCTTATAAAAGGACCACAGTAAAAGGAGTTATTGGGTTAGTAAGAGGAAGTGAGAAAAGTTAGTTTATTTCTATCTTGCTTGGTAACTCGGAAGAAGAAGAAAGATCATTGTCACTTAGATAATGGTTACTCACACCACATGTCAGGAGATTCGGGACTCTTCTCTGAGCTAGAAGATCCAAAAGAAGGAAAAGTCACATTTGGAGATAACAACAAAAGTAAAATAGTAGGGATTGGAAAAATTGGTGAAGGAATCAACAGAGTAAGTCCAGTCTACCTTGTCAAAGGACTCAAATATATCTTCTTAGCATTTCTCAACTATGTGACAAAGGTCAAGAGGTAATGTTCACCCGGACCAACTGCTACATCTGTAATGTAGTCACCAAAGAGACTTATATTATTCCTCTTTCAAATTCAACTCAGAATTTGTCTTATTTAAAAGCATCCGTGAATAATGATTCATAGACTTGGCATCATAAACTAGGTCATATTAGCATGCATACTATCGAGAAGCTTACATCTCATGGATTAGTTAGGGGTTTACCAAACTATGCCTTCAAGAAAGATAAAATCTGTGAGGCATGCACAAAAGGTAAGCAAGTCAGATCATCTTTCAAGCCACTCAAAACTATATTCACATCCAAAGTGCTTGAATTAGTTCATATGGATTTGTGTGCTTGAAATTCCTGTGAAAAGTCTTGGAGGTAAATCGTATGTACTTGTTATTGTTGATGATTTCTCACGATTTCTTGTGTGTTTTCTTAAAAACAATAATGAAGCCTTCAAAGAGTTTACTAAGCTCTGCAAAAAGTCCAAGTGGAAACTCGGACTCGGATCGAAGAATTCGAAGTGATCCCGGAAGGGAGTTCGATTACTCGGAATTTGCAGACTTCTATGACAAGAATGACATCTCTCACAACTTATCCGCACCGAGAACTCCTCAATAGAATGGAGTAGTGGAGAGAAAGAATAAAACCGTTGATGAAATAGGAAGGACTATGATGATTGAAAATGATCTACGTTACTATTTCTAGGTTGAGGTAGTTAACACAACAAATTACAAACTCACCGGATGCCCCATTAGACCCATCTTAAAGAAAACACCCTAAGAGTCTGTACAAAGGGAAGAAACCCAACATTTCCTACTTCAGACCATTCAGATGTAAATGTTTTGTCCACAATAATGGTAAGGAGCATTTGACTAAATTTGATGCTAGGTCGGATTAAGGTATATTTCTAGGTTATTCATCTCATAGCAAAGCTTATCGAGTTTTTAACAAAAGAACTAACGAAGTGGAAGAAAGTATCCACGTTGTCTTTGATGAAATTGATCTTGGCAGGATAAGTGAGTCCACATACTAAAATATTAGACTTAACGAGAGATGAAGACGACGTTGCTCGAAGCTAAGCTCAAAAAGAGTCAAAACAGAATTACCGAGGCAACTCGTAACACAACAACCTCGAATTTTCTCGACTCAAAGTGAACAAACCGAAGAGCCAGCTCGGAATGCTAAAGAAGAAATCAATGAGACTCAACAAGTTCAACCAACGGAAGATCAGCCTGTTAAACCAACAAACCTAGTAAGTCAAAGCATAGGTAAAGCTTTCAAATATGCATCCAACCACCCACGTGAAAACATACTTTCGATATCAATAGTGGGGTAAGGACTCAATCTTCTTTGCATAATCTGTGTGAATTTTTGCATTTATATCATGAATATAACCCAAAAATGCACAAGAAGCCCTAAATGAACCTAAATGGGTAGAGGCCATGCAAGAAGAGCTCAATCAATTTGAAAGAAACTAAGTTTGGACTCTGAACAAACAACCATCTAACCACCCAGTCATAGGAACCAAATGGGTTTTTAAAAGCAAACTGGATGAGAAAGGGTTGGTAGTCGAAATAAGGCTAGACTTGTTGCCCAGGGCTACAATCAAGAAGAAGGTATTGATTGTGGTGAATCCTTCACACATGTTGCTGGGATTGAGGCAATTAGAATCTTGTTCCCATTTGCATCTAGCATGAATTTTAAGCTTTATCAAATGGATGTCAAGTGTGCTTTTCTGAATGGTTTCATTCAAGAAGAAGTCTATGTTCAACAACCCCTAGATTTGAAAACTCAGAATTTTTAAATTATGTTTTCAAATTGCAAAAAGCTTTGTGTGGTCTTGTGAAGCTTTTTGTAAAAAGGGGAGAAATGTGAGACCCCGAAATTTCAGGTGTTTGCTTGCTAGTAAATTAAATTATTAAATTAAGTGAATTAGAATTTTTCCGAGTCGGAATTAGAAACCCGAGAACTGAAACCCGAGCATGGGCTAGCTAAATTGGGCCTTGTGAAGCTACTTGGGCCCAATTAAAATTAAAAAAAAAAAGAAAAAAGAATGAGGAATGGGTGAATTGGCTGGCAATTTAGGAGGAGTTGGCAGATTACTAAGCAAGGAAGAGAATGGGGTCCAATTAAACTTGGACAGCAGCCCAATTGTGTGTAATTAGGAGAAGAGGAGAGAGAAGGGGGCTGAGACATTAGAAGGGAAACAAGTAGAAGCGAAGCAGGGAAAGGAAAAAGAACGGGAAAGCAGAGCAAGGGAAACAAGAGGGGGATCGGGGAAGGCGGAACGGAGCGAGAGAGGGAGAAAGCGCGAGAGCCGCCTGAACGGCGAGGACGCCACCGTCGGTGAGCGAAGGGAGGGCGAGGGCTCAAGAGGCTGAGCAGAGCAGAAGAAGAAAGGGGAACGAAAGAAAGAAGAAGCAGAGCAGAGACAGAAGTAGAAGCGTAACGCACGAGAGAAAGAGGAAGAGCGAGCGGGAGTGAGGGCAACGCTGGAAACCGGCTGCCGGTGGGCACGGCAGGCCCGAGAACAGAGCCGCAGACGAAGGGGAAAGGAAAGAGAAGCAGAGGGCGAAAGAAGGAGAGACGAAGCAAAAGCAGTGAGGGCAGCGAAAGGAGGGAGAAGAGAAAGCAAAACCCAAACCGAAACCCAATCCGAAACCCTGTAGAATCGAATTCTTAGAACCTCTAAGAATTTAAGGTGAGTAATCTGAATTCATCCTCTAGAATAAAATGAATTAGGTGGATGAAACTTGAAATTGATTCATGAAATTGGAAACTCTAGGTTTAATTGAAGAAGTTAGGGGCCTAAATTGAAGAAACTAGAAACTCATGAATTGAAAAGCATGTTGCGATTTATGCCTAGTTTATGAATTTAATGATATTTGACCATGATTATGGAGCTGTGTGATTGAGAATTTAGTGAAGTTAGCTTGAATAGAATTATTGAGAAAAATCAGGGAATTGAATTTCATGATTTATGTGCAGATTTTTTATGAATTAAGCATGCTGTCCGAATTTCTGCGAATTCATGTGTAGCCCAAAATTCCTGAAATTTTTACTGCAGCTTCCTGATGCTTTATGAGAATTTCCTGTAAAATTTCGTGTGCATTGGATGAGTAGATTGGGAGATATGCAATTTTAAGTGAAAATGTTTTGTTTTGGACTAAGTCGCATATAAGTGAGTAACTCGAATCAAGAACTGAAATTTAAGAAGTCATGCGGCTAGATTAAAAGATATTCATTGATTAAGGAAATTTGTAGAACCATAAACCACTTATATGCGATAATGCGCAATCACGAAAACGATGCGTTCATTGATGGAAGTCCTAATTGACATGCTTATGTGATCATGTGTTTATCTTGGATTGCATCGATGATAAATGACATAAGCATGCGTATGTGAAATGAATGGATTGTGCTTGAATTAGAACTTGCTTATGTGAATTGCTTGTTTTGAAGAGGTTACGCATGAACGTGTTGAGCATGAATTATATGAATTAAGTATATCTTATGTATAAGTAATAAGAAGATAAGAAACTTAAAGAACTAAAGAAGGGAGAAAGGATTGTGTTATTGATCTAAGACCCCACGAATTAAAGAACCCTCTGAAGCTATGGCCATAGAAGTGTCTCGTCAACCCGAAGCCACGAATTATTTTGCTTCTACGAATTATTGACAGTATGCGTCCTTCGAGTGAAGGGAGGCTGCCTCGAGGCCACGAATTATTTTGCCTCAAGGCCACGAATTATTCGCCTCCGTGAACCGAGCCCACGAATTATTTTGGCTCCAAGAGCTGGGTCTTTAGAGCGGAACATAAATCTTCTTTCCATTCGAACTAAGAAGACTTAAAAGAATTATGATATAGAGAAACGAATGATCATGCATGTCGAACAAGAAAGAACGAACCAACGATTTATGAAATGCATGATTGAACTTGAGAAGAAGATCGAATCCTGATTTCATAAGAAATGAACACCGAGAAGAACTAAGATATGATTTATGATGATTTGCATGATGAATGATTCTATGACTTACCCGAGCGGAAAGACGAATGATGCATGCTTGATTGAGTTCATGAGTAAATGATGTCATTGTACTTCTCGGTAAGTTGGTAAGTTAGAATCTCGCATGTTTTAAGCATGTATGATCCGAACCGCATGTTATGAATGAGTTATGAACTTACGTGTGTTTGTTAATGAACTAATGTGCAAAGTGTAACCGGGGTTGGGTTTGGATTATTCATCGGGCTAGTGAGCTCATGACATCACCAACATTTCAGTACGAAGTTAAGACCGGCAGGAGTTGCCTTTGGCTTTTGGAAATAGCGAGACGGATAGGAGATGCCGGACTTATGGCATGTTTTATTTGTGTCTTGTTGTAAAGATATTTGTAAAGACCAGTTGTACTTGAACTTAAGTTTGATTATGAATGTAAAAGCCCTATGTGAATATTCCGAGCGTGTGGCTCGTTTAGTTGTGTTGTGTTTCTACGAGCGTGTGGCTCGTTGAGTTTTAGATTGTGTTTCGTGCGGGGTTAAGGCTTTAAGCCTATGGGTTTAGCCAGCTTACAGAGGAAACTCTGCCGAAATTTCCAGAAAACCCTTTGAAAACCTAGAATTACTCTTCCGCCAATCCAAGAAAGGGTTATTAACCCCAAGTTGAGATCTTAAGCAGCCTTAGGGGTTCCTCTCGGGAACCCCGGCATGTAATACTCCTAAGGTGGGGGTGTTACACTTGGTCTATGATTTTCAAGAGACTTAGAACTAACTCTCACTCGAATATTCGGATGCTGATTATACTTGGATACATAGTTGATAGAAATAGCACATAAGGAGCATGCCAATTTTCCGGGTCAATCTCTCATCTCCTTGCACTCCAAGACGTAAAATTCTATTGCTCTATCAATTGCCGAAGCCGAGTACATTGTAGCTGGAGCTTTCGTGATAGATTCCGTGGATCAAGCAGCACTTGAAGGATCTAGGATTATCATTCAAATCTATCCCAATCGAGTGTGACAATCGAGTGCAATCAACATTACTAAGAATCTGGTTCAAGCACTAAAAAGCAAAGCATATTCAGGTCATGTATCATTTTCTAAGAGACCATTCTGAAAAAGGTGATATTAAACTTGAATTCATTCATATGAAATTTCGTTCGCTGATATTTTCACTAAGCCACTTAGTGAGGATCTGTTTTGTTTTATTAGGAATGAGTCTGGGCATGATTAATGAATGATTATGTGTTTTCTTATTGAACTTTCCTTGCAAAATTATGTGTCATATATTTTCTTTTGTCTCAATAACAAATGGATTAGTTAACCAAGTGTAATCGAGCTATGAGTTATTAGGTCTCCGAGTGTTCCGAGTCACTTAGAAACCATACCGAGTTAAACTCAGCTTTTGAGCAAAATGGACATTAAACTTCAGGAATCATCTCTAGATAAATGGAGAATTTCAGAAATATTTTCGAAAATTCTTTCTTCTCTGTCTCTCTCTCTCGTTGCGTGTTTCGATCAAAGAAAACTAGCCATTGGAAGAAAGCTGCTGAAATTTTAACCGTTCGAGAGTAGAACGTCAAACCTGTTTGAGACGGCCGTTAGAGCTTCAGAGTTAGACCGAAGGCTGAAGGTCATTTCTTTTTGTTATAAATACATCCCTTTACCTTCATTTATTTACTTTACTCACTGCCTTCTTACTTTCTAAGAATTCTGGCTCACTTGAATTTTCTCTCTCACTCGAATTCTAAGCGCGCTTTCTCTCTCATGTCCTCTCGGTTTCTCAAAAAATCTCACCATGCCTAAAAGAGGTTGAGCACCTGATTTTATGGGGTCTGCTACAAAGAAGCCTCACACCAAAACTCTTCAAGAGGGTTCCGCTAATCCCTCTAAGATCTTTGTCACCCAACATCTCAATGTGGATGACAAATTCTTTCTAACCACTTCTTTTTCATGGTTGTAGCACATAAAGAGCACTCGGAGTGTACAATTTCTTATGCTTCGGTGAATTTATTTATCTTGAAGTCGTTGTCGAGTTCTATTCTAATATGTCTTACTCGAGGGAGTCATTACCTAACGAGTTCAAGAGAAGGTTGTTCGTGTCAACCTCTCTCTTTTCACGAGAATTTTCGAAGTCTTTTCTCTTTTTCTTAGTTGTAATCCCATCCCATTTACAGAGATTGCCGATGAATTTTTTGAGAAGTACACCAAGGAGGTCCATGAGTCACACAAAAACTTCTCGGTTACTCGGATGAGGACCGAGGCCAAACTACTCTATTTTCTTTTAATGAGATTTTTCTTCTCTCATCATTCTAGCAAAGAGAATCCCAATTCCAAGATTCTCAAAGCTTTATTTGATATTTTATATTTTAGAGGGCTACGACGTATACATTTTCCCCTCTATTCTTGGAGCGAGATGGCGTTTGTGCCAGCTCAGTCCAAAAATCTTCTCCATTTCCCTTTGGAGCCCTTCTGACCGTAATTTTCAAACAGTTTACGCTTCTCCTCCCCTCGAGTGCAAATGCAATTTCGAGGCTGTCATAGTGGTTGGCGTAAAGGAGCTTATGAGTTATGGATACTAGGAAGTCAAGCCCGGTGTTTGGGTCCATGGGTCCGAGTTGAAACGTCCTTCACCCCCTCCTAGTCGGACTCGGATTCCTCTACCACTTCCTCCTTCCTCTCGTTGGTCCCTCCACATGTCAACCACCTCCTACAACATTTGTCTGTTATGCTTACTATTATGGTAGACAAAATCTATTCCGTGTTCGAAGAACTTCGAGACACCCTCCGCTCTATCAAAACCGTCCTTCAATGCCCGGTGAATAACAAGAAGACCCGCCGGTCTCGGATTCGGGAACACTAGATCCGTTGATCGAACTCAATGGCATCATCAACGAGCAGCGCGAGCAGCTGCAACTTCTCCAAGAACGGCGATCCAAGGCTGCCCAAGACCCGAAACCTCGGATACCTCCGAGGAGTCCTCCAACCCAGCCAAGTCTCCTTCGGCTAAGGTTAAAGAAGAAGAAGCTGCAGCTGAAGCAGCTCAGCTCGAGGAGAAGGAAAAGGAGCAAGAGAAAGAGGAAGCCGCTCAACTCGAAGGCCAAGGTGGAGCAGGTCGTGAACCAGAATTGATCTCTTCGGATAACGATCTCGGTGGGTCGGATGAAGTTGGGGACGTTGGTTAGTCCACAGCTGCTAAGTTAAAAACATCTCCCTCCGCTGTCTTCCAGGAGGATGAGCTCGAGGAAGATATACCCCTGGCTCGAGAGAACCGGGACGGAGCCACTTCGGACATCCCCGTGCTGCCGCCACCACGGTCATCCACTTCCTCTCAAGCATATTAGTCGTGGCGAACTTCTCGTCCCTCCTCCTCCCGACAAGCAAGGGCCCCCTTCTTAGTCTATTTTTTCTTTCTTTCTTTCTTTCTTTTTATCCAACATCGGTTGTATTCGATTGCAATTCTCTACCCTCTTTTGTCGAAATACTAGGGGTAGAGAAATATAGGAAACTTGATGTTGTGTTTAGGGGAGGTCACCCTTTCTTTCTTTGAGAAATGAATGAACGAAATTTTTTTCTCGAACGTAATTATTTCGAGTTTCATGTTTCGAGTTAGATATTTCTTCTTACTTTTAAGCTTTGATATAATCAATTCATTTCTTTGCTCTAATGTGTTATCCACATAACTCGTTATGAGTGATGATATTATCCGTCATGCATCTTATAAGTATGGAATGCTTCTTATTCGTCATTCCTCGCTTTGATATGTTCTCGCAAAGTGAAAATGAAAACTCATGTTTTGCATTAACAAGTTTCTATATAAGTGTTGAATGCCTTTCATAAAAAAGGGGAGATTGAAGACTCGGTTTCTAACTCTAAGTCATTATGAGTAATACATGAAGAACTCAGGTATAAATCTTACTTTTCCTAAGTTTTGATTTCAAGTCATTTTGAGCGTTATAGAAACTCTTGTATAAGTTTTCATTCGTTTCTAACTCGACTCGTAAAACACATTATTGTATATCTTCTACACTAATGTTTCGACTCCCTCGGACATTCATCGAACTATCGCACTCTCAAATAATTTCTCTAACACTCTTATTGTAAGTACCGAGTGCATTTTTCAAGTGCAAAGAGAGTTATAGTGTTAATTTCTTATTCTAAGTCAGTTTATCTCCTTCAGAATTATTTGTCTAGATCAAGATGTTATACTCTGATGTTTTATTCTTTTAAATTGATCATCCTTAGGATTGACTCAAATGGAATTTGAGTATATTGAATATAGACTCAGAAAATTTCACTCTTGTAGGCCAAAGATAATTAAGCATTTAATTGTTTTAATTTAATTATTATCTCGTGCTTAATCTTGGACCAAAGTATTTTATACTTTGAGAACCAATGTGGTTTACTTTTGTAGGTTATTCCAACGAGGCTAACTCATTTTAGAAATACAAAAGTAGCCGGCTTCTAGCTGTCAATCACCAGCAGACAAGTTTTATCTACTTCGAACATGGTCGAGACACCGTGTGAGGGTTGTCTGTTTCCAAAATTGGGAAACTCCAACTCTAGGCTTAGTGGTTATTTCCACCACAACTTTCAATCACCACCAAGTGATTGTACCACCTTTGGAGCCAAGAGCCATTGCACTATGTTCACATCCCAACGGATCTTTTTGAGTGACTTAGAAGAGCCGTTACGAGGTCAATGAAGACTTTTGTTCAAAACCAAGATTCAATGGTCACTCTGCTTGATTGGATAAAAATAAAAGCCACCTCACAAGATTAGAAGATTGTTGAACATTATTGCAAAGCACATTACTTTAGCAATAGTTATTTTTTTTATATTCAACCTTCTATTTACAACTCCTAGTCCGTATTTAATATCTTCCGAGTTGTAAAAGTCTTGTAATCAGTCATATTCTTTTCTTACTTTCTGAGTAAGGTCCCTTGACTGAGTTGGAATGATTAACTCAGCTCGGTTGTCCTTGATTGTAAAGGTTACCTCAGTCAGGAAGTACTATATCGGATAAGGTAACTTTTGAGTATAGGAAAACACTATAAGGAATTGTTTAAGGAAGCAATTCGGTAGAGTCGATCTTTCTATTTTGTTGATTCAAAATAGTGGATTTGACTTGGTGTTTGGATTAGCACTGTCTCGTGGTTTTCTGCCCCAAGAGGGTTTCCATGTAATTCCGTGTTTTCACTTTTCCGAATCCAATCTAGACTTATAATCTGCTGTTAAAATCATTTAATTTTCTCCATCAACCTATTCACCCCCTCTCTAGGGTGACTTAGACTCTCCACGGGCAAACCTTCATCGGAGTTATATCTAAACATGTCCTTAAAAGACAATGTTGTTTATTCTTTTGTCTAAGGAAAAAGCATAACACTCAATCTTGCTCTCCTTCATAAACTTTTTGATGTTTAATGTTTGTTTCCGAACTCAAATCCCATTCCTTTCACTCGAATTTGCCGACAAATCATTTAAAAAGTATGCCCGAGTCATTCCAAAATCTTGAATGAATTTTTATGTTAACTAAATGAAGTATGTGGCTAGACTGCTTTGCTTCTTTCTTAATAAGAATTGTGTTCTCATTTTATCATTTTAAGGAGAACACCCTAGAGGGGGTGGCTATTTCGATAAAGATCTTGTTCATATTCTTGAGGGATATGAGGTTGACCTATTCCCGAAGGTTTGCTCCGGGAGAGTCCGAGTCACCCTAGAGGGGGTGAATAGGGTGATGGAAGTTTTTCGTGGAACCTTTAACTCTTTTGATAAAGAAGAGACAAAGATAGGTTCTAAGTCAATTAGCGGGGTTAGAAATATATGGACTCGTAAATGCTTGTCATGAGTAAATAAGCGGATCAAGCGGAAGAAATAAAACCGTCCGAGTCTAGAATGAACTCGGAAAGATAACACTTAGAAATTACGTGGAAACCCTCCCGGGGCAGAAAACCACAAACCGTGCTAATCCAAGCATGAAGTCAAATCCACTATTTTGAGTCCACAAAATACCATGAACTCGATCGAACCCCGAGTTGTTCCTTAGACAACTCTATACAAGTTTTTCTAGACTCGAAATTCCCTTATCTGATCTAGTACTTCCTAGCTGAGATAACCCTTACAGCTTAGGGACAACTAAGCTGAGTTTACCCTTACAGCTTAGTCAAGGGACCTTATAGAGAAAGTAAGAAAGTGTTTGTAATCGAGTACAAGACCTTACAACACGTAAAGTAATGAATTACAGATTGGGAGTTGTAAGTAGAAGATTGAGAGTAGAGACTTTGAGCAAGTATGTGTATTGACAATATATTCGGCAATCTTCAAGTCTTGTGAGGTGGCTTCTATTTATAGATAACCAGGCGAGTAGCCGTTATCTTCATCTGCTGACCGAGAGTCTTCACGTGGCCGTTGACGAAGCTTTCGAGTCACTCAGAAAGTATCCGTGGTCATGTGAACGTTGGATAACGGTTTAACTCTCTTGGAAGTCCCAAAACCACTCGGCGGTGTCTTGAAAGATAAGGTGGAAACCACCGTTAAGCTTAGCGTTCCAGTTTTCCAGATTTGGAAACAGACAGCCTTGACACAATCTTCCGGGACTGGAGCAGAGAAGGTGAAAAGCCATGTCTGCTGGTGATTTAACGTTTTGAAGCCGGTTACTTTTGTGGTTTGAAAAGGTGTATCCTCGTTTGAATAACCTACAAAAGTAAAACGATCTTGGTTCTCAAAGTATAAGATACTTTGGTCCAAGATTAGACACGAGATAATAAAGTAATTATGATAATTAAACAACTAATTATCCGAGTCAGAAGACAAGTGGAATTTTACGAGTCTAATAACCATGTAACTAAAAATTCCATCCGACTTAGTCTAAGCGATAGATCAAGATACATAATGAATATCGAGTGAAAAAACTTGATACGAGACAAAGTATTAAACAGACTAAAAATCACTGACTATAACATAATAGAGCTTAAGATCGAAGTCGGATTCCGAGTGAGAAAAGACGAAATACTAGTTCACTTAATCTGCAATAAATCGAGTGATGAGGGACTCGGAACAAAGAACCAGTTTTTGAGTCACTTACGGATAAGCAAGAAATATAAGAAGTAAAAGCTGTATCACTTAGAGAAGATACCATTTCACTCGAGAGAAGTTTCTAAGATACGAGAGAATGCCTTGGAATCAAAACTCTATAAGTATGAGATGGTTATACCTGATTCATTTAATGCAACTCGAAATGCGTTGAGCGAGTGTCCGAGTCTTCAATTCCCATTCATAATTGAATAAATTTCTTTTGTTCCACTAGATTAGGATAAGGCCCCTCTACCTTTTGGAGCTCTTCACTCCAAAATTTTCGCTCAATTTAAAGTGGAGCTTCCCAATGATCCTCGTAAGTTTCTTGAGCAAGATGTATGCATTAGCAGGGGTGAGCTAATGTTAAGTCGTATTTTATACGTATTTTTAGTAGTTATTGAGTTTATATTATATAGTTTATTTTATCTAATTTATTCTATTTTGTCTATTTATAGGTAATTATCGAATAAAGTGGGGAAGAGAAGAAAAGTCATTAAAAGTGGATTTTTAGCTACCGACAAGCATCCAAGAAAATATATGAAGTCGGTCCATAAATATAATATGTAATAAAATATTTATTTTAGGATATTATATTTTAGGAAATCCTAAGTGGAATAGAAAAGGGAAACTTAGAAGAGAAGAAAGAGAAATAAACCCTAACTCTTTCACCCTATATATACTACTTATTATCATCATGGAGGGAGACCAAGGAAGCCAGCCACACACAATCACCACTCGCCGCTATCGTCCACGTCCACCTGCTGCCCAGCCACCACCAGTGCTGCCGCCTACACCTGGCTGCTGCTGCCGCTGCACCACCAGCCAGCCGCTGCACCTGCCGCCTGAACCCGGCTGCTACCGCTGCTGCCCCTTGCTGTTGCTCGCTGTCCGCTGAACAGCCAGCCACCATCCATCATCATCTTCTTCATCTTCCCGGGTCAAAGAAACTAATATCGGTAGTATAATTTAGTTTTGTAATTTTTACTAGAAAAGATTGAGTTTTTATTGATAGATTAATACTAAAGATGCTAGTTTTATTTAGTTTACATGTTTTAAATCACATGATGTGTGAGTAGTTTTTCTTATACTTAGTATAATCTCATTGAAGCCATGTTAAATTATTTATTTTGAAACAAAGTTTGATTTTTATTGTCTTATTGATTTGATCCATGATTCTATGATAATTTGTGTTTAATGTTTATGAATTTATGTCTAATTAATTAGAGTGCACGCTATTTAGTTTTATATAAATTCATATGATAGTTTAGAGGGTTTAAGTACGTAATTGCTTGATCTTTTAGACATAAGTATCACCCTAGTTAATCATGGATGGCTCATACCCATCTCTTTTAATTAGGAAATTATCATAGATCCTTCTTAAATCAATTTGCTAGTAGATTGGTTATTAGGCACTAGATGATGTTTTTCTAATACTTAATGCTCTAATTTGATTAAATTCTAGTGCTAGTGCTAGGGTTATCAATATTAGTAGGGTTTATATTAGGGCTAGGCCTAAGTAAACTAATAACTAAGGAAAAACGGGGAAGATCCGCTAGTGGTTGTCTTCTACAGTTTAGCTCATGGGTAGATCAATTTGTGTGTTAATGATAAATAATAATTTGCATGGTGGATATAGATTATACTAAGTGTTTTTATAAATTTGCTATCTTTGATAATTATTTGTTTGCTTTTTAGTTATTTTCTTTAGTTTGTCAATTTTTATTTATAAATATATAGTCTTTTATTATTAATTTCATTACCCCCTAATGATCAGTATTTTAGGTTAGTTTTAGTAATTTTATTTTAATTTAATTTTGAGTCTCTATATATTTTAATTTTCAGAATTAATTTTCTGTTAGTGTTTATTATTTTTGAGTCAGTTTGTTAGAAATTAGTTTAAAAATAGTTTCTTTTGTTATTTTTCTTGTTTTATTTTCTTTTAGGGTTTAGATAGAGTCCTAGTTTGCTGTGATTAAATTTTATAATTTTTGGAATTAATTTGATATTTTTTCAGATTTAATTCTTGAATTTAATTACTGCAGGTTTTTAATAAAATAAATTCGTAAATTAGATTTTAAATTTTGTTTTTATATTTTTGGGTCTGGTTAGGTTTAGAAAATTAGTATTATTATTCTGGGTAATTTTAGTATTTATTTTCGTAATTATTTTAGTGCAGAATTTTACTTATTTAATTTTCTGTTTTAGAATTTGTTTATTTTCTGCTTTAGTTTTCTGTTTTAATTATTCTAAAAAAATATACAAAAATATTTCTGGGTTATTGTAGTTTTATTATTCTGTATAAATTATTTATTTAGTTATTAGATAATTTTCTATGAATTTTAGTTATTGATTTTAATTTATATTTTCTGTTTTGTTTTTAAGAGTAGTAAATTTAATTAGATTAAAACTTGCATGTTATTATATCTTTCCTCGTGGATTCGATCCCTACTTGCCCTTGCTATATTGTTTATTATAAGTTTAAGTAGTGGTTTAATTTGTTGTCTGTACGACAAGCTTAACAGACTAATCAACCTTGGATACCAGGAAACTAAACCTGGTCTTTGTGTTCATACTTCGAGCTCCCTCCTCCTCCTTCTACGTTTAAAAAGAGTGCAACCGAAACTCTTCTTCCGACCACTGGTTCATCTTCACAACCAGCAACTTCTAATGATCCGCTTTAGAAGGTTCCCAATTTGCTGCCCTAACCAAAGAGTTGTAATCAACTCTTGGTGCCTTCCAGAGCTTTCATACCTATACCGACTCAACTTTGGAGCATGGCTGAGAAGCCGATTGATCGTAGTCGGACTCGGTCACCGAGCTCAAGGAAGTCATCAAGTGGCAGTAGGAGCAGATCAGTCGTATCCAAGAGCACATATTGAAGGCTGCTGAGGACTCGGAATCTGAAATAGACTCGTCCTCATAATCATCCACCTCGTCCGACTCGGGCTTGGAGGAAAAGAAGATGGCCAAAGAGAGAAAGAAGCGCAAATTATTTCCTTTAAGCATACTAAATAAGCTTATGGGGAAGTCGGGGATGTTGGTCGATACCACACTCACGACCATCTTCACAACCCATTTAGCCAGAACAAGTTGAGGGCCCCAAAGAGGAAGAAGAGGAAAAACAACCTCTTGTACACAACATTGTCCAACTATCATAGGTGCCTCCTCTTCCACTGCCGCTACTCGGGCAACAAGCCGCTTCATCACAACTATACAAGCGTTGGTATAGGGCACCCATTCCTCTTCGTCTATCGAACTACTTCACCCCTTTTAGTTTACTCTTTTCTTGTCCAACAATCTGTTTCTTATCCCTTCCCTACTTATGTTTTGATGAAATGCATAGGGGAAAAGATAGTAGTCTATTTTAGGGGAGTATTTTTTTTTATTATTTTTCTTTCATGATGTACGCCCCACTACTACGAAACGACTTTTAATAGCGGACCTTTAATGACGGTTGAAATGAAAAACCATTGTGAAACTTATGCGGTTTCGTTTTTGTAAAATAAGCGGTCATTTAAGCATATATGATGGCAGGTCACTAAAAAATTGTTGTCAAAGGTGGAAAATCCCACTTTGAACTACGGTTCCCTAAATGAACCGTCATCAAAGGTGAATATATGATGGTGATTTTTTCATCGAACCATAGTCAAAAGTCTTCGGAGAAAAAAACCCCATGACTAGTCTCCTACCCGAAGTCTCTCTACTCTCACTCTCACTATCACTACCACTCTAGCCTCTTTGCTCTCTGTAGTCTCAACTTGCTCTCATCTCTCTACTATCTCGCTGCCTCCTTGCTGCTTGTTGGTGGTCTCCTGTGTCTTGTTGTTGGTGGTCTCCTGCGTGCTCGTTGTCGCGGATGTTCTCTAAACTCTCTCCTCATGCTTTCGTCTCTCGCTGCTCACTCTCGTCGGCATTGCTGCTCCCTCTCTCTCACTCTCGCCGGCTGATATGTAAAATTTCTCCCTCTTTTATTTTGTACTCTGCGAAATGAAATTTTTGTGTTTTGATATTGGCACGCTTGGGAAACAGTTTAGAAACTGATTTTTTCACATTTTATTGGTGTACTGAACTTTCTTTATGGTCTATCTAAAAAAGAAATGAGTATATATGTCGTTCCCTGCCATAAATTAGACTTAAGTTGTGAATATGAATATGATAAGACTTAATTTTAGATGTGATGTTAAATTAGATGTATTTGAACCGAGCAAAACCTTACTTATTACATGTTTCTATCACATAACCATTAATAAGATGAAGTTTTAATTCACATGGATATAAATTTCTAAAAATTTAAGAAGATTACTATTACATATGCATGTTAAAAATTGTAAATAAGTGTGACCATGAAAAGTGGAGTATTAAATAAGAAAATGTTATACATGTTTATTTATCAAGAGTTGTATAATTTCTTGTAATATAAAATGGATCATTCACAAAGCACTAAAAAGTTGAGGGGATGAACAATGATGAATAAGGAGAAGTTGGCTCGGAGTAGAGACGATCACACAGCTTGCTTTATGAGCTATGTTGGTGCGGTAACCCGTACATACATGAACATCAACTACAAAAGTTAGGGCACAGTCCCTTTTCCACTAAAGATAACCTTTGGAATGATATGCGGGTAAATGCATTACATCTCAACTTAGAATTATAACTTATTGTAAAGGGTTAATATGTACTATGCTTTTCATTCTTGTGTTTCGGAGAACATTCATCTTGGATATTAAAGAATCTAATAACCCCTTGGCGACACACAAGACCATTATGTCGGTGGAAGAAAAATTTAAAAACTTCAAATCTCAAATTTTCGCTATTTGGGTCTACCAAACAAGGAAGATAAAGGCATAAGGTAGACCACGGGAGGTCTACAACTTCATCACCGAGGAGGATTAGGACATTTGAAGCATGTGTCTCCTCTCTAGAATACAACGTAATTTATCATTTATTATCTTATTTACTAATATGTTCGTTGTCTTAATTAGTTGCGCAAGCTCGAGGTGAAGCCAACCGAAAGAGGATTAAGAGCAATGTGTATCCTCATACGATGTCACATGGGAGATACGCGATGTTGGAGGATAAGTTGTACAAGCGTAAGCTTGAACAACATCAAACTGGATCGAGTGAAGGTTCCATCATGGATACTTTGCAACTCACTATCGAGAGGGAAGAGTTGTGGGTCGAAGGAAGAAAGAAGAAAGATGGAACCTTCATTATGACCAAAGTAGAATCTATTGTATAATGACTCGTGAGTTTTTTTTAACTATTTTGCTTTATTTATTTTACGAACTTATCGGTTTTAATATATGAATTGCCAAATGATAATTTCTTTCCTTCTTACAGGAGTCTTTGTTACGAGACATTGACTTCAAAAGTCATTGACACAACCGGGAGGAGGAACAAGCTAGCCTTGGCCTTGGAACGAGATAAGCATTTCAGTCGTGTTTGAGCCGTCGGTAGGAGGGTGAGGATAGTTGAGCACTTTGGGGCTAGGAAGAAGCACCCCATCTTTTCCAACCAAGCGGATATGGAGGCCCAAATGGCCCTAATACGAGTCCTAAATGTAGTCCCAACGATCCCAAATGTCGCAAATGGTTTCACAGATGGCTTCACACATGGAAGAGATGACGGGAAATTTGAAAGCCCATATGCAGGCCTAGATGCATGCCTAGATGAAGGAGTGCATCACGGTGTACTTTAGCAACATGGGTATGTCAGCACCCAACTTGGATGATTTACATATATTCTAACCCCGGACACCAGCGAGTGCGAACGAGAGCTCACCCGTCGACCAATTAAAACTTATGGTGAAGGTAATTCAGATTTTACTACCTATATATATTTACATGCATGTTTATATTTTGACTAACTGGTGTATACTCTTGTTGAATGAATGGTGTATATTGTGTGGTTGTTGTGGAACTTTGGCATGTGGTCGTTGAGTAATTAGTTATAGTATATTTTTATTGTTTCGGATGAGGGCCGTTATTTACATGCATGTTTATATTTTGACTAATTGGTGTATATTCTTATTGAATGAATTGTGTATATTGTGTGGTTGTTATGGAACTCGGCGTGTGGCCGTTGAGTAATTAGTTACAGTATGGTTTGAATAAGGGTCGTTATCCGGGGAAAATGTCTACTTTTAAGGGGAAAATCTGTCCGTTTATTTTCATGATTCTTAGATAGTTTAACTTCTATATCAATGGTTATCCCATGATTCTAATTGTTATGCTTATTCTTATATATTTGGCGTAGTGCATGCTTGCTTCTCATCACCCTCCCTTACATCATGTTGTGGCATCGAGTGTTGTTCACCAATGGAGGTCGGATACTGTCGTTCATAGGGCACCCCTATTAGCTGATTAGGTGAGGGTGAGTCCGAGAGAAGTCATGCAAGGGAAAGACAACCGTGAGTTGTTAATCCGGTCACAAGACCTCCACACTATTGACGACACGCTCAACACTTTTGTTCCTTGGCCTAAGAGTTTGGTCATCTTATCTCGCGGTAATTCATTTTGTAAAATATTAGATTTAACTGTTGTTAATATTTTGTATATATATTGCTAATTCGTGTATTATGGTTGAACTAGGATATCGGGGATAGATCCGAGAATGGGATAAAGGAAACTCCATCTCCCTTCCATTGGCACAAGCAAGTATTCAGCGACGCCCGATCGTTATTCGAAGTAGTCCCGTCTCGTATCCATTCAAGAGTCCCACACAGATTGGTGTTGATCTACTCTGCAAAGTTTCGTGAAGACTTTATTAGAAGATACAACATTGAAAATCGAGCGCCACGTCACGTGTTTGGGTTCGACGAGGACGATGAGGACATGACCTTTTATGTCTTCCCGAAAGACATAATTCGGTTTTGGAGATGCAAGAGATTGGTGCATCAATTATTATTATTGACACTATGTGAGTTACTATATTCATATGTTTTTTTTTAACTATTAATTTCAATTTCGACTATATATACAATTAATATGTATGGTGGCTCCACGAGATAGGAAACGAGTTGGTTCAATTTCTCAATCCTAATTCCATGCAAGGATTTGGGCGGACAACCGATGATCGATCCGTTTATATCAAGAGAGTCATGAAGCATAATGCGTAGAAAAAATGTTACTTGGTGCCATTCATTGAGGGGTAAGTGTACAAATAAACTTAAATGTAGTTTTTATGGTGTTACATACTTATAAATGTGTTTTGTGTCGATGTAGCCAACATTGGATGCTTACTGCCATATTTCCAATGAGCAATGTCACATACTGGCTCGATCCTCCGGGTCAAACCATCACAAAAGATATCAAGAACGTACTCGTCTCGTGAGTTCAAGTCTTTTGATGTTTTCTTTGTTAATTAATATTCTTTTCAATTGTATGTTTAATTTGAATTTTGTTAGTTCTCTAGTAATGTATGTATGTAAGGGAGGTTCGAGAGGCTCACGTGTGAGAAGAAACCCACAAATTGTCTCCATAAAGGTGAGGTTCTCTTGCTTAGAGTCTAATTTAATTGTTTTCATTTCATATTACTTGCTAGCTACATATAGTACTAATGAATTGTTCATGTGTTTGGAATTTTATAATTTTAGTGCCGAAACAAAAGGGAAAGTTGGAGTGTGGCTTCTACATTCTCCAAGTACATGAAAGAGATTGTGACCCATCTTGATTTAAATAAATCTAAATCCCAAAGAGGTACTTGCACTTGTACTTGTATTTGATTAAGAAAAATTCAAATATTTAATGTTCTTTTTAGCTTAATTAATGCCTGCACTTGACTTAATCAATATGTCTTTTACAAGCATTGGTCATAATATTTCCCAAGAAAAACCCACCCACTTCCTATATAGATGAAGTGCTCAACGAGTTAAAACAAGGTCGAGCATAGTTTTTATATAATCGTATAAAGACATAGGTATATATGTACACTTATTCTTCATTATCTGATAGGTCATGTTTGTGATTTACATAGGCAAAAAGTTACATAGATATATATTTACATAGGTATACAATTACATAGGTATATATATTTACACTTTATTCGTTATTTTAAATGTACCATACACAACTTTGTGTGATGAATCTGGTTTGTATACATCCTGGTTAAGACTGTTGGATTATGGTTTGCATATATTCTGAAAGAATTTGTGTAAATGGTTGTATATGTTATTTGTAATGTATAAGGGGTAAGAAAACAAAAAAGAATTAAAAATTTTATACCTATTACTACGGTTCTTAAGTAACTACTATAGTAATAGGTCTGAATTATAACTTATTACTACGGTTCGTTATTAAGAACTGTAGTAATAGGTTTAGGCCTAAAATTTTGGCTAGAATAGGGGTTTTGGGGCCATACATATTCCTACGATTCTTAGTGGAGAACCTTATAAATATGTGATTTTATTACTACGGTTGTCATTTTAGCCTCACCCCGAATCCGATTCTCGGTTCTAGACCGATGTAGTCACATTTTAGCCTCTTTAATTCATAGTTTTCCCATTCAAAGATTGGAAGAACAAATTTTCATTTTGTTTTTGTTAGTTTTTCTTTCCTAAAATCTTTTGCTTTGATTTTTATACAAAATTGCATCTCGACTTTTTCGATCTGCAGGTAAAAAATTTAAGACTTTTGAAACTGCCGACTAGGGCAAAGGCTAAGGCTGATTCCTTCAAGCTGTGTCCTGTGGCCGGCGCCCCGACCGCCGGGTGTTGACTTCGGCCACCACCGAGTGGTTAGTGGCTATTACTTGGGTCCAAATTGGTGTTTTCGGACCACTTTGGCCCTAAAGCCTCACGACAGATCCGAAACCCTAGTTTCTCTATTTTGTTCAATTAAGAAATCACATCTTGAGACTTTAGAAAATAATTTTTAAAATAAAATAATTAATAAAACCGCCAATTAATCTTGTTTAATTCATCTTTAACCCAACTTAATAACATTCGGAAGCCTTAACAAGAAGTTCATCCATACATTTCAAAACCATCTTCAAAACCCTAAATCATTCTTTAAAATTTCTAAAACTCACCAAGCATTCTTGGGGAACCCCGATCTGGTCCACTTCGGGGTGGAGGTCATGGTTCCTACAGTGGCCATTCCATTGGGGACAAACCACTTATTAAGAGGGTGAAACTTGAAAATTTGAGTAATGAGTTTTAATAATGTATTTGCATTAGGCATCCTGCATTAGCAACCTTTAAATGTAGTTTATTATTGTTGTTGGACCATTAGGTTTGTTTTATCCCTGGTTAAACACTTCTAGAAAAAGGCTCCTACTGCATCCTAGGCATACCTAACTAGGCTTGATTGCAAACAGAGGCGGCACCTCTTCCTTCATAGCACACACTCATGGTTTATCAAGAGGCACTGAGGATTCTAGCATTTTTCCTTGCAATGCCCTACATGGAAGACTAAATCCTCAGATTATGAGTCACCATGTATCCTACTTAGTATAAACCACGTTGACCATAGATCTTCCGACTATTAGGTGGCACCTCGTCTTCATTTGCATGTTTGGATGAATGTGATTGTTTTAGATTTAATATTTTTCTTGTGAGCCTTTAGGGATAGGTGAGGAGTGCTAATTAGCCCTTGCATGAATGCAAATAAAATACCTTAATAAAACTTCCTAGAGTCGAGTCCGAGTATGTGTATAGCCAAAAGTCAAAATACCTTTTCCTTTTAGATTAGTGCATTATTTGCATTTCCGACTCATACTTTTCTTTAAGCGATTTAGGTAGTCACCGCCAGTCTGTCTAGAAGGGACCTACCAAGGTTCCCTCTATATGATTAGTCAGTAGGTTTCTAGATTGTTTTTGACCTCCTTATTTATCCGTGTCGCCATTTTGCATTTTCATATCTCATTTAGCTATAATAAATTCATCTCAAATTGGGTGAGTCCGTTTTGAATTTTCATATCTCATTTAGCCAAAATAAATTCATCTCAAATTAGGCGAGGCCGTTTTGCATTTTCATATGTCATTTAGCAAAAACAAATTCATCTCAAATTCGGTGAGTCCGTTTTGTGTTTTCATATTTTCTTTAGCCAAAATAAATTCATCTCCGATTAGGTAAGTCCGTTTTACAATTTCATATTTCGTTTAGACAAAAAAATTCATCTCATATTAGGTGAGTCCATTTTGTATTTTCATATCTCATTTAGCCAAAATAAATTCATCTTACATTAGGTAAGTCTGTTTTTCTTTTTCATATTTCGTTTAACCAAAATAAATTCATCTCAAATTAGGTAACTTCGTTTTGCATTTCATATTTCATTATAACCAAAATAAATTCATCCGAAATTTAGGAAAATGTATTTCCATATTTCATTTAGCCAAGATAAATGCATCTTCCATTAAGGATCAATCATTCATTCCAATTATACATTAGCCAAATCATAAAAATCATCCCTAAACTAAGTCATAAGTCATCGCATACACTTCATTTTATTTTTGCATTCTTTATGTACATCGAAATAAAGAGCATTCTAAGTCTCTTTAAGTCTTATGCTTAAGTCCCTTTCTCCCAAATGTGGCATTCTTTCCCATGGTCCTAAGCCTAATCCTTTGGGTTGTAGAATAAGGAAGTCTAGTGCAATTTAGTATTCTCGGAATCTGAGCTCCAAAAGATTAGAATGCCTCAATGAGGACTCCGACACATTTTTCCCCGCTTTGCATCACGTTCTACTCCATGGCCAACACCGATCTGACGTACTTTGGTGCCTACCACACTTGGTTCAATCTATTTTTTCGTCGTAGGTCAACACCTAGAAAGAATTCCCTTCCAATGGATAGTACCCCAGAACAATCTCCTATTCTTACTTTGCTTGAAGTCTCGGACTCTACATTTAGACAACTCTAAATACTACATGAAGACTCAAATATAAACCTCATCCCTCCTAAGTTTTTATTACAAGTCATTCCGAGTGTTACGTAAACTCTCGTATAAGATTTCACATTTCAACGCAAAGTGATTTACATTAGTAATTCCTCTTTCTAAGTCAGCTTGTTTGTTGAGAACTATTTGTGTAGATCAAGTCTTTATACTCGATGATTTTACTCTTTTTAACTTGATCTTTTTAAGATTGACTCGACGGAATTTGAGTATATTGAATATTAGACTTAGAAAATTCCATTCTTCTAGGCCTAGGATAATTGTCTTAATTAAATTATTTTCTGTGCCTAATCTTGGACCAAAGCATTTTATTTGAGAACCAAAGTGGTTTACTTTTGTAGGTTATCCTAACGAGGTTATCTCATTTTTTATTACAAAAGTAGTCAACTTTAAGTCGTCAATCACCAGCAGACAAGGTTTATCTACTTCTAAACACAGCTAAGACACCGTGTTAGGGTCGTCTGTTTCCAAAACTGGGAAACTCCAACTCTAAGCTTAGCGGTTGTTTCCACCACAACTTTCAATCACCACCAAGTGATTGTACCACCTTTGGAGCCAAGAGCCATTGTACAACGTTCATATCCCAACGGATCTTTTCCGAGTGACTTAGAAGAACCGTTACAACGACCATTAAAGACTTCGTTCGGAACCAAGACACAACGGTTACTCGCTTGGTCATCTATAAATAGAAGCCTTGTCACAAGACATGAAGATTACTGAACTCATTGCTGAAACTATATCTCTTAGTACATTACTCATTTAATCTTATTCTTAGAACTCCAAGTCTATACTTAATACTTTTGTCAGTTGTAAAGTCTTGTAATCAATTACATACTTTTCTTACTTTACGAGTAAGGTCTCTTGACAGAGCTATAAGGGTTATCTCAACTCAGTTTGAAGGTTTGCTCTTGGAGAGGCTAAGTCACCCTAGAGGGGGTAAATAAGGTGAAGGGTAAATTTAAACAAATAATGGGAGATTAAAATCTAAAACCGACTTTGAGGCGATCCGAGTCTAGATTGGACTCGGAAAAGTGTTAACTCGAAATTACGTGGAAACCCTTCGGGGCAGAAAACCACGGATAGTGCTAATCCAAGCACGAAGTCAAATCCATTATTTTGAATCCATAAAATACAGTAGAAAGACTCAACCAGAATTGCTCCCTTATACAATTCCTTACAAGATTTTCGTAGACTCGAAATTCCCTTATCCGATCTAGTACTTCCTACTCGAGGTAACCTTTACGAGTTAGGGACAACCGAGCTGAGGTAACCCTTACAGCTCAATCAAGTGACCTTACTCAGAAAGTAAGAATAAGTTTTTGTGACTAATTACAAGACCTTACACCTCGAAAGATGTTAAATATAGAGTTGAAGTTGTAAGTAGAAGATTGAATGAGAATTATACGTAAAGATAATTTCAGCAATAGGTTCAGCAATCTCCTCGTCTTGTGAAGTGGCTTCTATATATAAATGACCAGGCAGATTAGCTGTTGTGACTATCTTCTAATTATAAGTCCTTTGTGACCGTTGCAAGTGGATTTTCCGAGTAACTCGAAAAATGTCCGTTGAGGTGTGAACGTTGGGCAACGACTCTTGACTTCTTTGGTTGTCCCAATCCACTGGTGATGTCCGAAACGTAGGGTAGAAACCATCGTTGAACTTAGTGTCGAAGATTTCCTATTTTGGAAACAGACAACCCCGACACGATGTCCGGGCCTTGGTCGAAGTAGAAAAAGCCATATCTCGCGATGATTTGACATCTTGAAACTGATTACTTTTGTACTTCAAAAGTAGGATCACCTCGTTTGAATAACCTACAAAAGTAAATCAATTTGGTTTTGAAAGTATAAAATACTTTTGTCCAAGATTAGACACAGATAATAATTTTAATTAAGATAATTAAGTGCATAATTATCCGAGTTTTGAAAGAGTGGAATTTTCCGAGTCTAATATCCATTATACTCAAATTCCATCCGAGTTAGTCTAGAAGTAAAACAAGTCGGCTAGAGAATATTAGAGTAAAGGAACTTGATCTAGACAAGCATAGTTCAAACAAAACATGCTGACTTTGAATTAACACAAGTAATTCAATTAAACATAGATTTCAAAGTCGGACTTGAGTTTATGCACATTAGATCAAATGTTTGAACATGCGATATGTCCGAGTGTTGTCCGAGTGACTCGGAACTGTGTGTGAAATGATAGGCAAGAGCATGCTTTCGAGTTAGTCGGAATGAAGTGAAAACATATGCGATCGTATCCGTAACAATCACAAAAGATTCTAAATCACTTAGAAAAGTTTCTAAAGCACCTAGAATGACTTATAATCAAAACTTACAAGAGATGAAGTTTGTACCTGATTCCTTGATGGTACTCAACATGATATATCTGCAAAGTCCGAGTCTTCACAGTTGTCCCTAGCTGTGAAGGTTATCTCGATTAGGAAGTACTAGATCGGATAAGGGAAGTTCGAGTCTAGGAAAACATTATAAGGAATTGTCTAAGGGAGAAACTCTTGTTGAGTCAGTCCGTTGTATTTTGAGGATTCAAAATAGTGGATTTGACTTAGTCGTTGGACTAGCACTGTTTGTGATTTTCTGCGTTAGGAGGGTTTTCACGTATCTCCGATCGTATACTTTTTGAGTCAAATCTAGACTCGGATTCCGTTGTTTATCCTTTTCATGCTTAAAGTTTCTATGTTTCTTAAAATTTCCTCATCACCCTATTCACCCCCTCTCTTCATTGCTTAATGAGAGAACTTAGCTATGGTGGAAGTTAGGATAGATGCTCATGATCAAAAGATAGCATCTATATCAAGTGATCTTAAGGCTATCCTGAAAGCTATTGAGGATAGTAAGAGAGACGAAGAAGTAGAACGATTAAGAAAAGGAGGAAGAGTAGGTCCTCCACCTTCACCTAGTCTATCTCCTCCAAACACTCACGAGCAGGAATACCTTAAGCATGAATCCAAACCTTAACCTCGATCCATGCATAGATTAGAAAGAACAAATGTTAAGGGAGTCATCCATGTTAAGTAATCACTATTTTGATCACAAGGGATTCACTTCAATCCCGGAATGAAAACTAACCCCTTAGTGTACCATGCCCGATATCAAGTTTAAAGGTTCCGAGAATCCTCATCATCATGTTCACAACTTCTTAGGAGCAATGACTCCTAAGAACATATCGGAGGACACTTACCATATTATTTTTCCCATGGACTTTTGATACGAGATATAATGAAGTGGTATAATGCGGTCGACCCACACAACGTCGCCAACTGGACAGAAGCGTGCAAGGAGTTCCTACACCAATACCCCTATAACACTGATTTACTAGTTACTCTTAGAGACTTGGAATTAATTTAGCAGGGTGAGAAAGAAAGCTTCATAGATTTTCTCACTAATTGGAGAGCAAAGGTTGCCCATACGATAGACCGACCTTCCGAGAAGGACCAAGTCACGATCATCTTAAAGAACCTTAAGCCCCGCCTATAATCAACACCTCAAATTCTTACCAATGATGAACTTCTCAACCCTTAGAGATGCCGTCATGCTGATAGAGGAAAAGCTTTCCACCATGACCACAAAAGTCATGACGGAGTACAGAGATAATCATCAATCCGAGAGATAAGAAGACCGTTTATTGGCTAAGGGAAAGATAGAATTGCCACCATTAGCGTAGAATCGAAATCGCAAAGAGCGAGTATAAAAGCTGCGACGCGAGAAAATTTCGTGAATACCATCGTACACAAGGACAGAACACCAAGAAATGTTGGACGTTCAAGAACAAACGGGAAACTATGCTCCGCAATAGTCAACTTCCTCTACCTAAGGTTGCCTAAAAACCAAGCAACCACAAAATCCCTTCAACGGCACCTTAGCTATTTTTATCGACCCATACATGGTCGAGTAGGACCTGTTTGTCGTCATTCAAGACATTGATGAGTCCAAGCCACTTCTTAGCTTGCCTCCTTTAGATTCAAAAGTCCATGGGCTGTAGGTAAGTGATGAACAATATGTCTATGAAACAAGAAATAATAGTGATGACAACGACGACAACTTTTGAACTACACCACCCTTCAAAGGAGATGACTTTTGGGGAGAACCTAAAGGTCTAGAAATTCAATTCCTTGCTAGATCTACTCAAGAAACCCTAAAAGAACCTAGAATTGCTAAAGAAGAAGACCTAATCCTTAAACAAGTTCAAAATAAAAAAATTGACATTTCAATTTGGCAACTCATATCTGCTTCCCATAAACATAGGCATGCTTTGATTGTACACAATAGACATTTCAAATAGCTAAAGAACCTAAAATTGCTAAAAAAGAAGATCAAGGTCTCTCCAAAAACCACACCGGAAGAAGTAGTAGGATTGGTTAATAGTTGGGAGGAAACCATTACTTTATCAAAAGGATCTCCCTAAAGAAGGTGTTGCACACAACAATGCCCTTTATTTAACTCGTAAGTTGCATTAACAAGTTTTTCCCTTAACCTTGGTAGACAACAAATCGGTTGTGAATGTCTCGTCCCGGGAGGATCGCCAAAAGGTTCGAAATAAAGAGCAATAACTCTCTAAATAAACTATTCATTTCTCAAGACTCAGATTCTAACTCTAAGTCATTCTCAATACTCCATGAAGATTGAGGTATAAATCTAATCTCTCCTAAGTTTTGATTTCAAGTCATTCCGAGTGTTATAGAAACTCCTGTATAAGTTTTCTTCATTTTTAACTAACTCAAAAAGCACATTATTGTATATCTTCTATACTGATGTTTCGACTCACTCGGAACTATCGCATAATCAAATAATTTCTCTAACATTTTTATCCCGTGTACTCGACTGCATATTTCAATGCAAAGTGAATTACAATGTTAATTCCTTATTCTAATCAGTTTATCTCCTTGACAATTATTTGTCCGGATCAAGTTGTTAAACTCTTATGTTCTATTCTTTTAACTTGATCATCCTTAGGGTTGACTCGAGATGGAATTTGAGTATATTTAATATTAGACTAAGAAAATTCCACTTCTCTAGGCCTGAGATAATTAAGCATAATTAAGCTCTTAATTATCCTAGTTTAATTATTATCTGTGCTTAATCTTGGACCAAAGTATTTTATACTTTGAGAACCAAAGTGGTTTAGTTTTGTGGGTTATTCAAATGAGGCTAACTCATTTTTGAAATACAAAAGTAGCTAGCTTTTAGTCGTCAATCACCAACATACAAGCTTTATCTACTTCTTAACGGGGCTCGAGACATCGTGTCGAGTTTCCTGTTTCCAAAACTAGAAAACTCCAACGCTAGGCTCAACGGTGGTTTCCACCTTGCTTTTCAAACAACTCCACTTGATTGGAGCAGCATTTGGAGCCAAAAGCTATTGTACAATGTTCTCATCCCAATCAATCTTTTCGAGTGACTCAAAAGAGCCGTTACAATGGCTAGTAAAGACCTTTGTTCGGAACCAAGACTTAACCGTCACTCTACTTGGTTGGATATAAATAAAAGCCACCTCACAAGACTAGAAGATTGTTGAACATTTTTGAAAAACACATTACTTGAGCATAAGTTATTGTTTTCATATTCAATCTACTATTTACAACTCCTAGTCCGTATTTAATATTTTTGAGTTGTGAAGTCTTCATATTCTTCTCTTACTTTCTGAGTAAGGTCCCTTAACTAAGTTGTAAAGGTTAACGTAGCTCGGTGGTCCCCGATTGTAAAGGTTACCCCGGTCAGGAAGTACTAGATCGGATAAGGGAACTTCGAGTCTAGGAAAACATTATAAGGAATTGTTTAAGGGAGCAATTGTGGTAGAGTAAGTCCTTTGTATTCGGGGATTCAAAATAGTTGATTTGACTTAGTGCTTGGATTAGCACTAACCTTGGTTTTCTACCCCGGGAGGGTTTCCACGTATTTCGAAGTGTTTGCATTTCGAGTCCAATCTAGACTTAGAATAAGTTGTTTATCACTTTCCAAGAAAAAGTGTCTAAGTTCTCCTAAAATATCCTCATCACCCTATTCACCCCTCTCTAGGGTGACTTAGACTCTCCAAAAGCAAACCTTCAATTGGTATCACAGATGAGCCTTTCAAGAAGGATCTAACAATCGAAGATCTAAAGATCGGATGGCTCGAAACAATGGAGAGTTTGATGAAGGAAGGTTATCCACAAGACCACAAGAGTTCAAAGGGTCTAACTTTGTGCATTAGAAGAAATTGATGGAGTGCTTTCTGCTGGAAAACGATGAAGATGTCCGGAACATCATCCAAGAAGGCAACTACATCCCAATGAAGATGGAAGGAACAAGATTTGTGCAAAAAAAATTTCGAGTACACAAATGAAGAAGTAGAAAAGTTTAGACGGAACTTCAAAGTAACAAACATACTGATGTGTGCTATCAGCTCGGAAGAGTACGATAGATTGTCAGCTGTGACTCAACCAAGGATGTGTGGGACACTCTTGTTAACAAATACGAAGGAACAAGCCAAGTGAAACAGGCGAAGATAAGCCGATATCTTCACAAATATGAGCTGCTCTAGATTGAGCCGGAAGAAAACATCACTCGGATGTTTATTTGCTTCATTAAGATTACAAACAATCTAAAATCTCTTGGTAGAAAATTTTCTCACGAAGAAATGTGTAGAAAAATTATAAGAAGTCTACCGAAGAAGGGATGGGGTCCCAAGGTGACAGCCATCGAGGAACCTCGGAACCTCCCAAAACTAAAGCCGGACAAACCGATTGGGAAGCTACTTACTCATGAGATTCATCTTTAAGAATAGGATATCGAGGTCGGCACCAAAAGAACATTGCGCCGAAGGCTTAAGAAAATAGAAGGGAAAGTCCGACCCCTTCGGACTCGAAAAGGATCCGATGGCACTCATTGCCCGAGGCTTCAAAAGAATGATGAAGCATAAGAAGTGGGAAAAGAGGCCTAAGGTAGAGTTCTACAAAAAGGATAACAAGGACAGAAAAGGTAAATACGCTTGTTTTTTAAAGTTATCTTTAACTAAGAACTCGGGCTGTTTTGAATGTGGCAGCAAGAATCACATAATCGAAGACTGTCCGAAGAGAAAGAAGGACATAAAGAAGAAGGCTATGATGGCCACATGTAGCGATGATGACTCATCCGAAGATGAAGATGACTCTAATGACACAAAGTGTCTAATGGCACTAACAGATTCGAAACCGAATTTGAGTAAGACACTCGACAACTCAAACATTGTGGAGACAAGTACTTAGGAGGCAATTAAATACTTTCTCAAGTTCTCCAAAGCTGATTTAGCCAAATATATTTACACTTTGGAAGAAAAGTCCAATGTCTGTTTCTTCTTAGCTCAACGAACACCTTGAGTCTCTTACTTCTCGGAGTAATGGTTTGAAAAATGAATTGGAAAGACTTAGACTAACTCGAGAGAACTCAAGACTAGTACTTAACCTAATGAGACCGAGTCGAGTCACTCGGAACGGAAAATGAGCTTCGAAAAGAAAGCTCAATGGGCTCAAGCGCTTGTTTTGAAATTCACTCAAGGTCGAAAGACCTTGACATGCTTTAGGCTCTCGGCGTGTCTCCTTCGGGAAAGAAGGACATTGTTTTAACGAAGTAGACGAATCTAGTTCCTATTCTAATCTTTTCAAAAAGGATTCCAGAATTGTGAAGTTCGGGAAGGCTGAGCATTGTCTCATTCATAAGATTGAAAGGAGGACCGAGCCTAGACCAGCTTACAATAAAAAACCCTCTCCACCTATTTACAAAAGAAAAGTTTTTCAAAAGAAAGAGACACAAACTCGGAAGACTCATAATCGGACCAAACCCAAAGTCATTCAAATTTGGGTTTCTAGAGTCTTCTTCCTCGAAAAGGACCACAATAAAGGGAGTTACGGGGTTTATTAGAGAATGTGAGAAGGGTTAGACTGTTTTTGACTTACGGGTAACTCGGAAAAGGATGAAGGGTCATTGGTACTTAGACAGGTGGATGCTCATGCCACATGTCGGGAGATTCAAGACTCTTTTATGAGTTAGAAGATTTTAATGGAGGCCAATTCGCGTTTGGAGATGACAATAAAGGCAAGACACCGGGATTGGCAAGATTGATGAAGGAGAAAACATAGTCGATCAAGTTTATCTTGTCAAGGGATTAAAGTATAATCTTCTCAACATCTTTCAGTTGTGGGACAAAGGTTAAGAGGTAAAGTTCACTCGGACCAACTACTACATTTCTAATGAACTACAAAAGAGACTAAGTTCTCGGGTAAGAGGTCGAGGTAACACCAAGTCAGAATTTATCTTGCTTAAAAGCATCGTTGCATGATGATTCTTGGATATGGCATCGTAGACTAGGTCATGTTAGCATGCACAGTATCAAAAGCTTGCATGTCATGGTTTTGTTAGGGGTTTACCTAACTGTGCATTTAAGAAAGTTAAAATCTGTGAAGCATGCACAAAAGGGAAACAAGTAAGATCATCCTTCAAACCTCTCAAAATTATTTCCACATCCAAAGTGCTTGACTTGCTTCATATGGATTTGTGTGGTGAAATTTACGTGAAAAGCCTTAGAGGTAAATCGTATGTACTTGTGGTTGTTGTTGATTTCTCACGATGTACCTAGGTTTGTTTTCTTAAGAACAAGAATGAAGCCTTCAAAGAGTTCAGTCGGATCCGACGGAAAATTTAAGTGGAGTCTCAAACTTAGATTAGAAGAATTCGAACTTACCATGGGAAGGAGTTCGATTACTCGGAATTTGCAGAGTTCACGTGAGAAGAACGGTGTCTCTCACAACTAGTCAACACCTATAACTGCTCAACAAAATGGGGTAGTGGAGAGAAAGAACTAAACTCTTGAAGAAATAAGAAGGACAATGATGATTGAAAACGATCTACCTTTCTATTTACGGGCTGAGGAAGTCAACACGAGCAAATTACACACTCAATAGATGTCTATCGGACCCATCTTGAAGAAAACTCCATACGAGCTTTACAAAGGAAAGAAGCCCAACATCTTATACTTTAAACCATTTGGATGTAAGTGCTTTGTTCACAATAATTGTAAGGATCACTTGACCAAGTTTGACGCTAGGTCGAGATCAAGGTATATTTCTTGGTTATTCATCTCACAAGTAAACCTTATCGTGTTTTTAACAAAAGAACTAACAAAGAGGAAGAAAGTATCCATGTTGTGTTGGATAAGATGAACCATCTCAGGTCTAAAAGTTAGTCAAGATGAAGATGATCTTGCTGAAGCCGAGCTTAGAAGGAGTCGGAAGAAAGGAACTGAGACAACTCGGAATGAGGCAACACGGAACATGGTCACTCGGATCGATAAAGTTCAACAACCAGCTCAGAATGCTGAAGGACAAGTAAATATTGAGACTCAGCATGCTCCAACAACCGAGGATCAACTAGTTCAACCAAAACATTTAGTTAACCAGAGGACAAGTAACACATTCAAATATGCATCCAGCCACCCACTCAAGAACATTCTATCCGACATTTATAGTGGGGTAAGAACTCATTCTTCCTTGCAAGATCAATGTGCATTCACTGCATTCATATCATTAATAGAACACGAAATGCACTAGAGGCCCTAAGTGAAATTAAATTTGTATAGGTCATTTAAGAAGAGCTCAATCAATTTGAAAGAAACCAAGTCCGAACACTAATCAAACGACCCTCTAACCACCCGAGTCATAGGAACCAAATTGGTTTTTAAAAATAAACTTGATGAGGATGGGTTGGTGGTTAGAAATAAGGCTAGACTTGTGGCTCAAGGTTACAATCATGAAGAAGGAATTGATTGTGGGGAAACCATTGAACTTGTTGTTAGGATCGAAGCAATCAGAATCCTGTTGGCATTTGCATCTAGCATGAATATTAAGTTATATCAAATGGATGTTAAATGTACTTTTCTGATCGGTTTCATTCAAGGGAAGTCTACGTTGAGCAACCCCGTGGATTTGAAAACATAGAATTTCCAAATCATGTTTGGAAATTACAAAAGGCTTTATATGGTCTTAAACAAGCTCCCGGAGCTTGGTATGAAAAACTGAGCAGTTTCTTGGTTGAAAATGATTTCAAAAGAGGTCAGATTGATAAAACTCTTTTCATAAAAACCAAGAGGAAAGGTTTCCTTATTGCTAAGATTTATGTTGATGATATTATTTTTAGAGCTACTATACTCGTGTCGAGAGTTTTCCGAGTTGATGAGACAGGAGTTCCAAATAAGCATGATGGGAGAGCTCAATTTCTTTCTTGGTCTACAAATCAGACAAGACAAAGATGGAATCCATGTCCATCAATCTAAGTATACGAAGGAGTTGTTGAAAATGTACAAGCTTCATAATGTGAAACATGCAGCCGTACCTATGAGTAGCGAGTATGAAATTGGACTCAAATGAAAAAGGTTAAGTTGGACATCGGAGACTCTATAAAAGTATGATTGAATCTCTACTATATCTCACATCTAGTAGGCCGGACATTATGTTTAGTGTTTGTCTGCATGTGCAAGATTTCAAGCTAGTCGAAAAGAATCACATCTCACTACGGTGAAGAGGATATTCGAGATATCTTGTAGGGACTTAGAATCTTGGTCTATTGTTTTCAAGAGACTCAAAATTCACCCTCACTAGATACTCGGATGCTAACTATGTTGGTTACAAAGTTGACAAAAAGAGCACATCAAGAGCATGCAAATTTCCGGGTCAATCCCTCATATCTTGGCACTCAAAGAAACGAACTCGGTTGCTTTATCAAGCTGCTGAAGCTGAGTACATTACAACCAGAGCTTGTTGTTCTCGGATTACGTGGATCAAGCAGAACTTGAAGGATCTTGGACTCTCATTCAAATCTATCCTAATCAAGTGTGACAATCAAAGCACAATCAGCATCACTTAGAATCCAGTTCAACACTAAAAAACAAAGCATATTGTGGGCATGTATCATTTTCCGAGAGACCATTCTCAAAAAGGCGATATTGAATGTGAATTCGTTCCTACGAAATTTCGATTAGCTGATATTTTCCCTAAGCCACTTAGTAAGGATGAGTTTTGTTTTATTAGTAATAAGCTTGGCATGACTAAGGCATGATTATGTGTTTTTCTAAGTGAACTATCCTTGTATAATTATGTGTTATATGTTTTTCTTTTATCTTAATAAAAAATGGATCGGTTGGCCGAGTGAAGCTCGGCTATTAGTTATTAGCTCTCTAAGTGTTCTAAGTCACTCGAAGCCATACTGAGTCAAACTTAGTTTTTGAGTGAAATTGACATCAAACTTCTGAAATCATCTATAGATAAATGGGGAATTTCAAAAATATTTTCGAAAGATCTTTCTTCTCTCTCTCTCTTACGTTGTGCGTTTCAATCGAAAACTAGCCGTTGGAAAAAATTTGTTGGAATTCTAACCGTTAGAGAGAGTATAATGTCATACCTGTCCGAGACGGCTGATAAAGATCAGGTTAGACCTTCGTTTCGTTATAAATAGAATCCCTTTACCTTCATTTCGTTACTTTACTCATTGCCTTCTTACTTTCTAAGAATTCTTGCTAACTCGAATTCTCTTTCTCTTTCTCTCTCCGAATTCTAAGCGCTTTCACTATCTTTGCTCTCTTTCTTGAGTCCTCTCGACCTCTCAAAAATTCTCACCATGCCTAAAAGAGCTTCGCACTTGATTTGTTGGGGTCCGCTACCAAGAAACCCCGCACAAAAATTCCTCAAAAGGGTACCTCTAATCCCTCTAAGATCTTTGTCACCCAACATCTTAGGTTGGATAACAAATTCTTTCCACCTCGGTTTTGTGGTTGTAGCACATAAAGAGCACTGGAGGGTACAATTTCTTGTGCTTCGGTGAGTTTATCTATCTTGAACTCGTTGCCCGAGTTCTATTCAAATATGTCTTACTCGAGGAGTCATTACCGCACGAGTTCAAGAGAAGGTTGTTCTTATCAACCTCTCTCTCCTTCACTGAATTTTTAAAGTCTTTTCTCTTTTTCTTAACTACAATCCCATTCCATTTACGGAAATTGCTGATTAGTTCTTTGAGAAGTACGCCAAGGAGGTCCTTGAGTCGGGCAAAAATTTCTCGAGTAACTCGGATGAAGATCAAGGCCAAACTACTCTACTTTCTTTTGCTGAGACCATTCTTCTCTCATCACTCTAGCAAAGATAATCCCAATTCCAAGATTCTCAAAACATTATTTGATATCCTAGAGGGCTACGACATAGACCTCTTCCCTACTATTCTTGAGTAGATGGCTTCCATGCCGGCTTAGTCCTAAAGGTCCGCTCCATTTCCCTTCAAAGCCCTTCCGATCGTTGTTTTCAAATAGTTCAAGGTTCCTCTCCCCGAGCTCCGGATGCGGTTTCGAGCCTGCCATAGTGGTTGGTAGGAAGGAGCTTCGGGGTACGAATATAAGGAAGTCAAGCCTGGTGTTTGAGTTGAAACCCCTTCACCCCCTCCCACTCGGACTCGATTCCTCTATCACTTCCTCTACCATCCACTGGTCCCTCCACTTTTCAACCACCTCCTGTAGCGTCTCGCTGCTCTGTCTACTATTTTGGTACCCTTCACTCTCTAAAAGCTGTCCTTCAAAGCGTGTTGATCAACCGGAAGACAGAGTCGGTCTAAGATCCGGGAGAACAAAGATCCGTTGATCGAGCTTAATGGTCTTATCATTGAGCAGCATGACCAGCTCCAACTCCTCCAAGACCGCCGATCCAAGGGTACCCAAGACCCAAAAGCCTCGGATACCTTTGAGGAGTCCTCAAGCCAAATCAAGTCTCCTTCGGCTCAGGTCGTAGAAAAGAAGTTGCAGTGAAGCGGCTCAGCTCGAAGATGAGCGGGAGAAAGACAAAGAGGAGATTGCTCAACCTGAGGGACAAGGTGCAGCGGCCCCTAAACTAGAACCGATCTCATTAGATGATGATCCGAGTGGGTCGAAGAAGCCGGGGACATTGGTCGGTCCCAGCTATTAAGTTATAAGCACCTTCCTCCGCTATCTTCTAGGAGGATGAGGCTGAGGAAGATATGCCCTCGGCTCGAGCGACCGGGACGGAGTAACTTTCGGACATCCTTGTGCTGTGGCTCGTTATGATCATGCACTTCCTCTCAAGCATATCGGCGTTGGCACACTCGCTCATCCCTTCACCTCCCGACAGACAAGCCCCCGTTCTTAATTTTTTTTTGTCCAACATTAATTGTACTCAATATATAGTTTTCGAAGACTCGGACACTCGCTCAACGCATTTACGAGTTGTATTAAAAGAATCGGTATAAGAATCTCTTATTTATAGAGTTTTGATTCCAAGGCATCCTCTGCAGTTTAGAAACTTCTCCGAGTGATATAGTATATTTACTCTAAGTGTTACAGTATTTACTTCATGTATTTCTTGCTTATTCTTGAGTGACTCGAAAACGGATATGAGTGTCTCACTCGATCCCGAGTTCCTCATTGCTTATATTTATCGCATACCGATTAGACTTGTATTCCGCTCATATCCGACTTCATGTTATAAGTTCTAATCAAGCACTTCTAGTCCGAATCATGCTTAGTGTATATCAAGTTATTTCTCTCCGATATTCTTTACGTTACTTGATACTTCACTTAGACTATGTCGGATGGAATTTTGAGTATCATGGATATTGGACTCGAAAATTCCACTCACTTTCCGACTCGGATAATTAGTTGCTTAAACATCGTAATTATTTTATTATCTATGTTTAATCTTGGACCAAAGTATTTTATACTTTGAGAACCAAAATTGATTTACTTTTGTAGGTTATTCAAACGAGGATACACTTTTCAAAATACAAAAGTAACCGGCTTCAAAACGTCAAATCACCAACAGATATGGCTTTTCATCTTTTCTGTCTCGGTTCCGGAAGATTGTGTCATAGCATGTCTGTTTCCAAATCTGGAAAAGCTGGAACGCCAAGCTTAACGGTGGTTTCCACCTTATCCTTCAAGACACCGCCAATGGTTTTGGGACTTCCAAGAGAGTTTAACCGTTGTCCAATGTTCATATCACAACGGATACTTTCCGAGTGACTCGGAAAGCTTTTGTTAACGGTCACAAAGAACTCTCGGACAGCAGATGAAGATAACGACTACTTTGCCTGGTTATCTATAAATAGAAGCCAACGTTCAAGACTTGAAGATTGGCCGAAATTATTGTTAATACACGTACTTGAGCAAAGTCATTGTATTTGACTCTCAATCTTCTACTTACAACTCCCACTCGTAATTCATTACTCTCTAAGTTGTAAGGTCTTGTACTTAGTTACAAACACTTTCTTACTTTCTCTGTAAGGTCCCTTGACTAAGCTGTAAAGGTTAACTCGGCTTAGTTGTCCCTAGCTGTAAGGGTTATCTCAGCTAGGAAGTACGAGATCGGATAAGGGAATTTCTGAGTTTAGGAAAACTTGTAAAGAGTTGTCTAAGAGAGCAACTCAGGTTCGATCGGTTCACGGTATTTTGTGGACTCAAAATAGTGGATTTGACTTCGTGCTTGGATTAGCACGGTCCGTGGTTTTCTGCCCCGGGAGGGTTTCCACGTAATCTCTAAGTGTTTACTTTCCGAGTTCATTCTAGACTCGGTCCGCCTCAAAGACTTTGTTTAATTTGCCACTTTACTCTAAGCGGCATTTACGAGTCCATACTTTTCGACTATGATTTTGACTCGGAATCCATTTCGTACCTTATTTTGCAAAAGAGGTTGAATTTCTACGAAAATCCTCCATCACCCTATTCACCCCCTCTAGGGTGACTCGGACTCTCCCCGAGCAAACCTTCGGTTTCTTCACTCTTTTTGAGGAAACGCAAGGGGAGAAATATAGAAATTTTGATGTTGTGTTTAGGGGAGCTTACCTTCTCTTGCAATGAATGGATGAACTTTCTTTTTCCGAACAGACTTATTTCGAGTTACTTCTTTCTAAGTTAGATGCTTCCAATTATCTTACGCTCCGATATAATCTGTTCATTTCTTTGCTTTAATGTGTTATCTCGCATAACTGTTATGATCGATGATATTATCCGCCATGCATCTTACAAGTATGGAATGCTTCTTATTCGTCACTCCTCGCTATGATATGTTTAGCATAGTGAAAATGAATTCTCAAGTCTCCACCAACAAGTTTCTACGTAAGTGTTGAATGCCTTTCATCAAAAAGGGGAGATTGAAGACTTATATTCTAACTCTAAGTCATTTTTAGTACTACATGAAGATTTAGGTATAAATCTCATCTCCCCTAAGTTTTGATTTCAAGTCATTCTCGGTGTTATAGAAACACCTGCATAAGTTTTCATTCGTTTATGACTAACCTAGAAAGCACATTATTGTATATCTTCTACACCGATGTTTCGACTCACTCGGACATCGCTCGGAACTATCGCATGCTAAAATAATTCCTCTAACATTTTTATTCCTAGTACTAATTGCATATTTTAATGCAAAGTGAATTATAGTGTTAATTCCTTATTCTAAGTCAGTTTATCTCCTTGAGAATTATTTGTCTAGATCAAGTTGTTAAACTCTTATGTTCTATTCGTTTAACTTGATCATCGTTAGGATTGACTCTCACTGGAATTTGAGTATATTGAATATTAGACTAAGAAAATTCCACTTCTCTAGGCCCAAGATAATTAAGCTCTTAATTATCATAATTCAATTATTATCTATGCCTAATCTTGGACCAAAGTATTTTATACTTTGAGAACCAAAGTGGTTGGCTTTTGTAGGTTATTCAAACGAGGCTAACACATTTTTAAAATACAAAAGTAGCCGACTTCTAGCGTTCAATTACCAGTAGACAAGCTTTATCTACTTCGAACAGGGCTCACACACTGTGTCAAAGTTGTTTGTTTCCAAAGCTGGAAAACTCCAACGCTAGGCTCAACGGTGGTTTCCACCTCGCTTTGCAGACAACCGTAGTTGACTCGAAACACCTTTGGAGCCAAGAGCCATTGTAGTACATTCACATCCCAACGGATCTTTTCGAGTGACTTAAAAGAGCCGTTAGAATGGCCAGTGAAGACCTTTGTTCAGAACCAAGACTCAACGGTCACTCGCTTGGTTGGATATAAATCAAAGCCACTTCACAAGACTAGAACACTTGTTGAACATTATTGAAAAACACATTACTTGAGCAAAAGTTATTGTTTTCATATTTAATGTTCTATTTACAACTCCCAGTCTGTATTGAATAGTTTGTGAGTTGTAAAGTCTTATAATCAGTCACATTCTTCTCTTACTTTCTGAGTAAGTTCCCTTGACTGAGCTTTAAGGGTTAACTTTGCTCAATTATCCCTGAATGTTAAGGTTACCTTAATCGGGAAGTACTAGATCGGATAAGGGAACTTCTAAGTCTAGGAAAACATTGTAAGGAATTGTTTAAGGGAGCAATTCGGTAGAGTCGATCCTTTGTATTTTGAGGATCCTTTCTAGTACGGAAGGTTTCCACATATTTCGAGTGTTTGCATTTCGAGTCTAATCTAGACTCGGAATCGATTGTTTATCACTTTCCAAACAAATAGTGTCTAAGTTCTCTTAAAATTTCCTCGTCACCCTATTCACCCCTCTAGGGTGATTTAGACTCTCCAAGAGCATATCTTAAATCTCCGAGCCTATTCTCTTAAAAATAGTGCTCTAGTCCGTTATTATTTGGCGAGGCGTCAAACGAGTGAAGAAGGCACAACCACTAATTGTCCCCATCAAGGTGAGGTTCTCTTGGGTATGTGAGTCTTTAATTTCATATTACTTGCTAGATACATAAGTACTAATTAATTCTCCATATGTTGGGAATCTATTTTATTATTCTAGTGCCACAAATAAGTTGGGAAATTGGAGTGTGACTTCTATATTCCCAAGTATATGAAGAAGATTGTGACCAAACTTGAAAAGAATGCTAGTCCCAAAGAGGTATAGTTGCACTTGTAATTGATTATTATATTTTCTTTTTTCAGCTTGATTAACACTTGCACTGACCTAATTAATATGTCTTTTACAACATTGGTTACAATATTTCCCAGGAAAGAAGCCACCCACTCATTTTATTATTCAAATGCTCAACGAGTAACAAGAAGGTTGGGCGGAGTTTGTGTACAATCGTATAAAGGAATAGGTATATATAGTACAATTATTCTTCATTATTTGATAGGTCATGTTTATGATTTTAGTAGTCATACACAGTTATAGGTATAAATATGTACAAATATTGTGGTTTGCATATGTGTTTTTTGTTCTCTATATATATTTTGGTGAAGAGGAAGGCCTATATACAAAATGTGATGAGTATGTTATTTTGCATATATTCTGGTGAAGATTGTATTGGATTGTGGTTTGTATATGTGTTTGTATATGTTTTTTGTACTTTACGAGAGGGGAAGAAAATATGAGAAAAACTATTTTTAAAAAATATCGGACTTATGACGATGGTTCTTTACATATAACCGTAGTCATAGGTTCATGTATGATGATGATTCAAATGAAGGAACCATCATCATAGGTGCTCTGTACTATGTTTTTCCAACTACGTAAGAAGGGCTATGATGATGGTTAAGATGAAGAAACCGTCGTTATAGAGTGACCTATGACTACCGTTTTTCTATCTCGAATCGTCGTCATATATTGACCTATGACGAAGGTTTTAAACCATAGTCAAAGGTGGTACATACAATGATGCCCAAATACACGATGCTTGTTAACTTTCGTTAAATGTCATTTTTAACCGTAACTAAAACTGGTTTATGTAGTAGTGTAGTAATGACTGTCTTCGGACGCGCAAAACGGAAGGGTTTATCCCAACAGTTTGTACCCTCGCCCTCGAATCTGATTCTCTATTCTAAGACCGATGGAGTCGGTTTTAGCCTTTTTCGATCTTAGTTTTCCCATACTAAGATTGGAAGAGCAAACTTTGTTTTTGTTTTTGATTGTTTTTTCCTTCCAAAAAAACTAACTCGTGACTAACTTCGATATATTTCTTATAAATTTGCATCTCAGCTATTTTTTAATTATAGGATAAACAAGGGGTTCTACACCTACCAAGCTGGGCCAGAGGTCGAGGCTGACTATCTCAGCCTTAGCCCCTAGCTGGTACTAGCCCCCATTGGGTGTAGGCTGCTGCCTACACCGAGTTGTCAACAACCGAGGTTTCGGTCGAAACAGGTGTCTTCACATGAGTTTGGCCTAAAAGCCTTGTGGTAAATTATCTTGTGTGTTAAAAAATCAAAGAGCTTTCTAAAACCCCATGCCAATCATTCGTGGGGAAGCAAAGGCAAGATAATTGGGATAGGTAACATTGGAAAAGGAAGCAATCCGGGCAGCCCAGTGTACCTTGTCAAAGGGTTAAAGTATAACCTGCTTAGCATCTCTCAATTGTGTGATAAAGGTCAAGAGGTAAGATTCACTCAAACCAAATGTTATATTTCGATGATACCACCAAGGAAATCAAGCTCTCGGGTAAGAGATCAAGTAACACTTACATTATTCGTCTTTCTAACCCCGAGTCGAATTTATCTTGTTTAAAAGCATCACTTCTTGATGATTCATGGACATGGCATCGTGGATTAGGTCATGTTAGCATGCATACGATGAAGAAACTAGCATCTCATAGTTTAGTTAGAGGATTGCCTAATTGTGCTTTCAAGAAAGACAAAGTTTGTGAGGCCTGCACAAAAGGGAAACAAGTCCGATCATCATTCAAATCTCTAAAGACAGTTTCCACATCTAATGTGCTTGAAATGCTACATATGGACTTATGTGGTGAAATCCCTTTTAAGAGTCTTCGAGGTAAATCATATGTACTTGTTATTGTTGATGACTGCTCACAATTTACCTGGGTGTGTTTTCTTAAGCACAAAAATGAAGCATTCAAAGAGTTCAGCAAGCTCTACAGGAAAATCCAAGTTGAGTCTCACACTCAAATTCAAAGAATTCGAACCGACCACGGAAGGGAGTTCGACAACTCGAATTTGTAGAGTTTTGTGACAAAAATGGCATCTCCCACAATTTCTCAGCACCAAGAACTCCTCAACAGAATGGAGCAGTAGAGAGAAAGAACATAACTCTTGAAGAAATAGCTAGGACAATGATGATTGAACACAATCTACCGTACTATTTACGGGTCGAAGCGATTAACACCGTAAATTACACCTTGAACAGATGCCTCATTAGACCCATTCTGAAGAAAACACCTTAGGAGTTCTATAAAGGGAAGAAACCCAATATCTCATATTTCAAACCCTTTGGATGTAAATGTTTTGTTCACAATAATGGTAAGGATCACTCGACCAAGTTTGATGCTCGGTCGAGATGAAGGTATTTTTCCGGGTTATTCTTCTCATAGTAAAGCTTATCGCATTTTCAATAAAAGAACTAACAAAATGGAAGAAAGCATCCATGTTGTGTTTGATGAGCTTGAACAGGAAAAACCAAGTGAATCAACATTCACGGACCTAAAGCTCAGCGAAGTGATGATCATGATGAAAACAAGCCTATCGAGAATCAAACCCAACCAGCTCGGAATGAAGTTACTCGGAGCGAAGTGACTCGGAATGAGACAATTGAAGAATTCGCTCGAGAATGATGAAGGACAAGTTCACTCAGAACAAGCTTCAGAGGATCAAGCAATTCAACCAACAGATTTGGTGAATCGGAGAACACGTAGAGCATTCAAGTATGCTTCTAGTCATCTACTAGAAAACATATTATCCGATATCAACGAGTGGGGTAAGAACTCGTTCCTCTCTTCAGAATCTATGTGCATTTACTGCATTCATTTCATTAACTGAACCTAAAAATGCACTAGAGGCCCTAAATGAACCTGAATGGGTAGAGGCCATGCAAGAGAAACTCAATCAATTCGAAAGAAACCAAGTCTAGACTCGACCAAACGACCTTCCGATCACCCAGTCATAGGAACCAAGTGGGTTTTCAAGAACAAACTTGATGAAGGTGGATTGGTAGTTAGAAACAAGGATAGACTTGTGGCTCAAGGTTACAATCGGGAAGAAGGGATTGATTATGGGGAAACCTTTGCACCTGTTCCCGAATTGAAGCCATTAGAATTCTGTTAGCATTTGCATGTAGCATGAATATAAAGTTATATCAAATGAATGTTAAGTGTGCTTTTCTCAATGGTTTTATCAAAGATGAAGTCTATGTTGAGCAGCCCCCTAGATTTGAAAACTCATAATTTCCAAATCATGTTTTCAAACATCAAAAAGCTCTTTATGGTCTTAAACAAGCTCCCGGAGCTTGGTATGAAAGACTCGAGTAATTTCTTTGTTCAAAATGATTTTAGAAGAGGTCATATTGACAACACTCTCTTTATAAAAACCAAGGGGAAAGATTTCCTTATCGCTTAGATATATGTTAATGATATAATTTTTGGAGCTACTAATGAAATTCTTTGTCGAGATTTTTCCGAATTAATGAGACAGGAATTTCAAATGAGCATGATGGGAGAACTCAATTTCGTCCTTGGTCTACAAATCAAGCAAGACAAAAATAGAATCTATGTCCATCAATCAAAGTACACCAAGGAGCTGCTGCAAAAGTATAAACTTTATGAAGCGAAACATACAAGTAACACCCATGAGCAGAGAGCATAAAATTAGAGTCGGATGAAAAAGGTAAAGCAATAGATCGAAACTCTATCGAGGTATGATTGGATCTTTGCTATATCTTACATCTAGTAGACCAGATATAATGTTTAGTGTTTGTCTATACGCAAGATTCCAAGCTAATCCAAAAGAATCACATCTCACTGCGGTGAAGAGAATATTCAAATATCTTGCAGGGACTTAGAATTTAGGTCTATGGTACTCCAAAGACTCGGAGCTGACTCTCACTGGATACTCGGATGCTGATTACGCTGGATACAAAGTTGATAGAAAGAGCACTTCAGGGCGTGCCAATTTCGGGGTCAATCCTTAATATCTTGGCACTCAAAGAAGCAAAACTCAGTAGCTCTATCAATTGCCAAAGCTGAGTATATTGCAGCTGGAGCATGTTGTGCTCAGATTTTGTGGATAAAGCAACACTTAAGAAATCTTGGATATTCTTTCAAATCGGTGCCAATCAAGTGTGATAATCGAGTGCAATCATCATCACCAAAAATCCGGTTCAAGCACTCAAAAATGAAACACATTAAGGTCAGGTATCATTTCTTAAGAGATCATTCCGAGAAAGGTGATATTGAACTCGAATTCATTCCTAGAAATCTTGAATTAGCTGATATCTTCACTAAGCCTCGTAGTGAAGATCGGCTTTGTTTTATTAGGAATGAGCTTGGTATTTTAAATGCATAATTATTTGCTTTCTATGTGAAAATTTTTATTGCATGATTATGTGTTATGTGATTTCATTTCTTAAATAACCATTAGCTCAGTTGATTCAGTGATACTAAGCCAATAGTTATTATTTATTTCCAGCTTCGAGTCACTCATAAACCTAGCTAAGTCGACTCGGACTTTGAGAAAAATGGACATCAAACTTCGAAATCATCTCTAGACAAGTGGAGAATTTCAAGATTTATTTTCAAAATCTTTCTTTTCTCTCTCTCTCCCGCGCCATGATCGGACAACTAGCCTTTGGGAAACAAACCGCTGGAATTCTAACCGTTAAAGAAGAGAACGACCACACGGGTCCGAGGTGACTCGCTAAAAGAGATGAGTCGAACGGATATCGAAGGAAGTTTATTTTTCTTATAAATAGCGCTTATTCCCCTTCATTTCTTTACTTTACTCTATGCTTACTCTCTCTCTCGAAATCAAATCGTCGTGACCACGATCTTAGTGACTAAAAGCGACACACAAGCATTCTCAAGCTTCGTGAAGAACATCTCAAGTAAGCTTTGTTGCTCTCAATCTCATTCTTCTTCTACTTTTTCCTTTTATCCTTCACTCTCTTCAAGTCTTCTTCTCTTCTACTCTCTCTCAAGCTTACCTACTCTCTCTTTCACATCAAAATGCCGAAAAGAGGTTCTCATCCCGATTTTCTTGGTTCTCGCCACCAAGAAACCCCGCACTAAAAGCCAAGAAGGCCCCTCAAATTCTAAACCTCTTGTCACCTAGCATCTTGCGTTGCATGATAAATTCTTCCTAACAATAAAATTTTCATGGTTGCCTCATATACGATCGACCAGGGTCTACAATTTTATTTGCTTTAGTGAGTTCATATATCCCGAACTCGTTTATGAGTTCTACACACATCTTTCCAGCTCCGAAGGTATTCTCACCTCCGGAGTTCGTAACATAACTGTTCGAATCAATACTTCCCTCCTCCATCGTCCTGTTCAAAGTATCCTCTCTCTTCTTAAACAAGCAATCCAATACCTTTCAATGAAGTCGCCGACGACTTCTTTGAAAAGTATGCAAAATAGTTCCCTGGGTCACTCACTCTAGCAAGGAGAACCCCGACTCCAAGCACCTCAAGGCGAGTCTTTGATATTCTCGAGGGCTACAAAGTAGACCTCTTTCCTGCTATTGTTGAGCAAATGGCAGCTGTGCTAGCTCAAACTCGGAATAAGAAGAACACCCCTCTCCCTTTCGGTGATCTTCTCACTCTCATTTTTAAACAATTTAAAGTTCCTCTTATCTCGGATCCGATCGCAGCTTCGAGGCTGCCATTGTAGTTGGCAAAAAGGAACTTCGGGGTACGGATACCAGGAAATCAAACCTGATGTCCGGGTTCACAGCTCACAGCTGAGGCCACTTTCTCCGCCTCAAACTCGTAAAGACACCCCTCTTTCTCTTCCTGCTCTACCTGGTGGTGCCTCCACCTCAGGTGCTTTTAAAACTCTCTCTTCCATTTTGTCCTCTCGCTTTCATGGACAAAGTCTCCTCTATGGCCTTGGAACTCAATTACCTCCTCCAGTCATTCAAGACTCGTCTTCCGATCATTCAAGACTGTCTTCCAGTCTATGACCATCAACCGAGAAAATCGCCCAATCTCAATTCCGAGAGCAATAGGACGTGCTCCTCGAGATGAAGGCTCGGTGAAGGAGCAGAGGGAGCTAATCAAGCTTCTTCGGGAGAGACGATCCAAGGCAGCTCAGGATCAAGGAGACTCGGACACTTCGAGAAATCCTCGAGCCCTCGCCAAGTCCTCCTCCGACAGAGGATAAGGTGAAGAAGAAGATCAAGAAGAAGCGGAAGAGCTTGCGGCTGATGTACCTCTTTCGAGCATGGTGAGCCGGAAGGCCAAGAAGATCAAGAAGGACAAGGAGCAACAACCGAGGGTCCGGGTGCTCCTAAAGCGCAACTAGAAGTGATAAGCTCGGATAGCGGTCTAAGTGGGTCGGAAGAACTCGCTAATCAAGGACAATCGGCAGCGAGTCAACTCCGAGCACACCCCTCCGGTCGCTCGGTTCCAAGAGGACGAGCCTCTGGATGACCTAGTTTTGGGTCAGCCACTCGGAACCGAACCAATGCCGGAGATCCTTGTACTCCCTCCGCCGCGCTCAAGCACATCGTCAAGATCTTATCGGCACGGCGCACCACTCGTCCTTCCTCCTCATCTCAAACTAACCCATCCCCTCCTTAATTTCTTAGTCTTTTATTTACGAGTGTTTCATTTTTTTATTCCGGACATCAAATATGTACTTCTTGTTGTATTCTTCCCTTTTTTTTGTGTTTGCTTGAAAGGCAAGGGGGATAATAGATAAAAAAATTGGTTGTCTTGTTTAGGGGAGTCTGTCTCACCTTGTGTAAATATTTCTTTTCGTTAAATTAATGAAGTACTGCATTTCATTAATATTCTCAAGTTTCTTGCTCCGATATGTTATTTACAATAATGCATCTATCTCCTTTTGCTTTGTTTCTTACTCCGATATGATAGCTCTTGCTATGAAATCTTCGATTATTTTCCGAGTAAATTTGCAATATCACTTACAAAATTTCTATTTAAGTATGGAATGCCTTTCATCAAAAAGGGGAGATTGAAGACTCACACTTTATACTTACAATTTTCTCGAGTTCCATCCAGGAATCGGTGTAAGATCTCTTCTCTCATAGGGTTTATATTACAAGTCATTCTATGTACCTTAGAAAGTTTTCCGAGTGATATAGCACCTATTCTGTGTGTTTAAGAAATTATTTCATATGTGTTTGTGTGCCTCCGATCGACTCGGAAAGCATACTTGTACTAACTCGGTTCCGAGTTACTCAACACTCACAATTATTGCATGTTCAAACACTCGTATCCACACACATAAACTCGAGTCCGACTTCATGTTCCAGGAACTACAATGTTAATTTTCTATTCCAAGTCAGCCTGTGTTGTTTGAACTTTGCTTAGTCTAGATCAAGTTCGTTCACTCGATATTCTTAATCTAACTTGATTCTCTTTTAGACTTACTCGGATGGAATTTTGGGTATCATGGATATTAGACTCGGAAAATTCCATTCCTTTTCCGACTTAGATAATTAGTCATTTTATTATCTTAATTATATCATTATTTGTGTCTAACCTTGGACCAAAGTATTTTATACTTTGAGAACCAAATTGATTTGATTTTGTAGGTTATTCAAACGAGGCTATCCTATTTTTGAACTGCAAAAGTAACCGGCTTCAAAACGTCCAATCACCAGCGAGACAAGGCTTTTTCCACCTTCGACCTAGCCACGGACAATCGTCAAATTGTCTGTTTCCAAAGCTGGAAATCTGCAACACGAAGCTCAACGGTGGTTTCCACCTTATTTTTTAAAGACACCACCAGTGGTTTTGGGACTTCCAAAGGAGTTAAGCACCATTGCTCAACGTTCATATCGCAACGAATATTTTATGAGTGACTCGGAAAATCCTTTTGAACGGTCACAAAGGACCTCCAAGTCACAAGATGGACACAACGGCTAAGCTGCTTGGTCATCTATATATAGAAGCCAACTTCCCGAGACTTGAAGATTGCCGAATCTATTGTTAATACACTTTTGCAAAACGTCATTGTATTCATTCTCAATCTTCTACTTACAACTCCAATTCCGTATTTCATAACTTTCTAAGTTGTAAGGTCTTGTACTTAGTTACAAACACTTTCTTTTTTACTCTCTAAGTAAGGTCCCTTGACTGAGCTGTAAGGGTTAACTCAGCTCGCTTGTCCTTAATTGTAAGGGTGATCTCGGTTAGGAAGTACTAGATCGAGATAAGGAAATTTCGAGTCTAGGAAAAACTTGTAAGGAGGTGTCTAAGGGAGCAACTCAGGTCAAGTCAGTCTACTGTATTTTGTGGACCCAAAATAGTGGATTCAACTTTGTTCTTGGATTAGTACGGTCCGTGGTTTTCCGCCCGGGAGGGTTTCCACGTATTTTCTAAGTTTTCATTTTTCGAGTACATTCTAGACTCGGACAGGTTTCGAATTCCGTTTAATCTGTTTCTTCACTACTTACTGAAATATGAGTTTAACCTTGCTTCACGCTCACCTGAGATTCATATCTATTTTAAATTCAAGCAAGTTTACTCATCACCCTATTCACCCCCTCCCTCTAGAGTGACTTATACTGTCCAAGAGTAAACCTTCAGAATTCATCCCTAATTAGAAAAGTCATTTTTAGCCAAGATTAAATTTTATCTCAAAATAGGTGAATCGATATTTGCAGTCCTTTTTGATTTAGCCAAAATCAAAATCATCTCGAAATAAGCGAGTCAAAAAAGGTACCTGGTTTCGGACGCATCTATTTAATAAGAGTTTTTGTTGGCCTTTAGTGTCTACTTTGACCATCGTCTTTTAGACTCGGTCAAAGTGAGGGCTAAATCTAGACACCTAAAAATTCTCGTCATTTCTCTATTATTTTATTTGTTGGCCCGGGATGAAATCCCGAGTCCTATCACCATATAAATAGCATTTTACCTTGGATTGATCAAAAAATCCTCTTTTATTTCGGACGGTCCATACCCGGTCAAGGCTTCGGATGCAATGGACGTCCGATGCCGTGTAGAGCGATATTCCAAGCTCGGAACATTGCGTTTCACTTTGTCCAAACGGACAAGGAGCTTAAGACCTCAAGACAATGTTGGACGCTATATTTCATGATCAAAAGCATCAAAGTGCTGCGTTTTGGCTCCAAGATTGTCCACCCGAGACTAGGAGCATATATCCCGCACGAAAACGAAACCTGCAAAAATAAAAACTCGCCAAAACGGAAACCCGCCAAAAACGAAACTTCTCATTTTTTGAAAGTTGCTATGGTCGGATCCAGCCACCCCATAATTTTAAGTGGATTGCTGCGTGTAGCCCCGAAGACTCCCTTGGAAACACGCTACGGCACAAAACCCTAGGCATGCGTGGCTGGCCAGCGCTGGACGTCCCTATTTGACCCGGTTCTATCCGGTTTTATTTCTTCTTTATCTTGTTCAATCTCACGATATCATGACCCGGTTTTGCTAGTGCTTCTTGACGGCTGTCCAGGATAAACCCATGTCATTTCCTCGCCCTAATCCTTCCCTATAAATAGAGAGCCTTGGCTCTCATTTCATCATGGCTTCCTCCCCGAGCATCACGTTGCGGTATTCCACCTACAATGGCTCATCCCTCAATATTGCTCTGCTAAAATTCACCTAAGAGGAACTAACTACTTGACTATGTATTATGATCTCTTGATCCCTTTTCAGCCTCTTGCCATTCTATTCGCCATTCCAACTACATCCGAACCAAAAAGCCTCCTCATACATCCATCTCATTTACCTCTATTGTTAAGTCGTATTTTATACGTATTTTTAGTAATTATTGAGTTTATATTATATAGTTTATTTTATCTAATTTATTCTATTTTGTCTATTTATAGGTAATTATCGAATAAAGTGGGGAAGAGAAGAAAAGTCGTTAAAAGTGGATTTTTAGCTACCGACAAGCATCCAAGAAAATATATGAAGTCGGTCCATAAATATAATATGTAATAAAATATTTATTTTAGGATATTATATTTTAGGAAATCCTAAGTGGAATAGAAAAGGAAACTTAGAAGAGAAGAAAGAGAAATAAACCCTAACTCTTTCACCCTATATATACTACTTATTATCATCATGGAGAGAGACCGAGGAAGCCAGCCACACACAATCACCACCTGCCCTTTGCTGTCCACGGCACCCAGCCGGCTGCACTCGCTGCGGTCCACCAGTGCAGCCGCCCAGCCACCACCGCTTGCTGCCGCTGCTGCTTGTTCCTAGCTGCATCGTACTGTCTGCTCGCTGCATCTTGCTGGCCACTCGCTGTCCGCTGCCCAGCCAGCCACCATCCATCATCATCTTCTTCATCTTCCCGGTCAAAGAAACTAATATCGGTAGTATAATTTAGTTTTGCAATTTTTATTAGAAAAGATTGAGTTTTTATTGATAGATTAATACTAAAGATGCTAGTTTTATTTAGTTTACATGTTTTAAATTACATGATGTGTGAGTAGTTTTTCTTATACTTAGTATAATCTCATTGAAGCCATGTTAAATTATTTATTTTGAAACAAAGTTTTGATTTTTATTTTCTTATTGATTTGATCCATGATTCTATGATAATTTGTGTTTAATGTTTATGAATTTATGTCTAATTAATTAGAGTGCACGCTATTTAGTTTTATATAAATTCATGTGATAGTTTAGAGGGTTTAAGTACGTAATTGCTGATCTTTTAGACATAAGTATCACCCTAGTTAATCATGGATGGCTCATACCCATCTCTTTTAATTAGGAAATTATCATAGATCCTTCTTAAATCAATTTGCTAGTAGATTGGTTATTAGGTGCTAGATGATGTTTTTCTAATACTTAATGCTCTAATTTGATTAAATTCTAGTGCTAGTACTAAGGTTATCAATATTAGTAGGGTTTATATTAGGGCTAGGCCTAAGCAAACTAATAACTAAGGAAAAACGGGGAAGATCCGCTAGTGGTTGTCTTCTACAATTTAGCTCATGGGTAGATCAATTTGTGTGTTAATGATAAATAATAATTTGCATGGTGGATATAGATTATACTAAGTGTTTTTATAAATTTGTTATCTTTGATAATTATTTGTTTGCTTTTAGTTATTTTCTTGAGTTTATTAATTTTTATTTATAAATATATAGTCTTTTATTATCAATTTCATTAAACCCCCTAAAGATCATTATTTTAGATTAGTTTTAGTAATTTTAATTTAATTTTATTTTGAGTCTTTATATATTTTAATTTTTCAGAATTAATTTTCTATTAGTTTTTATTATTTTTGAGTCAGTTTGTTAGAAATTAGTTTAAAAATAGTTTCTTTTGTTATTTTTCGTATTTTATCTTCTTTTAGGGTTTAGATAGAGTCCTAGTTTGATGTGATTAAATTTTAGAATTTTTGGAATTAATTTGATATTTTTTCAGATTTAATTCTTGAATTTAATTACTGCAGGTTTTTAATAAAATAAATTCGTAAATTAGATTTTAAATTTTGTTTTTATATTTTTAGGGTCTGTTTAGGTTTAGAAAATTAGTATTATTATTCTGGGTAATTTTAGTATTTATTTTCGTAATTATTTTAGTGCAGAATTTTACTTATTTAATTTTCTGTTTTAGAATTTGTTTATTTTCTGCTTTAGTTTTCTGTTTTAATTGTTCTAAAAAATATACAAAAATATTTCTGGGTTATTGTAGTTTTATTATTATATATAAATTATTTATTTAGTTATTAGATAATTTTCTATGAATTTTAATTATTGATTTTAATTTATATTTTCTGTTTTGTTTTTAAGAGTAGCAAATTTAATTAGATTAAAACTTGCATGTTATTATATCTTTCCTCGTGGATTCGATCCCTACTTGCCCTTGCTATATTGTTTATTATAAGTTTAAGTAGTGGTTTAATTTGTTGCTTGTACGACAAGCTTAACACCTACCTATACTCAAAACTCACAAATAGCCCCCTTAATCCAGAATAGTCGCATCACCGGATCCAAATTCGAGATCTATATTAGGAGGTGGGACAACCTAAGGACACATATTCGATCTTCAACGAGTTGATTTTATTTATATGCCTTCTTTATCACATTCACGTATTATGGGGCAAATGATGTATCACTTTAAAATCCTCCCCATCTCATGCAATCTTTTCGATTCCTTACTTTCGTTTCCTTTTTCGCTTTGTTTTATGCTAAACCGGAATTTTACGTTCTTTTACGTTCTCTTATTGGCTAACTTTGACACTTCAAAGGCCTTCTCACCTAAATTCTCATTTGATTTTGCTTACTTTCTTTATTTATGATTGAGGTGTGCGAATTTCTATGTTTTGAGGTAATCCCGCCCTTTATGATGAAGAATACATTCGTGAGGAATCTCGATTCGGCCCGCGCCAGCCGTGGTTCCTACACACCTAAACTAGGGAAACCTTTACTTTTATACCTCACAACAATAGAAACCATGATGGGAGCCATGCTAGCTCAACGGGATAGAAAGGAAGTGTACGCAGTATATTATCTAAGTAAGAAATTCTTAGATTATTAGACTAGATACACATCATTAAAGAAGACTTCATTGGCATTAGTCCGGGCTACCGAAAAGCTAAGGCACTACATGTGGGCCACACGATGCACGTGGTAGTAGTGATGGATCCCATTAAGTACATCCTTCAATAACTTACCATTAGCAGTGAAATAGTTTGATGGACTTTTTATGTTGTCGGAATTCAAACTCGGGTTTGTCCCTTTGGAAGTAATCAAAGGAAGGGTAGTGTTGGAATTCCTAGCCCATCTACCCGTAATCGAATCGCAACCTGGATACCTTAAGCTCCGGGACGAAAATATCGTATAAGTAGAGGTGGATATATGGACAATGTACTTTGACGACGCTTCCAATCGAAGGAATTTGGAGTAGGGATTCTTCTACTCTCACCAAACGGAGCACATACTCCCATTTCGGTTATGCTTGATTTTGGTATCACCAACAATGCCGCGGAAGGCATGCATAAGGAGACTTTAAGCTACCATAGAGATTAGAGACAAGAGAATCAAGGTTTTTGGTGACTTCTCTCCGATCATTAATCGGATCTCACAAAAATAGAAGATAAGTAGTGAAGCCTTGGCACCCTACCAAGCACATTTGATTTAATTATCCAAACATTTTGAAAACATTTCATATACCTACCTACATAGGGATGACAACCAATTCGCAGATGCTTTAGCTAAATTAGAATCCATGATCAATATCCCTAGACAAATTCTTTCAATGCCCATCTATATAGAACAACGAGTCGGCATGCGCAAGTATACGCACTACAAGTGTCTAGTACCGACCAAACTAGTTGGTACCCCGACATCTATCGATATCCGCACAAACAAGAATATTCTTTAGACTCCACACCTAGAGCTCAACGAGCCATCAAGATGCTAGCAACTCAATTTTTCATCGACCAAGGACAGTTGTACAAGAAAACTAACAAAGAAATCAACTTACTTTATGTCAATCAACAAGAAGCGAGCGCAACATTGATAAAATTCATGGTGGGGAATGCGGACCTTGTATGAATGGAAGGATGTTGGTTCAGAAAATTCAGAAGTTAGGATACTACTAGTCGACCATGGCAGCAGATTGCCATGAACTACAAGAACCACTTTTAACGACGGGTCTTTAACGACGGTTAAAAGGACAAACCGTCATGAAATCTAGACTGGTGGCATTTTTGTAAATAACAAGTACTTTTTAACACATATGAAAATGGTTCTAATGTAAGAACCGTCATCATATGTTTTCTGAAACATTTAACTATGGTTCTTCTAACATAATCGTCGTTAAATGTGACATATGATGACGGTTGTGTGACAAAACCGTCTTCATACGTCTTTCAAATCGACTTCAAACGCGATCTGCTATTTCCATGCCTACTTACAACACTTTCGGCCTTATCACTTTCTATAGTTTTCTCTCCTCCACTCACACGCTTATCGGATCCGGAATTCATTCCTCACCGTCGGTCGACTTGAATTGGTAAGCCTCTCCTTACTCTCATCGTCTATATCTCCTCTCTCTTAATCTTTCATATCTTTATAGTTTCATCTCGGTTCTTTTAAGTGTAGATCTCCTCAAATTCTCACCTGTCAAGCCTCTCCTTACCCTCGACGTTGTTTGTTCTTAGAGATAAATCTCTATCCTCTCGTTATTTTATAGTTATTTAGGAAATTATTTTATAGTTAAATGTTAAATGTATTTTGCAGTATTATATGAATATTAAGAATGTGGGTAATGTTTGAGATGGTTGAAATGTTGAATCTTTGTTGAAATGTTGAATATTGAGAATGTGGGTAATATTTGTTTAGTTTATTAAGTTGGATATTCGTGAAATGTTTGAGATTTTGAGAAATGGGTTTAGGAGTTTAGGATTTGTGGTAATCATAGCGAAATATGATACGTAAAGATGGTAGATCAAAAGAGTGCATCTAAATTTATTTAGGGTTTTAGAGAAATAGAAAGATAATTTGGATATAGGGTCATCCCCAAAAACCATCTAGAAGGTTCTCCCTAAAAACGACACCGTGGCCCGCGCTGCCTTTTAGAAGCATTAAGTGGAACACTTCATTTTGGCTTGGAGAATCCTTTCGAGGCACAACTAGGGCACGAAACCCTAGGGCGCCCAGTTGGCCGGCGCCTGCCTTCCTAATGCAATCCCATTTTATCCATTTCGATCTAGTTCTATCTCTTAGGATTTGGGCCGGTTTATTTTCAGCTGCTTGGATGACTAGATGGAGGAAAATCCTAGGTCATTTAAACGTTATGCTTCGCTGCCTTAGCGTTATCTCTGCTGAAAGCTAACTAGAGTACTCTCATTTAAACGTTACTTTGCTAAAATTTCCATAAAGCATTCACTTTCTACTAGCCACTCTGTTGAATCCGTGCAAAGAACTATAGAAGATTTACTTATTCCGATCTCTGCGCACTCATTCAACTAATAATTACTACACCCTATACACAATTCACAAACAGAAGCCTTTTTTTGGATTGTCACCGTTGCATCAAGAGATCCGGATCAACAAGGTGGGATAACCATTGGGAAATTATTCAGCCTTCGACGGTTATATTTATTTATGTTTTTATTGCTTTACGTATTGTGATTGAAGAGATGTAATCGTTTTAAATTCCTGCCCGACCAATGTAATTGTTTTATTTCTCACTTTTATTTTCTTTATTACTTTCTTTACCGCTTACTTTATCACTTTCTTTATTATGTTTGGTTGCTTTAATTTTGCTTAACATGTTTTTGTCTCGCTTGTGTTTTTCGCATCATTCTAATATACTACTCGAACTAGTAATGGTCATCTTCGGCCGAGCGGAACAGAAGGGTTTTCCTTACATTTCGAACCCTCGGCCCCAAATCCAATTCTCACTTAAAAGACCGATGGAGTCATTTTAGCCTCTTTTAGTCTTAGTTTTCTCATACTAAGATAGGAAGAGAAAATTGTGTTTTTTATTAGTTTTTCTTTCCCAAAAATTGATCGAAGAGTCCTTTATTTTATGCTTTGTTTTTTCAAATTTGCATCTCGGTGTTTTCTCGGTTGCGGGAATGGTAATGATAAGGTTTTGATCTGCACCATGGGCAGAGATCAAGGCTAGTTTCACCAGCCACCACCTCTTGCCTGCGTCGGCCACCGCTAGGTGCGGACCACTGCCGACGCCATGGGGTCAACCAGGTGAGCCTTCGATCCAGATTGGTGACACTAATATGGCCCTAAAGCCTCACGTAGGACCAAAATTATAATATTATTTATTCCTCAATTAGAAAATAAGATCCCGGGAATTTTGAAAAATAATTTCTACAATAAAATAATTAATAAGCCCGCCATTTAAACTTTAACTAATCATATTTAATAAAACTCGAAAGTCCTAATAAAAGATTCATCCCCACTTTTTAAAATTCATCTACGAAACCCTAAAATCATTCTTTCTAACTTTCTAAAAACCCAAATGCTGAAAGGGCAATCGTGGGAAACTTGGCCTGGTCCCGGTGTGAGCCCGTAGGCCGTGGTTCCTACGAGTGGCGACTTCACTAGGGATAAATCATTTATTAAGAGGGAGAAACTTGAAAATTTAAGTAGTGTGTTTTAAGGATGTTCTTGCATTAGGTATCCCACATTTAACAACCTTTGAACTACTTTAAATATTCTTTTGGACCACTAGGAAAACATTATTATACCCCTTATTTACCCTTTACGGATAGAGGCTCCCACTTGGTTCCTTTAGACAGACCCAACTAAGCTTGATTGCCCTAGTAAAGGGTACCTCCTACCTCATAGCATGCCATCTTGGGTTAAAGCTTTTTGGTTCAACGAGAGGCACTGAGAATTCTAGTTGGTATCCTAATCTGTGCAACCCATGGGGGACCAAATTCACGGACTACGTGTCACCATGTATCCAACTCTTGAACTATTGGGCCATAGAACTCTTTGGACTTTTAGGCGACACCCAAACTTCATGTGCATGCTTGAATGAATGTGTGTGTTTTTAGATTTAATCTTACATTTGTGAGCCTTTAGGAAAAGGGGAGGAGAGCTGATTGACTCTTAGATGGGTGACAATAAAACACTTTAGTGAATTTCCTAGAGTCGGTCCGTTATGTGCATTTAGCCAAAAGTCAAAATACCTTTTTCCTATTAGGGTTGGGCCATTGTCCACTTGTTTCCGTGTCATCCCAAAACTATCCTCTTAATAGCCTAGGTAGTTGTTACTTACAAAAGGGTCATATCGGAAGTTACCTTCTCCTATTGTTTAGGCTTTTTTTTTCTTTTGCACTTTCCATTTGCAATAGCCAAATAAAATCATCTCATATTAGATGAGTCCATTTGCAATAGCCAAATAAAATCATCTCATATTAGATGAGTCCATTTGCATTAGCCAAATAAAATCATTTCATATTAAGATAGGTGAGTATGCCCTTCTACTTTTGCATTTAGTCCAAAATTAATCTCAAATAGGAAAATGCATTATCATATAGGAAGCATCTTTTCACTAAGGATCATGTGTCCGTCTCAATTAAGACATGCATCATATCATCATCGCATTCTTTATGTGCATCCGAATAAAAGCATCATTAGTCTCTTCGGGTCTTGCGCTTGAGTCTCTTCCTCCTAAACCTCATCCTTTGGGCTGCGAGAATATGGAAGTCTACGATGAACCGACTATCATCGAAATATGAGATCTAAGAGATTAGAATGTCTTATCGGGAAGTTCGGCACATCGTCTTTTCTTTCTACTCCGCAGTCTACATTAGTGCGACAAGCTTCGGTGCATACTACACCATCACAACCTACACCTTGTTCTAATACAATACCCAAAAAGAGTTCCCTTCTAATGGATCCCAACCTAGAACAATATCTTAACCTCGGTCTACTTACCGAGAAAACAACTAAGGTGGATACCAGGTTAAATGATCAAGAAGAACGAGATATCATCTATATCAAGGGATCGTAAGACTATCATAACCGACATTGAGGCTAGTAAGAGTGATGAGGAAGTTGAACATTTGAAAAGGGAAGAGGCCGAAGAAGCTGAACGTTTGAGAAGCGAAACAACTTTGATTTGGCCACCTCCACCTATCCGAGTCTCCTCCGGGCAATCCTAAACGTGAATCCCCTATCCAAATCTCAATCTGATTCCCGTATAGATCAGATAGGATGGATGTTGAGCGAGTCATCCATGTTTAGTAATCATTACTTCGATCATAAGGGATTCACTTTAATCCCTAAGGGTAAACTACCTCCTAAGTTTACCATGCCCGATATTAAGTTCAAAGGTTCCGAGAATTCCCATCATCATGTACAAACAACTTCTTGGAAGCAATGACTCTTAAGAACATTTATGAAGACACTTACCACATCATCTTCCCTGGACATTTGATACTTGTTGTAATGAAGTGGTATAATGCGGTTGACCCATGCAAGGTTGCCAATTGGATAGATTTGTGCAAGGAGTTCCTCCATCAATACTCTTATAACGGTGATCTACCTGTCACTCTTGGAGAGTTGGAATTAATCAAGCAAAGTGAGAAGGAGAGCTTCACGGATTTCCACACAAGATGGAGAGCAAAGGCAGCCCATATGGTTGATTGAACCTTCGAGAAGGATCATGTTTGAATCATCGTAAAGAACCTTTAACCCAATTATAATCAACACCTCAAATTCCTACCCATGATGAACTTTTTAACCCTCGGAGATGATAGTCTACCGATAAAGGAAGAGTTGTCCACCGTGACCACAAAAGTCACGACCGGTTATAGAGGTAATTATCATTCCAAAGATAAGAAAACCTCTAGTGCTGGCAATGCTACCAGGTATACTAACTACACTCCTATTGATACTACTTACACCAAAGCCCTTGACTGTCTCTTGGAAAAAGGGAAGATAGAATTGCCACCTATTAGAGCAAATCGAAACCGTGAAACAATCTACAAATTTTGCAAGTACCATTGTGAACAAGGACATGATACTTAATAGTGTTGGACATTTAAGAACAAATTGGAAAGCATGTTTTGAAATTGCCAATTACCCTTAAGATCGCCTAGAAACCAAGCAACAATAGCCATTGTCACTTAATCCACACCAGGTCGGTGGGATGCATCTATTTTTATTTGAGATATTAATGAGTCAAAATCACTTCTTAACCTATCTCCGTTAGATCCGAAGTCCAGGGGTTGTGGTAAGTGATAAAGAAGATATTTATGACACAAAAAGTGATAGCGACAATAATAATGACGACTTCGGGGCACACCACCCTTAGAAGAAGAAGACTTTTAGGGAGACACTAAGAATCCTGCAATTTAGTTTCTTACTAGATTAGGTCGACAAAATGCAGCTTTGGGTCTAGAACGGACTTCGGAAGCCCCAAAAGAGCCTAAAGCAACAGAGGAAAAAGAACCAATCCTTAAGCAACTCCGAAATTAAAAGTCGACATTTTAATCTAGCAATTAATATCTTCTTCCCGAAGCTTAGGCAAGCCATGATCGATGGACTCAGCAACATCGAAGTTTCTCATAACACCACATTAGAGGAAGTAGTAGGATTGGTCAACAGTGGGGACGAAACCATTACCTTTGATCGAAGGATCTCCCGGAAAAGGCGTAGTATACAACAATGCCCTTTATTTAATCGTAACTTGCATCAACAAGTTTGTTCCTTTAACTTTGGTAGACAATGGATCAACAATGAAACGTATGTCCCCGGAGAATTGCTAAAAAGTTAGGAATTAAGGAGCAACAACTTTCTAAGCGGACTCTTCATCTTCGAGCTTACGATAATTCTAGAAAACAATCTTGGGAACGGTGACCTTGCCAATTAATATAGGGCTAATGGAGAGGAATATCGAATTCTAAGTCTTAGATATCCCAACTACTTCGAATTTGCTTCTAGGTCACCCTTGGTTGCACGATCATCGAGCAGTGCCCTCTACACTACATCAAAAGGTCAAGATGATCATTAATGGTCATGTGATAATGTCAACGGGGATAATCTTTGTGCTACTATCACTACCAAAGAGTTCGTAGTGGAGATCGAGCATGATGCTAATGATGAAGAACATTACGGATTTGAAACTGTCACTACCTTAGAAAGGGATGAAGCACCTTTTACCTTTAACCCTTACGGCAACCCTAGCTCGCATTCGATGCTTAGGAAGAAGGGGTATTTTCTTAAAGTTGCTTGCGAGGTTGAAGGGCATACCATCCTAATTTTCCAACCCTTCAACCCATTAATAATTACAACGTCAAACTAGGCTATCAACCTACTACTAAGGAAATAGCTCAAGCCAAGTGGGAAATCCAAGTGAAAAGAACTACACCACACACAGTCCGTTTTATTAAGCCCTTTCCTTATGCTCTTAATGGGCGAGTTTCGAGAGAAGGAGACAATTTCACTTATTATTGTTTTCATAGCCCTATTACATCAAGGAAAAAGGTATTCTAGTACCTGGTCTAAATATTTTTAATGATTGCTATATTACGGAAAAGGAGCCACCTTACCTCTTTAAAGAGGGACAGTCCACAACAGCTTGCACCGATCTCGCCGGAAACAACCTTTTCGGTGTTTTGTTTGCACAAGAGGGTAATCTAGAAGGGAACTCATTCTCGGTACTGTCGCGAGCTATGTCCCACCCACGGTTCGATCCGTCCGGGTTCATCACTTAAACCGATATAGAAGGGTCCAAGCATGTCACTTGGATTGATGCTTAGGAGGGCCAGGAATTTGCTATTATCCTAGGAGCGCATCCTCTCTCTCGAGTCTAGTGCTAGGGCTTATACTTCTTCCTCTCTTGTTTCTAGTTCTTTTCCTAATTCTGTCATTTCCAATTCTGTTTCGAGTCCGATGTACTCGTTGTTTTATTCAATAAAGTAAACCTTTCCGCTTACTCCTTGCCTCCACTTGCTCTTAATTGTTTTACCTTGAATGATGAACAAGAAATTCCTAAAGAACTAATCAAAGCTATAGAAGGTCATGAAAATCACTCACCAATAATAAAGGAAACAATAACAATCAATCTGGGGTCGGTTGATCAACCCCAAGAAGTTAAGATTGGGAAAACTTTAGATCCGAAAAGCGAAGCAATTCGGTTCGGTCCTTACGGAATTTATCGATGTCTTTGCATGGTCTTACAAAGACATGCCGGATATCGATCCGAGTGTAGCAGGACATAAAATTTTGCTTTATGAGGATGATAAGCCGGTTAACAAGAAGTTGAGGAGGATGAAACCAGAATGGGCCTTAAAGATTAAGGAAGAAGTTTAGAAGCGAGTTGGAGGTTGGGTTCATTAAGGTAGTTCATTATTCTATGTGGGTAGCAAATATAGTTCCGATCCTAAAGAAAGATGGCAGGGTTCATATGTGCGTCGACTTCAAGGATTTAAACAAGGCCAGTCCTATGGATGATTTCCCGTTCATTCAGGTAGTTCACTATCCTCAATGGGTATCAAATATCGATCTTCAGATACATAATCTAGTAGGTCATGCTCTACTCTCACTCATGGATAGATATGCTAGATATAATCAGGTGAAGATGGCTAAGGAAGACATGGAGAAGACAACCTTCTTCACTCAATGGGGGACTCACTGTTATGTTGTGATGCCATTTGGGCTTAAGAATGCTTGGTGCAACGTCGTAGAGAACACCAACGATACTACTCGCATGATATGATCCATAAAGAAGCCGAAGTGTACGCAGATGATATGATCATAAAGTCCAAAGATAGAAGCAGGGCACTTACCCAGCCTAAGAAAATTCTTCCATAGAGTTAGGAAATACAACATGCGCCTTAATCCTCAAAAGTGTGCCTTTGGAGTAACCTCCGGTAAACTGTTCGGCTATGTTATCGGTATTAGAGTAATTGCGGTTAATCCATCTAAGATCGAGGCCATTCAAGAGATCCCTCCACCAAGCATGGAGAAAGAGATAAGGGGTTTCCTAAGATTTTTATAGTACATTAGTCGTTTCATATCAAAGCCGACTATGGTTTGTGAACCCATTTTCAAGAAGTTAAAGAAAGAATTTGAGCCCATTTAGGATGCCAAGTGCGAACAAGCATTCGAGAAGGTTTAGTAATAGATAGCTAATCCTCCAGTGTTAGTTCCACCCCAATAAGGGAAACCTTTACTTGTACATCTCAGCGACAACGAAACATGCTATGGAAGCCATGCTAGCTCAATGAGACGGGAAAAAGAACATGTGATCTACTATCTAAGCAAGAAATTCTTGGATAACGAGACTATATATACATTACTAGAGAAGACATCTTTGGCTTTAGTCCGGGCTACCAAAAAGCTCGGACACTACATGTTAGCCCACCTGGTACATGCGGTAGCACTTATAGATCCTATTAAGTACATACCGAGCAACTGACTATCAACGAGTAAGATAGCGCGATGGATTCTCATGCTATTAGAATTCGAACTCAAGTTCCTCCCTCAAAAAGCTCTCAAAGGAAGGATAGTGTCATAATACTTAGTTTATTTACCTGTGCTCGAATCGCAACCCAAACACCTTTACTTTTCATATGATGACTTTTTACAAGTAGAGGCGGACATTTAGACAATGTACTTCGATGACGTTTCCAACCGAGAAGGGCTTTGAAGTAGGGATTCTTTTAATCTCGCCGGAGGGCATACATAATCCCATTTCGGTTAAACTCAACTTCAAGGTCACCAATAATGCTGCAAAGTACAAAGCTTGTATTATAGGACTTGAAGCTACAACAATGAATAGGGTAAAGAATATCAAGGCTTTCGGTGATTCTAGTCCGATCATCAACCAAATGTCGTAAAGGTGGAAGGTTCGTAGTGGAGCCTTCGCACCCTACAAACCATACATGGTAGAATTATCTAAACACTTTAAGAATATCTCTTTCACTTACCTTCCTAGGGATGATAATAAATTTGCAGATGCATTAGCTAACTTGGCATCCATGATCAATATCCCTTTTGGCATTGATTCAATGCCCATTCACATTGAGATACAAGGTTAGCCAGCACACGTCTTCACCTTAGAAGTGTCTAATACTGACCATACTAGTTGGTATTATGATATTTATCATTATTTGGACAAGAAAGAATATCCTTTAGACTCTACACCTAGAGCCCGAGCAAGCCATCAAGATGTTGGCTGCCCAATTCTTCATCAATCAAGGGCAATTCTTTAAGAAAACTAACTCGGGATTAACTTATTTTGTGTCAATCAACATGAAGCAAAGTGCATTATGGAGGAGATTCATGGTGGGGATTGCGGACCTCATATGAATGGTAGGATGCTAGTCTAGAAAGTTTAGAGGCTTGGTTGTTACTTGGTCTACCATGGCATCGGACTATCATAACTTTGTTAGGAGATGCCATAAGTGTAAGCTGTATGGAAATCTACAACACCAACCCCCATCATTTCTTACAAGGCTATATTCACCTTGGCCATTTTTAGCTTGGGGAATAGACATTATCTCGTAAGGTGACTCCTAAAGGAACAGGTGGTCATGAATTTGTGTTAGTAGCAATCGACTACTTCACCAAATGGCTAGACGCAGCCTTCCTATACAACCTTGACGTCGAAATGGATAGCCAAATTCATCACCTAGAATATTATTTGTCATTATGGGGTGCCCCATGAGTTACTAAGTAATCATGGTAGCCATTTTAAGAAAGAAGTAGCGAATTTATTTGATAAGTATAATATCCAACATCACAAATCTTCCCTATATCGCCCTCGGACCATTGGAGCCGACAAGGCCACTAATAAGAACATTCGGATGAAAGTGGAGAAAATGGCGAGTTACTTATAAGGATTGGCCGGATAAATTGCCTTTCGCTTTATGGGGTTATAGAACTTCTATTATAGCCTTTACGGGAGTAACGCCTTATTCTTTAGTTTATGGCATGGAAGTAGTCCTTCCAATTGAGATTGCCATTTCTTCGTTAAGGATAATTATTGAAAGTCAAATTCCAGAAGTTGAATAGGCCAAAGCATGTTATGAGGAGTTAGTATTATTGGATCGAGAGGTGCCTTAATGTTTTACATAATGTCCAAATATACCAAGCTCGTATAACCAGGGCATTTAATAAGAAAGTTAAGCCTCGAAACTTGCAAATTGGAGATTTGGTCCTTAAAGAGACAAGAGCACCAATTCAGGACCCGCAAGGGGGGAGGACAGAAAAACAACATACAACTCTTTCCTTTCTTCGGTGCGCATCTGTGTTTCTCGTTACATTGTAGTTAGGTATATCGTTGTGCCAAGCCATGAAGAGGACACCAAATAATACCTTTGTCATGTTCATAATCTTTTGTTTATAATTGCGTATCGAGTATCTATTTGATTGGAATCATCCAATACTCAATCTTTTGTTCTTTTTTTCTCTCTCGTGGATCAAACAAATATTGCTTGAGGCATGGCTAGGTCTTGATGTGACAACCGAAAGTTTGCTTTTCGATCGATTCCGAATGGAGAAAATGTACCAAGGGAAAATGGATTAATATGGGGAGGGCTATAGTTGAGCCTCTTACCCATGGATATTTCTAATGAAGTGAAAAAACAGTTATGACTATCGGGACTGCAAAACACATACTATGTGGGTTATGGATCGTGCAGGGAAGAATAGGTTTGTGGTCTTGTGGAGTATATAGGTAAGTTCCCTCTATAATTGTTATTTTTCATTCAATTCCAATTTGTGCTTGTGTATCACTTTCTTTTGCCAATTGGATCCACCACTGCTCCCGAACATTTATTTATATAAGGATATATGTTTTTCTTTGGTTGCTTTCTTTTATTTATATAAGTACTTCGTCAACTTATTTGATTTTGATATGTTGAATTATAACCATCTATATTTCTTATTCTATTTTGCAGGCATCACAAGATAATTGCTGACTCTCCAATTGCTGGCCTTTCTTGTTATTGTCACTGCCTCCATCCAACTATTGTAGTCCCCAAATTGCTGGCCTTTTGATTGGAAAATCCCTTGCTCCCTCAATCCAGGTGTGAGGGTCTATGTTCTACAAATTATCCATTAATTTTGCAGTTCATTTCTGTTCGATTTGTAATCTTTTATACTTTTTATAAATGTAGGTTGAATCGGGTAAGACTGTCTCATGAAAACTTATCAACTCGGGACTTGCATTATATGTCCGTGCCTGGTTAGATGTGGACGGATGGATTAGTTTGGTGGATTTTGTTTATTTTGTTATGAATTTCTTTGGTGGTCTTATGAATTCTTAAATTGTTGATAGAGATGGGACATGGGAGATGTGTTTGGTTAGTGCATGCCTGCTAGTATCGGTAGTAAATCATAGCATATTAGCATATTTTGCATGAATGTGTTGTGCTTGAATGTGTGATATAGAGAGCAAAGTCAAGAAAAGGGAGGTGTAGTCCTTACCGAATTGAAAAGAGTAGGAGCTATTGAAACTCTCAATGAATCATGTTATGTGATTTGTAATCTATCTATTTGTAAGTTGTACCATATACACTATATATCATGTATTTTTCATCCATCATGTTTTTTACTATAGGAGCGGGTGTCATTGAAGGAATTTTATCTTGTATTTTTTTGGGGGGGCATGTGGACAATTGGATATGATATAGCCTCATTCCGACCAAGAATCACACGTATGTGTAGGATGGAGGGATTTCTATGTTTGACAACCCTCATGACGGTTATTGTAACCTCTCGGGGCTGCTTTTAATATGACATTGTTATTCCGATTGTGAATTGGCTTGCTATCGCCATAATAGCGAGGCTTAGGTCAAGCTTCTTTTTCATGTTCTTTTGCTTGTGTGTGTCTGTCTAATCTAGTTTAGCCGACTCCGTGATATTGGTTTGTGTTGGGTACGGTGTAGGTCTTAAAAGAGAAAATTACAACTCATAGAAGATAAATGAGATCGCATCAACTTTGGTTCCTATAAGGGTATCAAATGATAGGTTTGATGCTTGTTGGTGGATCTGCTGGCCCTTGACGGCTTCAAGAGCAGACAATGGTAGTTGGGTTTCAGAAGAAAATGCCTCATTTATTTCGAGTAAGCCAATCACCAACTAGGTTAACAAGCTGAAAGGTAAGATATGAGTCTTTTTTAATTGTGGCATTTGAGTGTGTGCGAGGCCTTTTTAGAATCATGGGGATAGATCCCATCATCCATTAGATGAGCGAAAAAGAATGAAACTCGGGACTCTCATTGCTCGACATTTTGATTTTTTTGTTAAGTCAATAACACTTTGATTAATTCGGCGTCATCCGATGTGAACAGAATAATCGGTCTTAGTCTTGACCTTGTCTGTCATATCTGGATTAAATCAATGAATTTTTCTCTCAACAATTACCATCTTCAACGATTTTTTCGGATATTTTGTGGGCTTTGAAACACGTGTCTATATATATTTTTTTCTTTTTTTTTTGTTGCATATTCACGTTGATATATGCTTTTTGTTAACAATTTTTATAGAACATAGAATTTTCACACTTATCCTTTATTTTGTAGATTCTTGAAGTAACGGGATCCTCCGAGCGAGTACTAGCACTTTCATCGTTTAATTGGTTAAATATGTGAGAATACTATCTCCCCTACCCCCTTTTTTATATTATATAAACGTTTACACGAACAGTAACAATTTTCATTTTCTAGAATTATTTTGTTAAGTTTTAGGTCTGCTTTTGATGTTATAATTATATGCTTTGTAACGAATATTTACAAACGAATTGTTTTGTTTATATTTCAAATTTGTCCTTATTATTATTGCATTTATTTTTATTAATCATATAATCATATTGAATGACATTATTAATGACGAAAACAATTGGTCGTTAATAATGTATGTAGTAGTGATTTTTAACAACTAAAATATTTTGTCATTAACCTTGCTTAGAAAAAGTCATGACAAACAATTACTCGTTGTTAATGACAATAATTATAAAATTTAATTTTTTATTTTACGAATGCACAACGAATAATTTCGTCGTTATTTATATTTTTTGGTTGTCGATAACTTAACTTGCAATGACCATGTGTATTTTTCGTCGTTATTGTGATATAGACGAAAATTTTCAAAATTAGGAGTATCCCTTTATACATTCCATTTATGCATTAGGCAAATCACAATTCATCCCAAATTAAGTCATAAACATCATTACATCAAAATAAAAAAGGGCATTCTTTCTTAGTTCTTTCAGGTCTCTCACTTAAGCCCCGTCCTCCAAAAAGTAGGTGTTCCTTCACATGGTCCTAATTGGGGTGTAGAATAGGGACCAAGGGGGAGAAGAGAATTCCACTACCATTGGGTTTCGTTAAATCCAAGCTGGAAAAGGTGAGAATGCCTCAACAAGGAGTCCAGAACCTCTTCCCCTCACTCTGCACCTCGCATTACATCTCGGTCTCCGGCGGTGTGACAAACCTCGATACATCCAACATCGGTTCAGTCAATTTTTCGTCATAGGACGATACCCAAAAACAATTCCCCTCCAATGGATAGAGCACCAGAACAAACCCCTGTCATCACCTTGATCAATGAATCCTCAGCCAAGATAGAAGCCCGAATCGAGGCTTAGGATAAGAAGCTAGAATCCATATCTGTCACTCTTAAAGTCATCCTAAAGACTCTTGAGGATAATAAGAAAGATGGTGAAAAGAAGAAGTATGAGGAAGAGGCCCTCCACCTAATCCTTCTCCTGAAATTAGTCTTGAACGCAAGCCTAACTCTAATCCATGCACAGATTAGATAGAACAAATGTTAAGGGATTCATTCATGTTCGAAGTTACTACTTTGATCATACGAGATTCACTTCAATCCCCAAAGGGAAGCTACCCCTAAGTTTACCATGCCATATATCAAGTTTCACGATTATGTGAATCCCCATCACCATGTTTGCAACTTCTTAGGAGCAATGACTCTTAAGAACCTACCTAAAGACACTTACCACATCATCTTCCTATGGACTTTTGACAGTGATGTAATGAAGTGCTATAATGCTATTTACCCACACAAGGTCACCAATTGGAATGATCCGTGCAAGGAGTTCCTACATTAATATCCTGTAACACTAATCTACCTGTCACCCTTAGAGACTTGAAGTTAATTAGACAAGTCGAGAAAGAATGCTTTATCGACTTTCTCACCAGATAAAGGGCAAAGGTCGCTCACATGGTAGACCTACCTTTTCGGAAGGATTATATGAGAATTATTGTGAAAAACCTTTAGTCCGCCTGTAACCAGCACCTCAAGTACTTACCATTCATGAGTTTTACAACCCTTAGAGATGTAGGCATGCTGATAGAAGAAGAATTGTCAACCACGACCACTAAAGTGGTGGCTGCATATAGAGGTAACTATCAGTCCAAGGACAAGAAAACCTCTAATGAAGGCAATACTAGCAAGGGCGCAGATGTTAATGCCCTTAATAGGTATAATGACTACATTCCAATTGAGACTACATACGCGCAAGCCCTCAACCGTCTGTTGTCCAAAGGGAAGATTGAATTGCCACCTGTAAAAGCATAATAAGAAAGCTGCGAAATAGTAAAAAGCTGGGACGCAGATGAAATTCCGTAAGTACCACCGTGCACGAGGACATGACATAGAGCAATGTTGGACATTCATGAACAAGTTAGAGAGCACGTTCCGTAACGGTTAACTCCCTCTCCGTAAGGCCGCCCGAAACCTAGTTACAACAAAATCCACTCAAGCAACACCTTAGCCATATTCTTTGATCCCATTCCAAGTCGAGTGGGACCGATCTATCTACATTTAAGAGATGAATGAGTCCAAACCATTTGCTAGTTTACCTGCTCTAGACTTAGAAATCCATGGATTGTGGGTAAGCGATGAAAAGATTTAAATAAAACCAAAGATGATAGTGATGATGACTTCGGGGCACACCACCCTTAGAAGATGATGACTTTTGAGAAGAATGGAGGAGTCTAAAAATCAAAGTCCTTACCATATTTGGACGACATATTGCACCGATGGGTCCACAATAGACTCAAGAAAGCCCAAAAAGAACAAGATGGTTCAAAGGAAGAAGACCTAATCCTAAAACAACTTCGAAAACATAAAGTTGATATCTCCATCTAGCAACTCATATATTCTCCCTAAAGGCATAGGCAAGCCTTGATTGATGCACTTAGCAAAATTGATGTCTCTCCTAAACCATACCTATGGAAGTAGTAGGATTTGTCAATAACGGGGATGGAACCATCATGTTTGATAAGAAAGATCTCCCTGACGAAAGCATTGCACACAACAATACCCTTTACTTGATCGTAACTTACATTAACAAGTTAATCCCTCTAGCCTTAGTAGATAATAGATATGTCGTAAATGTCTATCCTTGGAGGACCGCTAAAAGATTCGGCATTAGAGAGCAATAACTCTCTAAACAAACTATTCAGACTTTCAACTTACGATATCTCTAAATGAACAGTTTTGGGAGCCGAGACTCTTCCGATTAACGTCGGACCGAGTAGTGAAAAATATTGACTTCCAAGTCCTAGATATTCCAGCTACCTTTAACCTTCTCGTAGGATGCCCTTAGTTACACGACCATCAAGTAGTGCCCTCTACACTGCATGAGAAAGTCAAGATAATTATCAAAGGAAACTGTCAATGGAGACAACCTTTGTGCCATCATAACCTCTAATGAGTATGTCGTCGAAATTGAACATAATGCTGATGATGAGGAGCTTTACGGGTTTGAGACTGTCACTACTATAGACAAGCATGAAGCACCTATCAACTTTAATCCTTCTATCAACCCTAGTGTCCACTCGATGCTAAGGAAGAAGGGATATTTTCCTAGCCTAGTTACAAGGAAGAGGGCATACCACCTAATCTTTCTACCCTTTGAACCCACCAACAACTATAAGTTCGGGCTAGGCTATCAACTTACAATTAAAGAGATAGCCCAATCTAAGTGGTAGATACAAACTAGGAGGACAACACCATTCACAGATCCGTTCAATCAAACCCTTTCCTAGTGCCCTAAATAGGCGGTTCCTAAAAGAAGGGGATGGCTTCCTCTACTACGGCTTTCCTAAGCCTTACTACCTTAAACATAAAGGAATTACGGTACCATGGTTAGAGGTCTTTAATGACTACCATGTATTAGAAAAGGAGGCAGCCTACCTCCTCGAGAAGGGGTAGTCCACATAAGAGTAGACCGATCTGGCTGAGAGTAATTTTTAGGTTGCTATTCGGATAAGAGAAAAATATAGAGGGAATTCAATTTCGATCTTGTCCCAAGCCATGTCGCACCCACAGTTTGATCTATCCAGATTCATCACCGCCATTGATGCCGAATAGTCCAAGCATATTACTTGGATCGATGCTTGAGAAAGGTAAAGAGTTCGTTGTTATCCTAGGAGAGCATCCCATTGCTAAGTCTAGCACTAGGGTCATTGTTTCGTTTCTAATTCTACTAGTTCATCTTCTAGCTTGTAATTTTTAATTCTATAATTTCCGTTTACGTATCCGATATACTCATTTCTTTAGTAAATAAGATGAACCTTTCCACTTACTCTTTGCCTTCTCCTATTTTAATTGTTTTTCCTCTAATAATGAATAAGAAATCCCTAAAGAATTAATAAAAGCTATGGAAGATCATGAAAATCCTCACCAATAATAAGAAAAACAAGAACAATTAACCTAGGATAAGTTGATCAACTGCAAGAGGTTAAAATTTGGAAAACACTGAATCAAAAAGAGTGGAAGCAATTCACTTCGCTCCTTACCCAATTCATAGATGTCTTTGCATGGTCTTACAAAGACATGCCAAGGATACATCCAAGTATAGTGGAACATAAAATTCCACTTTACGAAGATACTAAGCAAGTAAAGCGAAGCTTAGGAGGATGAAACTTGAAGGGCACGAAAAGAAAGGGAGAGGTCCAAAAGCGATTACACATCGGGTTCATCAAAGTGGTCCACTACCCTCAATGGGTAGCAAACATAGTGCCGATCCCGAAGAAAGATGGCGAGGGTCCGAATGTGCATTGATTTCAATGACTTGAATAAGGCAAGCCGTAAAGATGATTTCCCATTGCCTCATATCAACATTTAGTAGATAATACAGCAAGACATGTTTTGCTCTCATTTATGGATGGATATGCTTGCGTATAATCGAGTGAAGATGGCTGAAGAAAATATGGAGAAAACGACCTTTATCACTCAAAGGGGACGTATAATCGAGTCAATTCTCGTGCTACACCTAAGCTTGGAGGGAGTTGAATTTGGTCCTATGGATGGAAGTTAGCTAGCACAAACAGGTCCCATGATGAGACAAGCAAAAAATGACAAAATTGGGTAGCAACACCCAACGTTTTGGCCGACACCAGCCAACATAGTCGTGTCCACAAGCCCACCACGGAGCGTGGGTGCGGGCGATAGTCTAGATAGAGAAGAAGAAAAATTCTTGGGTTGTTTAGCTTAAAATTTTTAAGATTAGAAGTGACATACCGAAGTTATACGATGAAGGGCGGACCTCGGGAAATCAATATCATGTGCCTTGGGTCGTCGAAGATGAACTTTGGCCCATTATACGGAAGCCGAAACGAAGGATGATTCTTGAAGCTGGGCAACGAGTGAGAAAGATATTCGTATAGCCACGACTGCAATTTTGAAAGAAAAATGAGATCTTTATCCATGCCAAATAATGTATTTTGAAGAATTAAGGGATGACCCAATGTCTACCTAGATAATCTTCCACAAGCCACATAAGGATAGATATTTTATCAAATCTCTCTTGGCCTTTGTATGCTTTACCTCGGAGTATAAACTCCTTATGAGGTAAGTATATGCGGGCACACCCGAGTTAAGATCCTTAACCTTGTATAGGTCTGCTAAGTTCACCAAATATAGAATATACACCATGGTAGCTTGGTGCGAGAAGATGGATATGCTTAGCATGATAGCTAGCACTACCCGAACTTCTTGTTGCGGAGTATGTTAAGCCTAAAACTCAATATTTTCAAAGGCCTCAAAAAGAAGAGTGTACTTGAAGAAATTGGCCCGAGGAAATCGACTAGCAACAGGACCAAAAAGGTTACATAAATAATCACAGCTTTTATACATGTTTGGGTCATAGACTAAAGGTTCCCTCAAAAGCCTAGACTCGAGAAAACAATAAAGTCAAAAGGATTTATGGTCATCTCCCCAAAAGGAAGATGAAAAGTGTTGGTAGTATCCAAAAATGTTCGTTAATGGCCCGGGTAGTGTCCTTCCCGGCCACTCTAGACACCACAAAAGTGTCGTCCTTTTCTTTGTTATTTATTGTTGGCCCGATGATGAAATCCCGAGTCCTGTTTGAGGATTTGGATCGTGAACTATGTTTAATATTGGTGCAATGGAAGCCAATAAACCACAAAGAACCCCAGTACCACATAAATAGCCTTTTTCCTTGGGTTGATTAAAAATCCCTTTTTGTTCCGAAAGATCCGTGACCGGGCCCAGCCTTCGGAGACAACGGAGTCTAGTGCCGCGTAACGGGAATTCCAGGCTTAGAATTCTACGTTTCCCTTCGATCTTAGGAAAGATCAAGTTATAAAGAGAATATCGAGTATGATTACTTGATCCGGACAAATACATTTCAAACAAACATGCTGACTTAGAAAATTGAATTAACGTTGTAATTCACTTTAACTTAGAGTGTTCAAGAGATTGTTTGAACATGCGATATATCTAAGTGGTGTCCGAGTGACTTAGGAGCATCGGTGTGAATTGATGTCCAAGAAAGTGATTTACGCGTCGGTAAGAATCGAATAAAAACATATGCAATAGTTTCTATAACACTCGGAATGACTTGTAATCAAAACCTAGTAGGGATGAGGTTTGTACTCGAGTCCCTAATATTACTTACAATGATATAATTTCGAGTCCGAGTCTTCACATACCCTTTGAGAACTTTCATAAAACGTTCAAAAGAGTACATCAATCGGTAAAAAATCAAGCAACGAATCGTACTTCTCTCACCAAATGGACAACTAAGTTAGCATGATATCAAAAAAGAAGGTGGGAAGTACATCTCAAGTTCGCACAATGTAATGATCACGTCACACTTAAGAACATCCAATTTCTCAAAATCAACGACTTTTACGCATATGGCATTGAAGAAGAAGTAATGTCTTGTGATCGCTTGTCCGATATGTTTCAAGCATCACGGCTCCGATAGCAACCGGCGGTATTTGTTGCATCAAAGCGTAACAATCATGAGATTTAAGACCGATAAGTCTATACTTAGACATCAAAACGAGTCCGCATATGTTTGAAGAATATCCCTGTGGAACTTTGAGTTTCTTCAAGATCTCACACAACCGTTGTTTTTCCCTTCTACTTAATGTGTAAGACATCGAAGGCAAATATGCTCTCTTTCCTTTTGGTTATGGTGCTATTTCCTCCCATATTCCTATTTCACACATATTGAGTCATACTTTCCCTCCATCCTTCGTCTTCCCTGGTATGTTCAAAAGAGTGCCAATGAGACTTTCACAGATGTTCTCCTCTATATGCATTACATGAAGAATATGTTTCACATACAACTCTTTCCAATATGGAAGATAAAAAAATATAGATCTCTTTTTTCGCATACTATTTTTAGATTAACGTCGATATGGCTTGTTGAAGTCCACATCAACATCCTTCATTTGCTCATATATTTGATGTCTTGTTAATGGAGTTGGAGGAGAATCCATCTCGGTTTTACCATTGAAAGCCTTATTTTTCTTATGATAATGATGGGACAAGGGAAGAAACTTTTAGTGTCCGAGATAGGGTGTTTTTTTCCATGCTTAAGTTGATAGGATCAAGTACCCTCTGCACAAATTAGGCATGCCTTTTGGCCTTTGACGGTGTATTCGGACATGTTTCTATACACGGGAAGTTATAGATTGTGGCAAAGATCATAGCTCGCTTTGTAAATTGCTCTTCACGGTATGCATCGTAAACCGAAACACCTACATCCCATAAAAGCTTGAAATCTTCAACAAGAGGCCCCAAGTACACATATATATCATTTCCCAGCTGTTTAGGCCTTGAAATGAGCATTGACAACATAATGTACTTGCACTTTATACACAACGACAACGGTAGGTTGTAGATAACCAAAAGAACGGGCGAACTACTCGTCCTTGCTACTCAGGTCACCGTGAGGCTTTATGTAACACCCCAAACACCCCCTAGGAGTATTACATCGGCGAGTTCCTTAGAGAAACTCCCAAGGCTCTTTCGGGTGTTGGTTTGGCTTCCTAATTCTAACTTAAGGGAATCGAGGTAATTTTCCAAAAGAGTTTGAAAATTTTGTAAAATTTTTGAAGAATTCTGTTTCTAATATGGACTATCTCCTAGCTTAAAGCCCCAAAACCCAGACATAAAAATCATAATATAACTCAATGAGCCATATGTTCGGAGTATACAACTCAACGGCCACACACAATCATGCATTAAAACTTAAAATAATCTAAATGGTTCACTATACATCAGTGTACAAACTATATGAGCTAAATTACAACTACAATACTTAGAAATATAAGAAATGCATGTTAGCAACTTGAGTCATTTCAGCAAACGACGAGTCGAGCAACGGCATGATGAGTCCAGAATATGCTAAGGTATGAGTCATGCCCTCCGAGAGTGTACTCGACACACTTGTGGACCATCATCGAGGAACGAATGAAGGCCGTGTGTTATAGCGGATTTGAGGCGTGATATGTTCGCTAAGATACCAACAAAACCCTAAAGGACCTTCAAACAAGATCCTCCTCTCCCTCAATTCTTGTACAACACCAACGCTTGGAGGGAAATGAAGTTCAGCCCACGGATGAAAATTGGCCTGCACATCTAGGACCCATGAGGAGACAAGCAAAATGGCAAAAATTTGGCACAAACATACGTCTTTCTTTATTCTAAGTTAGTTTATTACTTAGAGAATTATTTGATTGAATCAAGTTCATGCTTATGGATGTTTTAGGATATAACTTGATTGCTTTTGAGATTGACTCAAGATGGAATTTGAACCTACTTGGATATTAGACTCGGAAAATTCTATTCTTTTAGGCCAAAGATAATTAAGCACTTAATTACTCTAATTTAATTATTATTTGTGCCTAATCTTGGACCAAAGTATTTTGTACTTTGAGAACTTATGTGATT